>JBBMOE010000017.1:6049195-6529406 GCA_037975065.1 Chaetodon trifasciatus | reverse complement strand
TTGATTTGGGGGAGGGGGGGTGCATGCAGAGGGGGGGGATTCACTTGCTGGAAAAAAAGAGCAAAAACACTAAGAATCGTGTGTCAGAAAACTGGAGAGAGAGAGGAGAGAGAGAGCAAGAAAGGGGGAGTGAGTGAGAGCAAGTTCGAGTGTGAGAATCGCTCCTGCCCTCTGTCTTCACACACTGCTGCCTGTATGTGTGTGTGTGTGTGTGTGTGTGTGCGCACCGCCTCTCCCTGCGCTCACTCTCTCTCCCTCTCTCTCTCTCTCTCTCTCTCTCTCTCTCTCTCTCTCTCACACACACTCAGACGTGCGCATACACAGACCAAGGGGGAGAGAGAGAGAGGGAGAGGGAGAGAGGGAGTGTGAGGGGAGAGAACACATCGCAGCAGAGATGCAGCAGGAGGTTTTCCGAGGTACGTTCTCTTGTATGCTTGCCTTCCTGAGAGACAGCCAGAGAGAATAAGAGGAAGAGAGGCTGAATTCTGTTGTTTCCCTGCTTGTTTTTCTGCTTCACTCCGCTGCTGTGGCGGCGGTCGCTCCGCGCGTGAAGAGGAGGAAAAGGTTTTTATTTTACTGTGCGTGCGCTGGGGCGTGAGTGTTGGTGGGTGTGCGCATTTATGCAGTGTGTGTGCGTGCGTGTGTTTGTGGAAGCGTATTTATGTGTGTGTGTCTGTGCTGGGTCTGTGTATGTGTGCGCCTGTGTGTGTGTGTGCGTGTGCCAGTAACAGGCCTTGTCTCCCTCATCCTCCCCTCTGTTGCTGGCGCACCACGCAGTTCTTTTTCAAGAGCGATGACTCGTTTTGAGATTGTGATGAAACTTTTAATTTATCGAAGCCTCTTGCGTCTCTGTGATTCACCGCAGACTGGGGGGAGGGGGGGGCCGTCCAGCACACGTCAGAACAGATGTGAGCTTTGTTGTTGGGGTCTTAACACGGTGGGCCAGTCTACCACCCCTTGCCCATCAACTTGCTACAAACACCAGAGGAAGTGTTTTGAGGGAAAAACTTGTACGTAGGCGACAGTAAACATCTCTAGTTCCAGCGACTGGTTCCGTCTCTTATTTCGGTTGTGGGCCGCCCAGTTTGTCCTCCATTTTACCAGCCTGTTGTTGTGCTGGAGCTTGGCTCTCGTAGAGCAGCAGAGGGCATATTGATGTCACCAACCCCGTTGTGGCTGCTCTAAGCCTTACTTTTTTTTTCCAAAACAACAGAGCATCTGCTGCCAACTACTCCACATTCCTGCTTTTCATGGATGCCAAGCCAAGCCCCTGCACTCAATGTATGGAATATATGATCCACCCTGCCACAGGGGTAGGGGTCATAGGTCAGGCAATAGGAAGTGTAGGTTCTCGCTGCTCTGCAGTGTCTCACAGATGATGTTGTAATAGCCGTGGCAGCGGTTTTATTTTGGTCATTTGTGTTTTTGGGTCACACATGAGATAAATCCTGTCTGCTGTGTTTGTCTTTGGGCCTTTTTCTGCCCTGGGCGTAAAAGTGCTCGCGTGCAAGTTTTGCGGACTGCAAGTCAGGTGGATTTGTTGATTATGTCGGGTTTTTTTTTTAATGCCACAAACATAAAGGATGTGGACACGTTCAGGAAGCTGGTGCAACACTTCATCTTCTCTAAGCCGACGTATGCTTGCAGTTTATGGTGACTGTTGTAGCGTGCCGCTCTGCCTCAGCCGTGCTAATACTTTCAAATGCTTCTTGGTTGTTTGAGGCTGAGAACTCCGATGGGCCTTTCACACCCCCTTCAACGGGGACTGCCTGTGAAATTGAAAATGATTTTGGGGAAATTACCTCAAAAAGGTCACCGGTGTAGTGTTACTGCTCTCCAGGGGTACTTTTTTGCCCTTACCGTATCCTAATGCCTCCCGTGATTCTGTTGCAGCGAGCAGAATTATGGGAATTACGTGCTGGGCTGAGAGCTAACAGAGCGTGGAGAGTATGGCGTTTTAGACATGGGCAGGTTCGCTGGTGCGTGGAGCGGCATGCGAAAACACCACGATACGACAGTTTACGCGTGGGGAGGGGGAGACAAGGGGGCATGCAGTCAGTCATGCTGAGGGGGATCTGAAAGACAAGGAAACCATGAAATGTGAACATAGGAGAGACATGTTTGAAGTTACCCCCAGCTCCCCCCGCTCACACCACCACAACCACCTCCACTCAACCACTCCCCGACCCATACCGACTTCCCTTACCTCCTCCCTCCCTCCCTCTATCCCATCTGGCTGGCTCCACCACGCTCTCTTGGCCGGGGGGTTGTGGAGAGTTCAGTAGCTGTTCTTGCTAACGATGCCCCCCTCCCACCCACTCACACACACCCTCATATTCGCACACATACACCCCTCTCTTCACAGACCAACTGCTGCTCTGATAGTCGGGCCCCCCTGGCCCCTCACTGGGGAGAAAGCCCAACCGACACCTTCCTCTTCCCACATGCTCCTTGCCGCTGGCTCACCGGCTGGAACACCGAGGCCCCCCACATTCTGCCTTGCAGCACTCCCCTTACCCCCCGATGCCGAAACATCACTGCTAAACATATTGTTAAGGATTATGGTTTATAACTACCTCGTTGTTATTGTTGTAGTTATGGCTGCCATTCCGATCAGTAATAATAACGTTGCGTACCTAATTGCTGAGATCTGTGAATGTGTGAAAAGAAAGTGCGAGGAAGAAACGCACCGAACAAAGACCAACTTCCTGGTTCAGCTTTGACCTGCACTACTTGAGGCTCCAGTGTACTCCGTCAGGATGCTGTAGCTTTGTGCAAACACGTCTTTCCTGCGCAATCAGTGATTATCAACATCGCGGGTGTACGCACTGTCAGTTTCGTCTCAAGAGTGATTTAGATCATCAGCGTTGTTCTGCTGTTTCCAGATCTCAGCAACTACTTTGGTGAGCACAGTGATGGCCAGAAGTATGAAAATAAGGCTCAAGCGGTAATCAACCAGAATGGTCCTTTAATGCTGAGAGTGCTGGATAAACAGAGATGACTTGATTTTAGCTGTACTCTATTAAATGAATTTTAATGAGGCTTCAGTACAAATGCTAGCTGTTTACATCCATATTAAATTCTGAAAGTAATTTAAGTGGCACTAAAACGGTATTAAAAATGTAGTTTGCTACGATCACACTTTTAATCGTCAATTAAAGGACATATTGGACCAAATAGCTAAAAACTGTTTATTATAGTGCCAAATAGAGTTTCAGTACGCATGCGTTTTCTCTTTGAAGTGCACAGCATCACAATACTTGTGGTTAAATTTTTAGGAAATTCCTTTGAGATGGGAGATGGCAAAAAGAAAACAAAACAAACACGCATTGACTGCTAACGGTTATTTGTCTGTCAGCACAAGTGCCAGTTTCAGTAGGGAATAAACAGATTGCTCAACGGCTGGTTCAAGGTCTTGAGCTGGCGTACCAGCCAGTCTCCTCTGCCGTCGTGCCTTATGTTATGCAAGGCCACTTTAGCAGTAATGTTCCTAGTGACTGTCCAAATTCAGTGGATTACTAACTGATGGTTTCCAAGGTCATAAAGTCATCCATGTTTTGCAGATGCTAGTGGCAAAGTATCCCGGAGTCAAATAGTAAAACTTCTGCTCTTTTGAATTGGGCCCAAATTTCAAGCAGACAGTATGTTAGAATTAATGAGCCAAATAGCACTTTTAAGCTATTAGTAATAAGTGAATTGGTTCTAAAAGTCAAACTGCGCGGAGAGAGGGAGAGCAATCTGCAAGTTTGTGCTGTTTCTAATGATTTAACGTTCAAGAATGCGAGAATTAAATTCCCCGAATCAAAAGCCAACAGTGTTTGCTTTTGCCTCACATTTGTCAGTTGATGTGGAATACACATTGAATCAGTGTGCAGCTTAAAGTGTGCCTCCGCTCCCTTCCCTCAGCGAAGAGCGCCTGTCATTATAGGAGAGCCAATGCGTTTGGTATCATGCATTTTATGTTAACGTGAGCCTAGTTAGTAATTTGTCCTGCACCAGCCGAGAGCCCGTTCGTGCTATGCGGTTTTGTAGTGCCACAAGCGTAAATAGATGAACACTTCATAGGCTGACCAGCATGTTTGTTTGTGCAGAACATCCTGTTGCAGAGAGGTGTGGGAACAGGGTTGCTGTTTATTTTGATTTTGCTTTAGGGTCCTGTTCACATTCATGGTCACATTTATTTGTGTACCTATAAGTTGTACAGAAGCATGTATGTGTGTTTAGGTACAATTAAGAAGAAGCTAAAAGTGTTTTTCTGCACGTCCTATGCTTTTGCGCACACATCTCTGTGTGTATGCGTAAATCCGGTACATTTAAAGCGTGTTAAAAGCTGCCTGTCACAGTCAGACAGCGTGTCGTGCAGGCTCTACTTGTGCAGCGGCTGTGTGCGTCACAGAGAGATAAAGAAAAAGAGCGAGGGGGCGTCATACGCATTTTCCTGTCCGCGGCGCAAGCATCAGATGAGATGGTGAAATTTTTAGCCTTAGCACTGTCTCTCAGCGTGTCCGCCCACTTGTAGCAGACTGCCTCTCGCCATAAGGGATTTCCTGCACAACAGCTATCGCTCGGCAAATGTGAGTGACAATGACGGCCTGTTTCAATACAGAGCAGCAAAATATGACAAGCCTGGCGAGACAGTATTGTGCATCATGTTCTTAGACATAGCTCATCATGAATAGGCACGAACTGGCTTGTTTTTCCCCATACAACAAAAACCATGTGGACTAAATACGTCACGAAAAGACACTTGTGTTTTCCTTTTGTTGCCCGTACTTCATTCCACCTGTACCCTCAGCCTCAGTGCCGTGTTGCACTCAGGTTCACCTTTTGGTTTTGAATGTCATTTACAAGTAGGCCCATCCATGTTGAACTACTTTGTTTACGCCTGTCTGTCCTGCCTGTGGCCATGTATGAGTGGACGTACAGTGCTGTGTACACATGCATGTTTGTTTGTGTGAGTGTATGTGCAGGATTATATGTTTGTCTATGTGCTGGTTGTTACTGTGTGTGTTAGTGTTTGCCTGGGCTCCTGTCTGTCTGACAGCGCAGTGTGTCTGACTGTTCCTGTTTCAGCCCCCCACCCCCTCCTCGTGTCTCCTTCTCTCTGTCTCTTGCTCTCTCACTAACCCTCACTCTCTTTCTCTCTCCCTTTTTCTATCACCCTTTCACTCTCCCTTATCCTCACCCTCTCTCTCTCTCTGTCTCTCCCTCCTCTTCCCTCTGCAATAACAGTGCTGACCTAGTTTCTGCCTGTTCAGGGCTGCCTGTGGAATTTTACAGCGGCCTGCCTTCCTGGCTGCTTTGCTGCTTGAAAACGCAGGCAGAAAAGCATGACTGAGGATTTTTCTTCTCGTCGCATCATTATGGCCTTATACTGTCTCCATTCTTCTCCCCCTTCTGCAGACCTAAACAAATGGCTCTGTTTTAAATAAGTGATAACCGCAAACTGTCTCTCACATGTGAATCTGCAGCTATCCTACGTATGGAGAAATTGCACGAGGACTGCGTCCGCCACCATGGCAGTCAAATTAGAATGGAAATGAGAATAGCCTGTCGCTCATCTCCTACAGCTTAGCTGAGATTGTACCGGATGCAGAGGGCGGAAAAACACCCCACTCTCTGTGCACATGCATACAATCTCCCTCCCTTCCCCTTCTTCCTTCCCTCCCTCCTTTGCCTTCACAAATAAATGGTTAGAGTCATGCCCGGCAAATACTCGCCACTGCCAGGAATGGCTAACAAGGCGCTTGCTCAAATAGCAAGAGAGTGGGACTATTTTTATGCGCTAGGGCCATGGATCTAAGTCAACACTATTCTGAATCTTGATTAAATCTGAACGCCCTCCAATTAGGCATAGGGAATGTTGTGTCACAGCCGAGAGAGATGGATCTCTGGAATGCCTTTCTGAAGGCTTGGTTGTGGCACGCTGAAATCTAAACCAGCACTGCCGCAGATTCATTCCTTCCCCCTACCCTCTCCCTCCTTTCACTCACCATTCCTGGCTGAGCTGTTGGAGTTCAGCATTGCTGGGGCATTTAGTTTTCTTTTCCGTTTCTCAAAAGTGTTCCATAAGCGTCATGACTGCTACTGCAAAAGCTTTGGGTGTAATGTTAATTCTTTGCTTTACTTCAATGTAAATCTATGTGTTGTACAATTATCTGAAGATGGGATAATGCTAATACATTCTATCTGATTTCTCTCTCAGATTTCGGGGCCTGGTCATGGTGTCCAGTGAGAAGGTGTGGGACCCCCTCCATGCGGGCCTTATTCAGTCACGTCTGAGTGAACAACACCTGGCTGCTGGGCTAACTCCCCTCTGCAACCTCGCACGTAGTGCAACTAAGGACACCACGTGCCACCAGACTCAGCGGCCGTCACCTTTGTCTTCCCAGCAACTGTCATTAGTGGCTGTAGACACCCTTCACCCGGTTCAGGCCTCCTCGCGGTTACACCTGCCTGTCAACTTCTGCAGCTCAAGCAAGATCCAAGGGCTACACAAATCGGTTCGCTGTCTTGGAGTGGCCTCTCAGCGTGAAGAAGAGGAGGAGGAAGGGGAGGCTAAGCGGTTGGAGATGAAGGGTAAAAGGCATGGAGGCCGGGGAGAGGCCATGATGGAGGACAGGCTCGAGGACATGGCTGATGGACCTAAAAATGCAAAAATCACCCTAAGCTTCCCACTTAGTGCGGCCCCCCTTCCAGCCTCTCTGACATCTCCGAACCATTGCCGTAGCGCCTCCTCATCCTCCCCTTCCCCCCACCAGCGGCGGCCATCCTCCAAGAGCTCAGACGAGGGGTCCCTGTGGAAACTGGATGCTACCATGGATGTAAAGCACAGACCTTTCAAGCCCCCGAGGCACGACAGCTCTCCGTCCTCTTCACCGTCCTCCTCCTCATCGCCTATGACTGTTCACGCACTTATCAGGAAAGATATAAAATCCCCACCTCCTCTGAAGTGCTCCAAACTCAATCCAGAGACTCAGTTTCACCGATCGCCCCCAAGAATGTCCAGCGGGTCTTTAGGGGGCGGTTACGGTGGTGATGCATGGGATGAGCGGCACAGGTTGGCCAACGGCACAGCCTCACCTTCTCAGACTGCCCAGATCCTCTTCAGCCTGGGCACATCAGCTTATCAGAGAGGTGGGGATACAGAGAGGAGAGAGAAAATATCAGGAAGACCAGTTGGGAAAGTGGGAAGCCCTCATGGACCAAGTCTTCACCCACCCACCCTCCATCTCCCTCCCCCTTTACCGCCACCCCCTCCTCCCCCATCTGAGGGCCTTACCGCACCCCCTCACTCATCTTCCTATTCCCCTACCGACAGCCTGAAGCCCGAGCTGATTTGCGGGGTGTGCCATCGGCTTTTCAGCTCGGCCTCTTCCCTAACAGTCCACATGCGGCTGCATCGTGGCAGCCGCGCCCTCAGTTGCCGTTATTGTGGCAAAGTCTTCATCCACAGCAAGAGACTGCAATCCCATGAGACCTCCTGCAGGGTGCCAAGCCTGCCCACCAACAGCCTGGGCCCTCCTTCTCTCACTATGCAGCCAAAGGAGGAGCCGCTGGAGGAGGGTGAGGTGAGAGTGGAGGGGGGAGTGATTGTGGGAGAAACAGACATCAGTAAGGCGCGGCCGGGGAAGAAAGCGCGGAGCCTCCTGGCACGTATCCAAGGTGATGATGCAGCAGCCACAGAGCTACTAGAGGGTGATGAGAACCATTTTGTGAAGGTGGTAGATGGCAATGTCATTTACTTCTGCTCCGTGTGTGAGCGTTCCTACATGACTTTATCCAGCCTGAAGCGTCATTCTAATGTACACTCATGGCGCCGCAGATATCCGTGCCATTACTGCGACAAGGTCTTTGCCCTGGCTGAGTACCGCACAAAGCACGAGGTGTGGCACACAGGAGAGCGGCGCTACCAGTGCATCTTCTGTTGGGATGCCTTCGCCACCTACTACAATCTCAAAACACACCAGAAGGCCATTCATGGGATTAATCCCAGTCTCATCTCCAGTGAGAAGACAGCTAATGGGGGTTATAAGCAGAAAGCTAATGCCCTCAAGCTCTACCGCCTTCTCCCCATGCGCTCCCAGAAGAGACCCTACAAGACCTACAGTGACAGTTTGCATAATGGCCTGCTACTGCCACCAACCGAAACACCTTCCCTCTCCCTGTCTGGCCTGGGCTGTACTCTGAGCCCCGGGGACCTACAAAGCCTCATCAGTGGGGCCCACCCTCAGAGTGTAAAGCCTGACCCAGATGCCTTCCCCGATGGCTTCCCTGTTTCTGTGGCTGCTGAGCACAGGAACCTCTCTGGACTAACACCCCTCCCCCAAATGGACATGCCCCAAGTTAGAAAACATGACAGTGAGGCCCTAGAGTTAGAGCAGAGGAGAGGCAGTGGCAGCTTCAAAATGTCCAGCAGCAGCAAAACCAAAACCCCCAAAACTGGCAGAGACACAGAGACAAGCATGCCTTCTGTGATAACATATGGCCATACAAAACCCTCTGTTATAGTTCACGGAACAACAGTGTCATCCTCTGTCATCGTGCATAGCAACCAGGTCACCTCTGGAAGCGAAAAAAGCCCAGTGAACAGCCCATCCCCGGAAACCAGCAGCAGTCACACTTCACACAAGGGCAGCCCCAGGCCAATCAAAAAGCAAAAAGATAGCGCAGAGAGCCATAGAAAGAGGTCAAGAGACAGTTCAGACACCACAGAGGAGGGCTCAAGAGGTAGACATGATGCACAGACAGGCAGATTATTTCACAAATCACGCAAGTCCCACAGCAAAAGTGACATCTCTAACTCAAAGCAGCTGTCAGCATCTGTAGGGTCACAGGTCAAAGAGGCAGGGCCACTGTGCCAGATTACTGTACGTATTGGTGAGGAAGCAATAGTAAAGCGCAGCATCTCTGAAACAGACCTTAGGAGAGACAAGAGCCTTTCTCCCCCCAAAACCAAACGGAGTGAGACATCATCTGTGCGGGAGGCCAAGGAGCCACGGCATTCTCACTCCCACCACCATCACCATAAACACCGCCTCCAGCGCAGAGCCAGCCTGCAAGCAGAGGGCGATAAGGATGGAGGAGAGTGTGAAGAGGAGGAGGAGGAGGAAGAGGAGGAGGAGGAGGAGGTCAGGAAAAAGAGCTCCAAATCCCCTGATGAAGTGAGAGAGTACTACTTCCGTCAGGAGGTGCGTGAGCAGGACAGTGACCATGACACAGAGGATAACTTATGGCGGCCTTACTACTCCTACAAGCCTAAGAGAAAGGCCCAAGCACACCTACAGAGGGTCAAGAGCTGGCAAAGAAAACTCAAGTTCAAGCGCTCCATCCGGCTGAAGAGGAGGGCAGAGAGGCTCAAGAACCATGTAAACAAAGAAACAGATAAATCACAAGATGAGGAAGATGATGGGAAGATCGAGGAAGCTGAAAAACCACCAAAAGCTAACAGAGACAAGGGAGAGAGGAAAAAGAAAGATTACCTCTCTGCCCCTTTGAAGGAGAAAAACAAAGAAGCAGAAGAACAAGTTAAAGAGGCCCGTCATGAGGTTCCCACTCCTCCTCTGCACTCTCCAAAGCCTCCTGTGTCTACCTCAGTGGCTCCTATGGGAATAAAGAGGCGGCCTTGGACTAATGGGAATGCAGCAGAGTGTGGTACATGTGGCCGCTGGTTCTCAAGCCCCAGGAAGCGAGACAAACACGAGCTGAGCCATCTGCTGGAGTTTGTATGCCTCTTCTGCCGAGCCACTTTCCCCTCGAGGGATAAATTGGAAGACCACCAGAGAGCCCAGCATCCGAAGCCTACTGAGACACCCTCTGCGCCCCCTAAAGTGGCACTTGGTGAACAAGCTGAAGGGGTCGGGGTTAAATCTGTGCCAGAGGTTGCAAAGTATGATGAAGAAAAAGGGGGGCAAGCTGGCTTAGTAGGGAGTAATACTTGTCCAAGTCGCCTGAGCAGAAGAGCATTATCACGGCACACCTGTCCACAGTGTCATAAAGTGTGCAAGACCTCGTCAGCACTCACTCGCCATATCCGACGTCATGAGTTAAGCAGTTCCCCGGAGAGAGAAAAGGAAGATAAAGACTCAGAGCCAAAAACAGCAGAAACAGTTGTTAACACTGTTAGCAGAGACATAGAGACTGAAAAAGGACAGGTGCCCAGTGCTCTCTCTGTTTCAGTTATCAGCTATTCCACATCAGACCCGCCCAGCAGCGGTAACTGTTCGGCGTCACGGCAGCATGAAGACCATCTGAGTCAACTGACAGATGAACATCAGATGTCAGAATCCAGTGACAAACCTGAACTGACAGAGCTCACTCATCCAGCTCCAGAGAGAGAGCCTAGCCCACGGATTGCAGACCCTCCATTAGAAAACCCAGTTAACCTCACACCCACGAAACATGAATTCACGCCTGCCACACCCTCCACTCTCCAGAGTGTACTAGTAATGAATGGACCTGAATGTCTGGACTACCGCACCCCCAGCAAAAAGAACCTAGACAGCCAGATCCACAGAATACCCAGCCCCGTTCACATCGCGGCATCCACCAACTCCTCTCCAAATGTGCCCATGACGTCACAGACCAGAATAACCACTGCTGCTCCTCCTGTTTCCATGACAACAGCTCTCATCTCTGAGGGGGGATTCATGAAACGGGATGGGGTCATTATGGACAGAGAGAGGCAGGCTGGGAGTGGTATATTTATACATGCAGGTTATGAGGAACCACCTCTGGTTCAAGATCTCAGAGTTCAATCCCTGTCCAGGAGTCCCTCTCCCAACGAAGCACAAGACCTGACCATGTCCTCTATTCTAGCGAGAGAGAGGGAGATAGAGAGGCAAAGAGAGAAAGAGAGGGAGCTGGAGAGACAGAGAGAAAAGGAGAGGGACAAAGAAATGGTGAAAGAGAGAGAAAAGGAGATAGAGAGGGTCCAGCAAATGAGTAGAGTTGCACACGACCCAGAGGACCAGATTTCTCTGCTGGTCCCGAAAGAGGAGCCCTTGAGCCCTGTGCCGTCCCCCCAGCATATCCCCACTCAAACCACTATGAATGGACCCTCCTCACACAGGCACACTCCTAAGTCCCCCTGCCGGTCCCCCTCAACTATTGGACTGTTAGCTCAAGCCAACCGCCAAGTTCACTCCAGTTCACAAGGACTCGACAGGCTCACACTGCCCACTGGAGCAGCCGGTGCCGTTGACCGCCCCTCTGCCCATGCTCTGCTTCTACCCCGAGCCCCCCAACCACCTGAGCCAGAGCACCAGGACACTGTTTCTTCCAGAGATTCCCAGCAGGGGGATGCCACCCCAGTGGGCTACCCTGCCCAGAATTACCCCCTACCCCTCATTGTGCCGGACAGCTACCGCTCTGGTAAAAAGCAGGAGGAAAACCTGCTCATGTCCTCTTATCCCGCCGGAGCTCTTCCCTTTGGACCACTGGGAAAAATGATGGTCCCTAACGGCGGGGACCTGGCTAAGCTGCCATTTTATCCGGACCCTTACCAGCTGCTCTATGGGCCTCAGCTGCTGGCTTACCCTTACAACCTGGCGGCTCTTCCTGTGGCTCTGAATATGATGGCACCTGGAGGGGACAAGGTGGAGCCGCTGCCTTTCCTCCCCGCCATCTTCAACTACGCAGCCACAGCTGGACCCTACATGGGCGCAGCCCCTCACCCCCTTGTGGCAAATCCCAGCCTCTACAGCAGCAGCAGTGGCAGCAGCAAGAAGCAACGAGACAGCAGCGGCGGAAAACCGTAGGACACAGAAGCACTATAAGGAATATATTTCAACAGGGACGGCCTGGCCTGTTTAGGATGGGAGCGGGAGGGGTGCGTGCTCACTGGGTCACTGAGTACACCGGCACAGTACCCCTGCCTCTCTTTTATTCAGTAGAGATCAGAGCTAGGCATTAAATCAGGAGGAGATTGAAGGGAGAAGGAGCAAAGAAATGGGGAGAGAGGCCGTTATTACGGTGACGTATCATTGCTCCCCTCTCTTTACTCTTGCTCACCTTTCTCTGCGTCTCTCCTGTCTTGCTGTAGTGTGTCGTAGTTCTAGAGCTTGATTAATCTTCCTCTCTGACTCATTATATTATCTATAAGAATAAGAACTGCTAACAGGGTGTGTGTTGTGTGAAAAATTAGTCCAGTCTGCTTCCCTTTATAGTCACCGCATAACGAGGATAAACGCTCTTCAGGGAAGGCTTGTGTGGGCAAGAATAAGGGATGAGACAGAAGAGTCCTCACTCAACACAGTTGGAGGTGGCACAATGAGCAACTCAAACCTTTGCGTGTGTTTATATGAGCGAATGAGAATGCAGGTGTATCCTGTTGTTGAAACTGTCCATGAAAGTTATATATGAGCATGTACGTGCACATGTATGTAGGGATTTGTGCATGCTGAGGTGGGCTTAAGCAGGTATGACTGCATATGTGTGAAAGCGTGTGTGTGTGTGTGCGCGTTTGTGAGCGATGAAGAATGAGCGTGAATGGCTAGATCATTCCGTGTGAGACGCACACAGCATTCCTACTCTAGTTGGAAGAGCTACTGTAGGTCAATGTGTAGAAGTGCATTTAGAAGTGATTCCTCATATCCAAATCATTAAGAAGTCAAAGCTATGGCTGGACGCGAGTCTATGACAATGACAGATCATCTGAGCTTCTAATGTCTCAACTAACCTGGCGGCTTTGTGGCCAGATGACACTGTAGGATCTGTATAGCATTCACCATAGTTTATACCTTATGTGCACAAAATAGAAAAGTAGTGGTCACTTAAAGGGGACACTTGTAGCTGCTTTGGATATGTAGCTGGCCACTGGGTAAGAATTTAAGGCTGGTAGACCATTGCACTTCCGTTTTTCATCTCATTTCCTTCACATTAAAAAAAGGAGAAGAATAAAAACCAGTCAGCCTTCATCTTGCGTAGCCATTTCCTCTTTAGTTGGAAGAGGAAAAGGCTCCATTTCCTAAGCCAGGAAGAAGAAAGCGATAGCAAGGAAGGAAGGAAGAAAAAATGGATTCAGGGTATTGAGTTATTTCTGGATAGGAAAAGAAATATATGGGCACAAAACTGTTGGACTCTGAGTCAGAAAGCCCCCACAAAAATGACCGTTGGGGACAAAAAAATGTCCTGCTCCCCGACCGAGGGGCGATTGGAAATAGCCTGAACTATTTCCCCCTCTGCCCTGTGTGTCATTTACTAAGAGGTAGGAAACGGCTGAGCTTAGCAGCCGAAGTGGTGGCCGAAACTCCCCAGGTGCCCTCCTGGGGCCTTTTTGTTACGTGTAATGTTATCTCTATATGTTTGTTTTGTTAAACTATGTTGTTGTTTATGTTGTTTAGCCCTCTGACCAGATGGAAATGGCTTCAGTGAAAAGGGGGAGTAAACTTAAAAATATGAATGTAAATTTAGTCATGAGGTTAATGAAGTACAGCTGCATTAATGGTAGAGTTGGTTTCAGTTCCTTTTTGTTTCTGTTTTGACACAAATAACCTGTTAAAGAACCGTATAACGTCTGGTATGCATATATACAGTAGTCCTAGGAACATGTCAGTAAACTTGGGTTCTGTATCCACAAAGCATGAGCAACACTTGCTTCCTAACCGTTTATATCCTCAGCAAATCTGGCATTGTGCGCACAGCTTTTGTTTCCGTTTCCTTTTATAATTTCTGGCCTCCTCATCTTCCATACCTCTGTTAATATCTTTTTATTAATTATAGCCCGCAGTTAGGAAATATTCCACAAAACTAGCAGCCACATGTACGTCTCACAGTCACTATTTAGGAGCTGTTTAATTCTCCCTCTTCCCTCAAGCTTACACTCGCGCACCGCACCTCCTCTGACTGAAGTACATGTGTTTCAGTGTGTGTGTGCGTGTGTGATGGTACTGGGGCGCCTTTTGGTTCAGGCAGGAGTGTCAAAACACAGTGTGACCAACTGCAGGGGCGCACAAGCATCCCCTTGGGTGTGGTTACAAGCCTTTTGCGTGTAGGCGTACGTGTTTTGTGTACGAGAAGCGAGCGACTGCGTGAATAAGAAAACCAAAATACTGTACATCTGCCTAAGCAGCGTACCCCCCGGCAGCATATGGGCCACTTGTTTTGTTCTGTTCTCCAACACTTTTCTGTGGGTTAGTTTCAGTGTAAAAAAGCCTTGCTGTCTCCAATACACTATCTCAAGCCATTCCCGTAGACGGACATGTTTGTGTTTTTGGACCATTTCTTATGCCATAGTTTGCCATCACGGTTATCATACAGACCAAAAGCATGCAAATCGACGTATTGTAGTGACTGGACTGGAATCTGGTGGTAATATACAACTATTTACTGTATGTTTTAGTTTAAATGAATGTGCCTCTGCTTTGATATTTAAATAATTATCTATAGTAAGAAGTGGATCTGCCAGATTTCAACTGTTAAGGTGCCTTGTTATGGCATAAGAAATTTGAATAGCAAAGGAGCATTTTCTTGAGAAATGACAGTATCATTTGGAGATAGAGTTCATGGCTTTGTTTGCTATGAAGCTGTTCATAGACGTAGGGGTGTGGCTAAACTGTTTTGGTATCGTGTACATGTCTAGGGTAATACTGTGCCATATAGAGCCCACAAAATATGTTAATGTTATTTTTAAAAGATGTTTTAATGTTGCCTGATGACTTTGTCTTTAGATTTGATACAAAGGCTTGTAGCCACAGCTCTCCCAAAGTCTGTAGTCTCCTTTTTCCGACATTCTTCTCGTTCTCTCTCTCTCTCCCCTTGTTTCCGTCTCCCTTTCTTCCTCTTTGCTGCAATCAAACAAAATAAAGTATTAACCTGATGACCCAATGAAATCAGCTCTCGTCTGGTCTCATGTTTTGTTTAAAGTGATGTATATTAATCTGTACAAGTTGATGTAGTTCTTAATGTGAACCATGTGCTTAAAGTTGGCAAATCCCTGTGAATTCTCCAGCTTTAAAGTTGAGGGAATTGGTGAAAGCAGAACAAATTCAGGACATTCTTTGCACTTCTTTTAAACACATGGTCCATTGCTGTTGACTTCCATAACTCAGTGTTAATTTAATATCTTCTCTGTTTCCACTTGTGAATGTTTTTTAGTATCTTTAGTTATTCATTCCATATTTTTTTCTCTTTTATGTAATATTAACCACAGCGCACGCTCATGTTTTCTCTATTAAAATACGCTACGTCCTGAAAGTTTGTTCCTGACATTTAAACCAGAGGCTGATTACAGCTTCCTCTTGGCACAGTCACGAGCTAATTTCTCACCATCCCTGAATGAGCACTTTCCCACTAGTGACACTCAGTGGTTCAAACAGAAACAGTCGGCTTTGGTGACTCACTCGTCCTCGCACTCCCGAAAACACGATCTCGGGGCTGAATTTCCTCTGACAGAAATTGAATGTGAATGACGGAATATCAGACGTTTAACACGTTTCGCAAAACATTCACACTGACATGTCATGAGTGTAAAAAAATGGTGCATTCATGGCTTCTGGTTGCTGGTTTAAAGTCGGTCAGTTCAGTTTTTTAGCACAGAGGACTGAATCAGTTTAACCCAACAGGCCTTTTTAGCATTTTGACTGGTTATAGTAGGAAAAGCACAGGTGTTACTAATGATATTAATGATGGTTTTATTCTCTTCAGGTGTCAAACTATGACAATGGGCCAGCATGCGCAATACCAGGACACTGAAACGCAGCTAAATGGAACGCAGCCACCCTTAATGTTTACACCTGTGCTTTATCTACAGCGATATCAAAATGTCTGCTGTGAAAATAGATCCATGTCAGACTGTTTTGACTGGGGTGGCCCAAGTGGAGAGCTGTCTTGTGCAGGGGTGCATCAAGTATGTGCACACAGTCATGCCTCAGAATAGCATTCAGTTCCGTCTCTCATGTCTAATTATGAACATTACAGTTTCAATTTTTTTCATTTAGAAGATAAATAGTCCACAACAGAGTGTACTGTTCAAATGCAATGTACAGCTTCCACGCTTTAATCTTTAAATGCTCAAAAAGAAATTGTACCTCCTGGAGTGTCTAATCAGATGTCAGGGGTGGCCAGTGCAAAGCTAGGTTTTAGCGTGACTTGACATTTCAGATTAACTTCAAATGCTCAACAACTGAATAATAGGTTGTTTACGGATTATTCAGATGTGTGTGTTTTATTCATTCATTTATTTGTTTTTAACTTTTCCAATATTCCCCAGTTATCGCAGCCTTCCTGGAGGGAGACTATCACGTGAATGCAGCCAGCAGAAGAGAAAAAAGTTTTATGACTTGAAGCACAGTTCACCTCTCATCAGTCCACACGCACACACACACACTGAGTCACAGCCAGCGGTGGTGAATCAAGGTCCCTGTGTAATGGGTAAACACACATCAGTGGTCTGGCTAAGGTTCATCCAGCCTGCAGGCATGTCCACTCTACATGAATCACCACAAAAGCAGGAGATCAGCAGACGGATGGAAAAATTTAATTAATTGAAAATTAAGTTCGCTGAATTTGGAATTATTGATAATATAACAGCCGCTAACTGACATCTTCTCTCTGTACTTTCTCTAATCTGTCCTCTGTTTGTCTGTTTGTCGCTCTGTGTCTTCCGCCCACCTACGTTTCCACAAACATCCCATTAGTTACAACCACACGGTCATGAAGCACTCCCTCCTAGGGATCAATAACCTGCACTGGCCATGGAATATTTGCCCTGTGGACCCCAGGACGGCGTGCCAGCACACACCTCCGCTCCAGACAGAGTCTCTCTGCTCCTCTTCCCACCCCCGACACCTCAGGGTAGCTGGGAGTCTGCAGACCACCCAAGGGCTCAGGGGACTACACACTGGGAGGCCTGGGTGTGTGGACGCACTGAAGGATGGCCGCGTTGTGGAAAGCGATGGCAGGTGGACTGCTGCTCACTTTCAGCCTCACTCTGCTGGGCTGGGGAGCTGAGGGCCAGGGGAACGGACAGGATAAGGTGTGTTCACATGCAATGCCACAATTGTTAATGCCTGGAATGAATTTAAAAAGAGAAAATCCTTCTAGAAATATGGTGTATGAATGACCTATGTGCATTTTGTAGCTTTGTTAAGTCTCCTAGATGTATGAATGGTTCACGCTGGTTGGTTTTTGCTCACCGTTAAATTCAGAAAAGGTCACACAGTCCTTAAGCAGGTGGAAATACCTGTCTCTGAAGACTAATGATGCATAAATATTTTTCTTCTTTTTAATTATGTTTAGAGTTTTCTTTGAGACAGATAAAAAGCCTTGTAAAAGCTTGATGAACTAGTCAAAAAATGATGAATCAAGTCATACTGTATGCAGTTCAGATGCTATCAGCATGCCCTAATAATAATTTGTTTAGACTTAGAACTTTGCTCAGTTTGTGGGAGGACAAATACGCCACCAGCTGTTTGGTTTTTTTTACCTCAATGGATGATTTTTTCCCATTAGGTTTCAGGATAGCCTCTGTATACTGATACACTGTGGGTGGATGCCATGTGGCTCTCTTTGCCCTTTATTAGCAATTGAGAATTTGAGTGACTACCATCACCTCTTAAAGAGTAGTTAAAATCCCAACATTAAACATTAAATCCCTACATTAAAGTCTTTTTTAAGTCGAGTCAATAATTAGATGAAACTCATCACTCAGTTGAAAAATACAAGAACAGGGTTTCATGAAAGTGAACTGTACAGAAGGATGAGCTGAGGTGAATGATTTAGTGTTAAAAGAGTACCTGATGGACACTGTGTCTTCCAGAAAGAAGTGTCAGGCAGGGCTACCGTCTACCTCGGCCAGGATAGAGACATCTGGAGGCCACTGATCCACACAACAGTCAACCTCAGTGAGATCAACAGGTACATCAGCAGGAGCAGACCACTGCACCGTGAAGGCACCATCCACTGAAAAATCTGTGCTTACGGAGGCGAAAAAGAAGCGCAAGTGTGTGGAAGCAAGTAGGAATTCTGGGTCCACTGGAAGACTGTTGATCCCCTTATTTTCAAGAACTTAAATATTGAATAACCTTTCATTATATTGTCTGCCTCCAACTGTAAGCCCCAGAAGATCAGTGGCACTGTTCTGGGTGAAACCATAAGGATAAGCATTAAGATTTAAAAAGTGACCCTATATATGATCAAAAATATGTACAATCAGCGTCTTTATCTTCTATGGACCTGCATTCCCTTGAATGTAAGGCTGCTCTGTTCCTCTGTCTCTGCAGTATCAAGTCATCCTTTCAGTTACGGACATTTGACCCAGAAGGTGCAATTTTCTACGGAGACACCAAAAACGGGGAGGACTGGTTTGTTTTGTCCCTGAAGGACGGCATCCCTCTGATGCAGATCAGCAAAGGCGACATCCTCATCAGCGTGGCAGGCGGCGCAAAACTCAATGACGGAAAATGGCACACAGTGAGTTTCCAGTGTAGCTTTTTTTTTTTTTTTTTGGAACTAAGTGACAATGTCTTGAAACAGCACCGATCTCATGAAACAAGTTTTTTTGCACTGCAAATAAGTCAAATTTGTGGCTAATTAGCAATTAGTTTGAAGAATTAAAGCTCAACACTATACTAGAAATGGCTCTTTGGACATAATGATTGTCATACAGTACACCAGTGTGTGAGTCTGAATTCTTCTTGTGCTCCTGGTGCCACCAAGCTGGAGGTGAGCAACCATGAGAAGTTTGTGGTTCTAGAGGTGGACGGCTCCAATAAGCTTGTGGTGGGAATGCACTCCAAGCAGACGGAGACGGTCCTTTCAGGTGAACTCCGGCTGGCCATTGGGGGTGTCCTGATCGACAAGGAAAAGATGATTGTTCAGGTATAGTGTGTTAATCCACCCTGGGATGAACTTCACTCCCATTTGTCATTTGGTGGCTGCATTGCATTCTGGTTTATCGAGGCTTTAGTCAGCATCTCTCTTCTGTTTTGGATGTCAGCACAAACTTATGAGCCTAAAAAAGAAGCTTTTGTTGCTCATCCTGTGGGACGAACACCAGAAAAAATACTTTTCTGTTGGTGGTTTAAAATTGAAAATTTATCACACTGCGCAGTAGCTGCAGCTTTGTGCCAGAAATACCTCTCCTACATTAGTGTCAACATTTGGTCAGCTATCCCTGGTAATAAAACATGCTACCATAAAATGGGCTTATAAATTACAGTTTGTTTTGTACCAGTAAGGTGTAACAGGGGGTTTTGGGCTGGATTTCTCTGTTTAAGCACTCTGACACAGGACTGTGACAATTTTCGCACTGCAGTTCATTCCCCTAACTGCATTGCTGCCTTCTTTGCTGTAGTTTGAGCCGCAGATGGACGGCTGTTTGCGGGAAGGCAACTGGTTAAACCTCAGCGTCCCCTGGGAGACAGAGGCGGAGGAGCTCTGGCCCTGCTATCAAAACGTGCAACCTGGCAGCTACTTCCCTGGCACCGGATTTGCCATTTTCAACACCTCAGGTGGGAACATTCTGCTCAATTATACAAGATATGGGCAAGTGCTAACACGCCTTCACAGAATAACAGGTCTGGATCATGCATTCTTTTATGAAATATCCTTTTATTAATAGTTTGCTGTAATCATTTGTGACATGTTAATGGACAATAAATGGACGTGCTTTTCACCCCAGCAGAAGTTCTATAAGTTTTATGAGATATTCTTTTGTCCTGTGCAGTTTTCCCCATTGAAGCAGATCATGAGGTCAAGGCTGAATTGTGGGGAGATTTCAGTAAGATGGATGGAACCATTTTGAGCATCAAGGCTCCTGGGCGATGGCGGATGCTCACTCTAGCGGCCAATAATAACACAAAGGTATGCACCTAAATCAGGCATGCAGTCAGAATGCATTTGCCAATAATTCCTTGCATAGTAGAAGCACGGGTGATTTCATAGCTTACATGAAGTTGTGCTTCACGCACACAAGCAGACACACAGATTGGAGACCACTGTGACTTCAGAGTTTTGTAAAGTTATGTCTTCTCTCTCGGTCTTGCAGGAGGTGACGCTCACTTACGGGAAAGAAAAAATGAGTATGAAAAACACAATCAAAAGACTGGCGCTGACTGGCGACATAGATTCACTGCATGTGTTTGAAGATGAAGCTGAAGAGGACTCAGAGGTCACTGTGTCATCTAACAGCATAGTGAGCTTCCCTGGATTTTTGTCCATATGGAAAGAGGGCCGTCTTGCCATTGGAGGTCTCTTAGGTGAGATTAAACAGGGGTACAATGTCTATTTAAGGTCCCATATTACTGTCAACAAAGAAGGATTTGATTTGCAGAGAGGCTTTGTATAAATACCACTCAATAAAAAAAGACAAAATATACACCCACTGCATTAACATAAATACCCATACAGAAAATCCATTGATTAGGCCTGTCAAGGAGCTTGCTGGTACGATACAAGCTCAAGTGTTTTCTTCTTCATCTTTTTCATATTTCAGGTGAGGGTGAGGACAACACCGGCTCCCAGTTCTTGACAGGCTGTCTGGATAAGATCCAGGTCCAAGGGAAGGATTTGGACCTGGATATAGCCCACAAACACATGTCAATCTCCTCTCACAGCTGCCCTGCGTAGACCATGAAAGCATGCAAATACAATATGTGGACTACATATTTGCAGTGGATTCGTTTGGGTTCAGATGACATAAAAATACAATATGCAAAGTGGAAAATTGTCTACAAAATTATAGAGACAGAGAAGCCTCTACAGAGCATAACGAGTAACCATTAACTTTCCTATTGGGCTACTAATGGTCAAATGTGGTATTTGTACCCGTTAACCTCTAGAATGTGGAGAATTTACAATAAAATATGAATATGTTGTGCAATAATTATCTCTCCTATTAGCCCCATTTGAACAGAATATGTTGATTAATCTGAGAAATGTAAGCGCTGCTGTGACCTTGGTACGTGCAACAGTATGTTTCTGAATAAAATATGATTCTCCTTGATGTTGTTTCTCCATGAATGTGAATTTTACCGCTGCATTTAAGGCAAAGTAAAGGCCAATAGTGCTTTGAGGAGATTTAAACAATGCAATTAAACGCTAATGATAGATACTGAGTGGGGTATGAATGAGCCAGAGATTTAACGCATGGATTTTGCTCCCTCTAGTGGATTCTTTAAGACACATTCACGTATAATCCAAAGTATTGTTTACCATCTGAAAAATAGTACATAATTTTATGGAGCAAATGCTAATTAAGTTGAAATATACAGCATATCACAATCAGATTAATCCTAAATACATTTTACTGTTCTATTGTTTTTAGTAAGATTTTGAGGAATGCTTTATAGATATTCCTGTGAATTAAAAGGTCATCAGGGTATTATGTGTGTGTAATGTATTTAAAATTCTAATAGGCTGAAGAGAATTAAACTTGAATTTTCTTCTCTTTCTTGTCCAAATTTCAAGCAGAAACGTTTAAGGCATTATATGAATAATACATTTTGACTACACGTTTATGTTTGACAAAACAAAACACATTTAACCCATGACAGCAATACACATTAGCTAGGGGCGAATACCCTTGTTAATGAACACAAATGAGTTAAGTAAAATACGTAAGATGAGATAAAATAAAATAAACCTGGAAGGGCTTAAGGTCATTCTCCCACTTGGTCATTTGGTGGATGAATAAAATGTTCACCCATTAAAATTAAATCTATTTACCATAAACTGACCTCACATTCAGTGGTTGCAACATTATTTAGTCTAAAGCCAGAAATAAAAACATTCATTTCAGTCAGAAATAGGCCCTAAAATAACATAGAAATGCTTGAAATTATGTGTACCTTAAAATGTAAGTTGAATTTCGTGTTCATATCATATTGAAATCAATTTATAAATATATGTCAAGCTTTAAAATGAGTCATTTTATGTATTACAGAACTGGGTGCGGTGCGACTCTGGCATGGATTGCAGAAATGTACCGCCTGCCATACGTTACTGTCGCAAAGCCCGACTGTCGTGAATACTGGCCGCCCATTGAAGATGGCGGCGGAGCTGCATCCGCGGAGCGGAAAGCTGATCGGCCTGTCCAACTCGAACCGAACCGCCCGGCGCAACCAGCCAGTCCAGGAGTTCAATCATGGGCTGGTGCTTAGTAAGGAGCCGCTGAGGGACCGGGATGTCTTCACCGTCCGCATTGACAAGAAGGTAAACAACAACAGGCCCACCGCTGCTGCTTCTCCGTAGCGGGGGTGAGAGCAGCGGGAATGCGGGAGCAGCGCTGGTGGGACGGGCCGGTGGTCAGTCTCTGTCCGCAGTGAGGGGCTTCTCCTATGCTGGGCGGTTCACACTGCATGACAGCGGCCACAGTTGATGCAGTTGTTCAGGGGTGAATTACAGTCACGTTCAGAGATTTATCCGGGACAGGTGGATTTATTAAACACATTCTTCAGTGTAGAGATGTTTAACTCATCACTGAGCTAACGATAACCTGCTTGTGTTGCCTTGGTACCGTCAGTTAGCCACGCTAATGAGCCGCTAGCAGTAGCAAGTAGCAAGCGGCGTGAGCTCAGGCTAGCCGGGGTTAGCTTTTCTGGAAGGAGCTATTTGGGGGTCTGTCGTGTGTTGACAATGACTTGCTGTTGTTTATTGCACCACGGGAGTTCAACTAAGCCGGTTAATGTATCTCTGTTTAGTGTTATTTTGAAGGAGTGGGTGACAGTCGCAGGTGCCTGTCAGCCTCTCTGCCTGTCCGTGCCGATGGCTAATAATACTGCAGTGCTCATACCAGGCTGGGCTATCACAGTGCCTCCAAGGCTATATGTGAACTTTAATACACACAATGCGTACAATAAGGTGCTGCTGTCTGTTACTACTGTCATTAATGATACCCACAGTTAAAGGGCCCCTTTTAGGGTTTCCTATTCATACACTTTATCCAAACGCAAAGCACTGCCAGTGTAATGCATGAGGAGTCTGACCACTAAAACGTATAACTCATTAATGGCTGGTGTCTGTAAACATGCACTCCTCCAGTATCACTGCAGGGACATTTGCGTTATTCTTTGCCACTTTTTAGTCCTGTGATAATTTATTTACAAAGAAATCAGAATATGGGGAATCAAACGGAGTGTACATTTGCTGCTCTGCTAAACGTATGTTTATATTGTCCTGATTTATCCAGATCGAGATATGATACTGATCACTGCTTCCAGAGAAGATCTATTTAGATCTGTTTCTCCTTTTATCTGGGAAATGTCTCTTATTACTCAGTGAAAATGCCAGATTTCTCATCACAAGTGTATCTTTTGCTATATAGATCCACTGTTTTAGGGGTTTCTTTTTTACACCAGTTTGTATTTATTGCTTTTTTGCCAGCAACTTGTAACGTGACCAAGATGCAGGTTGTTCACTCTTAATACTTCTGTTCAAACCAAGGTTCAATATCTTGCTGTCCTTGAGGATCTCATAGTCTCCACTCTGCTGTTCAGTATGAAGTTGTTTAGTTTGAATATGGTTTGCAATGAAAGAGCAAATTAAATCCTCAGTGTCCTTGAATTTGCAGCTTTCACATGTCTTTTACACGAGTGCTTATTTATGGCTTCTATGTGCTCTTGTGGCTCGTTTCTCTCTCATATCATATCAATGCCTGTGCACACATTTTGCCTGTTATCAGCATAGGAGTGCTTGTCTGTTGTAATGGCCTCTGCAGCTTGCAGCCCTACTGGGTTTGTCAACAACATGGCAGCTCTGAAGCTGGTGCCAGTGCCAACTGGGCCACATGCAGCATTCACCCTCTGAATAGCAGCATGTCCGGCCAAGATGCATAGTTATTCAGAAAATCTACCACGATGCACAAGGGCCGGTGAAGCTAACGTAGTTCAATGGCACCTTACTGTATGCAAATGATTATCTGTCCCTTATGGTGCTCTCAGCCTGATAAGAGCCCTCGTAAACAGCCTCATGCTCTGTCATGACAAGCATTGCCTGGATGAGAATCAATACTTTTCCATCGCAGAGCACCCAGACTGGTATGACTGCCCCATCCTCGTCTACTGACATCCACTAAGCTACAGTGGGATGTTAGAAAATGAGCGCAAGAGGACGAGCAAATGAAATTATTTATTAGACAAACAGTTTGCTCAGACTGGGACTGTGTCAGTGGTTCAGGGTTTGTGTTAAAGCTGTGGTCTAGAGGAATGATCCAGCTTTGTAACATACATCTCACATATTGCGCATATTAGTTGGAAATGTTGATTTGAAATGGGAAATGACCCATAGTGTCGGCTGTTATCAGCATGTTGTTAGTCACAGGCAGTACGAGCTGAAACAATTAGTTGATTTTTCAAGCATTTATGTCAAACATTCTGCAGCTCCAGCGTTTCATCTGTGAGGATTTGCTGCTTTTTTTTCTCTCTTATATGACAGCGAACCAAATATTTTTGGGTTTGGGACTGGTGTTCAGACAGAACAAGCTTTTTGAGGAGGTTGCCTAACAAATTGGGAGAAACAGTGTTTTGCATACCGAACTATAAATCAATTAATTGAGGAAAAAATTGGCAGATTGATCAGGAATGGAAATAATTGTTAGTTTCAGTGCTAAAGCCAATGTTAGGCCTATAATGTAATCAATATTATATTGTTCTGTTTTTAGTTTTGTTGCCGATATCATGCCCACTTTTGAAATGAGATTATTAGGACCTTTTTGACAATATATTCTATGCAGATGTCAGTAGTACGATTAATTGATGTTAATTTATTCCAAAATTGTGTCTCACCTATGCAGAGCTCAGCTGTTACATTTCATGTGTGTGGTTTGTGAGATGGGAAGCTTTTCCCTCTCTGTATAGTCTTAGCAGTGCTTCTCAGTCCCTGCTGTGGATGCAATTAATTTTTCATTCTTTTCAAAAGCTGTCTAGTGGTCGTACTCGGCATGTATGGTTATATCCCGTAGTTATTGGTCTTTTGAACACAGAGAGAGAGACGGAGAGAGACTGAAAGGCAGACACCCACAGGCTGGCTGTTACATAAGTGAATGAGCAAGGGAAGGCGATGTCTGTCTCCTCCACACAGCGACCCGGTCAGACTGAGTTACTTCTAAATCTGTTAACCTAGATACCCGGGCTTTCGTAGCACACTGCCTTACATAGCACCTGCCACACAGCTGAGGAGGACACCATGGGAGGAAACAAAGGAGTGGAGGCAAACAGGACAGTGTTTTTGAAATGATTCTGATCTCGGAAGAATCTTTCTATTGTTTTTTCCTCGGTGCGGAGGTGAGCTGCAGAACAACATCCCGGGAGCTGGTGGGACTTCAATGTTATGCTCAAGGTCACTTCATTGGGGTGGATTTCTGCCAACTTGCACTACGGTCCTGTGGAGAAGTACCAGGAGGGGGAAAGGAAAAGGAGAGCGGTTGATGATTCATCCTAAAGTGTCGGAGTACTTTTGGCTCGATCGTCTTTTCTCGAGGAACGACCTGCATGGTTTTTGTTGGATGTCATTCTGCGGGGGGGCAGCGGGTCAGGTGGAGCGCCGCGAGCCAGGAGGTCACTCCTCAGTGGGATGACGTGGGTTCGTGCCCCTGTGTGTCGGCAAGCATCTGCTGGGCTGAAGTGTCTCTAACCAGGACTCCCAGTCTCCACCAGCTGCACCAACTCCGCTCCGTAGCTGACGGTGCACTCTGTCATCGACATCATGGAGGCAAAACCTATGAAAAAATAGAACTCAGCCCTGGAGATCAATAGAGTATCACATTATTGTGAGCTCACGCTGAGTTTTCTCTATCAGGGGAAGAAATGGAAGTCTTGGGCTGCATGTTACGCGATATGATTCCAATGTCATGCAAAGGCAAAAGGAGTTTTGCAGTGAAACATCTCTTTTGTTTTTCATGTCTGAAATCATCCGCGGAAAGCAAGATCGTGGAGGTGAAGCTTGCTTGCTTAAATGTTGTTTGCTTTGTGTGCACAGGTTTAATCATCACAGCTGGACCACGTTGACATCTGTGTTTCAGTGAGAGTTTGTTTCTGTGACTATACAGAAGAAACACGATCAGGGAGGTGGGAGCGTTAGCTACGACCGTCAGCTGGCAGAATGGAGCAGCTGAGGGTTTAGAATTCACTCCACTTTTAGTTGAATAACGCAGAGGTCGCCGCAGATTTTCGAGCTAATTCAAAAAGTAGGAAAGGAAAGAGAGAGGATGAAAGCTGCCCACACTTAATTGGACCGACAAAGGGATCTGATGAGTCTTCTGATTCAGCGGTCAGCTCATTAAACAAAAATGTTCAACACAAGTGTATTTTTTGTGGGATGAGTTGACCATGAAGCCAGAAAGATGGCTTCTTTCTCTCTGATCTGCTCTCCTGGACCTGGTCTAAATATAGCACAGGATGTGCCCTCTGCTGCCTTTCTGCATCAATATGTTTTTAACATCTCAATCTTGGAAGTTGGATTCTGGTGCTACAGTCGTGTTTGAGGGTGCATCCCATTGGTTGGTTCTTTAAGGAGAGTACGGTGATGAGGAATTAATTTGTTTGACCCTGGGTTAATTTTTTCACACAGTGTTTGAGGTTAATAGTGGGGATTGTAGCGCACTGCCAGGCGTACAACCGCTCCCTCTACATTTTGCTGTCCCGTAGCTCAGTTTGTTTCCTTCATGTCGCCGTGTGTTCACACTGTCCTGTTTTATTTTCAAAGGAGCGCTCCCTGAGCCACGTTCTTCACTGACAGAGTGACTATAAATAACAAGATGGATCATACAACAAGGCTCACTTTGTTTTCCATAGATATCTACCTGCAGTTTTTAGCACAGTGCTTCACTCTTTGAACATCGCGGTGTCGACGCTTCCACTGAGCCTCAGAGTAACAGCTGCTGACAACTGTTTCCTCACTGCTTTCTCTCTCTGGATCTGTTATTGTAGTTGCCAGTGTGTCTAAATTTCATAGTATCCATAGAAAAATATCACATGAGTAAAAATAGAAACCTTTGAGTGTTCAGGTAGCTTGTGAAGGCCATGATGTGTCATTATTCGTGTTTGCTGATAATGTAAATATCCATTAAATCTTTTCCCTCAGGTGAATTCGTGGAGCGGCTCCATTGAGATTGGCGTCACGGCACTGGACCCCGCCGCGCTGGACTTCCCCAGCAGCGCCACAGGCCTTAAGGGCGGCTCCTGGATCGTGTCGGGCTGCTCGGTGCTGCGTGACGGTCGCTCGGTCCTGGAGGAATACGGCCGCGACCTCGACCAGCTCTCCGAGGGCGACCGGGTGGGCATTCAGCGGAGCTCTCGCGGGGAGCTCCACCTCTGGGTCAACGGGCAGGACTGCGGTGCAGCCGCGAGCGGCTTGCCGTCCAAGCTCTGGGCAGTGGTGGACCTATACGGCAAATGCACTCAAGTGACAGTGGTGAGCTGTGAGCCGCCGCCACCCTCCGCTGAGAAAGAGACAATACAGCGGGAGGAGGTGGAGGAGGATGAGGAAGAGGAGGAAGAAGTGGTGGTGTGCGGGGTTCGGGAGGATGTGGGGATCACGGCACTGATGAATGTGGCAGCAATGAATGGAATGATGAATGGAGATGAAGGTAGGGTTTGTTTTTTTACCAGTGTGGTTCTTTTTACCAAGATGTATTCTGGGATTTGTTGTTCTCACCCATTCTGTCACCTTTCTCCCCACCAGTGCCTGAGCTTAGCTGCAGTCACAGCAGACCAGACAAGTTCCCCAACAACCTGGAGCCTGACACGGGTAGGAAAATCCTCCTCAGGTCAGTTGATGGATGCGGTGCAACATGACCAGTATTGACATCTTCTCTCCCTCTCTTCAGTTCTAACAGAGCACCAACTCTTTGACGTGTTCAACAACGCAATAGTCTCTTTCTATCGTTCTGAGGATGAGGGCGGAGGGGAAGATGGTGGAGGTGGAGGAGGAGCAGGCGGCGGCGGAGGAGGAGGAAATACCGGAACCGACTCCTCGTCCAGGAATGACAGGGGGAACAGCAGCAGCAGCAGCAGCAGTGGAGGGGGTGCTGTCAACAGCGACAGTGGAACAGGGACAACAGGAGGGGGTGGAGGAGGAGGAGCTGGTGGTGCCGGAGAAGGCGGAAATACTAATAACAGTCCTGCGGGTAACGGAGGGGTTGGGCCGGGGGTCGTGACGGGCGGGATGACCACCAACGACGCACTGCTCTTCCACGAGAAATGTGGCACACTGATCAAACTGAGCAACAACAACAAGACGGCGGAGCGGAGGAGACCGCTGGACGAGTTCAACAACGGCGTGGTGATGACCAACCGGCCGCTCCGACACAACGAGATGTTTGAGGTGTTTACAGTCACACAAACTCAGTGCCGGGATGCTTGTTCATATATGAATAATGGAGTGACGAGCAGGATGATACTGAAACAAGAAAACATCACAGTGTGTCTGAGTCCATTGAAGAACTGATTTACAGCCTGATTTAAGCATATTAGAATCAGATAATTACACATAATAAATATTTGAGGAGAGTTAGTAGTAATGGCAACATGACAGCCAAGCAGGCAAAGACAAACAATGAGAAATGTCTGTGCTTCATATCTTCTGTTCTACTTTCAGATCCGCATTGATAAGCTAGTGGACAAGTGGTCAGGCTCAATAGAGATTGGCGTGACCACACACAATCCAAACAACCTGGACTATCCTGCAACTATGACCAATCTGCGCTCAGGTGACACACACACACACAGAATAGAAATTGTGCTAAATAAAACAGCAGTTGTCCAGTGTTTATGACGTTATTGTGGCTTTTCATATCAGGTACAATCATGATGAGTGGCTGTGGGATTCTGACCAATGGGAAAGGAACCCGCAGGGAATACTGTGAATTCAGCCTCGATGAACTTCAGGTTTGTGATGACGCACGCACACATTTCACTCTGCCACCTGCTGCGCGTGTGTGTGTTTTGTATAATCTCCATGAACTCCTCTCATCCACGTGTAGGAGGGAGATCACATAGGGCTGATGCGCAAAGCCAGCGGAGCGCTCCATTTCTACATCAATGGCATCGACCAAGGTGAGACCCCTCATGAGGGGACAGGAGGGCGGGCTGGAAGTGGATGGTCGCGGTGATTTGATGGTGATGTTTATAAAAGAGCCAATCAGCTCAGAAGAGAAGGATGAGACCAAGTGAAACATGAACATATGTTTGTTTTTCTATAGATAAATAGCAGGAGTTCATGATGTATCGGCCACAGCACCGATATACTTATAATCAATACTTAGACAAACAAGAAATACTGTATGTGTGTATAAATACTGTACTGTATAATACTGAGAATGTTGGCTGTGGAGCAACAGTGATGGAAGCTGCTCTTCACTCATGACCACTTGCTGCTGTCCCCAGGTGTTGCGGCAGCCCAGACCCCCGGCGTGGTTTACGGCGTGGTCGACCTCTACGGCATGGCCGTCAAAGTCACCATAGTCCACAACCACAACCACAGTGACCGCCTCCGACGCAACAACGCCATCATGAGGGCTCTATCGCCGGACGTCGGCCGGCCCAGGCCTGCTCTCTCCCTCACCCCGGACACAGAGGGGCCCGACCGGCTGCTCTTCCACGCCAACTGTGGCCAGAAGGCCGCCATCATCAGTGAAGGCAGGACGGCGCTGAGGCCACAGTGAGTCCACCTCTTATTCTTCACATGCTTAACGTAAAACACTGATACACTCATAAGTTGACAACACTGCTTCCACAGTGCGACTGATGACTTCAACCACGGCGTGGTCCTGAGCAGCCGGCCGCTGCGCTCCAATGAGGTGTTCCAGGTTCGCATCGACAAGATGGTGGACAAGTGGGCGGGCTCCATCGAAATCGGCGTCACAACGCACAACCCTGCATACCTGCAGCTGCCCTCCACCATGACCAACCTGCGCTCAGGTGAAGCAGAAAATGCGTAGACACTGATGAACGCTGGGTGATGAAGAAGAGAAGTTTCAAACAGAGAAATGAACATTTTTGTTTTCCAGGGACGTGGATGATGACGGGGAACGGTGTAATGCACAACGGAACTACAATCCTGGACGAGTATGGACACAACCTGGACCGGCTCAAGGTGAGTGGTTTTTCCTTTTTCTTTCTCAGCTTCACCTTCTTTCCTCCTCCTTCCTCACGTAACACTTTGCACTAATTCCTTTCTAAACCCCTTTTCCCGTCTTGCAGGCTGGCGACACAGTAGGCGTCGTGCGGAAAGAAGATGGCAGCCTCCACTTCTTTGTGAACGGTGTGGCTCAGGGCCCAGCAGCCTGGAACGTCCCTCCCAGCGTCTACGCCGTGGTGGACCTCTACGGCCAGGCTGCTCAGGCCACCATCATGGACGACATGGGTGAGAGAGGGAGGAGGTGGATCAGGGCTGTTAGGATGCTAAAATAATGAGATTCTCCCTTAAAACCTGTGAACGTCTGCCTCCTCTGTCTTAGTGGACCTTCCCCCTCTTCCAGAGGACAGCTCAGAGGGCCCCACAGCCATGTCCCCCGGGAGCCCCTGTTCAGTAGGTGGAGGCAGCACGACCAACGACCTGCGTTTCCACCAGCTGCACGGCACCAACGCCGTCATCACCAACGGGGGGCGCACCGCCCTGCGTCAGAACTGCCGCAGCGAGTTCAACGACGCCATTGTCATTTCCAACAGGTGATGAGACCAATGTCAAAAAACATTTAGTGATTTCTAGATGTTGCCACTAATGTCTGCTCAAGCTACTAAGCAACACATTTCCCTCCACATTTAGATTTTCATTACATCGAAGTCGATCAGCAGAATCGCAGCGTAACAGCTGGTGCAAGTCTTAACTTTTGCAGGGACGTAGTCTGAAAAACGAGCGGCTTCTGCCATCTGTGCTTTAGTTTCAATGCTCAGTGATCTGCAGCAGGTGACAGAAGGTGAGGAGGCAGTTTCAGTTTTCTCTTCATTAGAGCTAATTTGTGGGGCAGATTGACAACAGCCCAGCAGAGAGCAGATTATTTTAAGGTTTTAGTCGTAGAAGTATGTCTTTAGACATAGGGTTATGAGTCGCTTGACGTGGTATTTACAGGCGATGGTGCAAAGTTCTGAACAAATATTGAATGTGTAACAGTGAGTTCTTTCTCCTGTGAGCTGACAGCAGAGATAAAGCAGCATTCACAGACCGTGTTGTCACGGATCTGCCTCAAGATTTGAACTTGTCACCTCCTTCCAGGTGCCTTCGAGATGGAGAGCTGTTTGAAATCGTTATTCAGAAGATGGTGGACCGCTGGTCGGGTTCAATAGAAGCAGGTGAGCTGTTCCCATTGTGTCCTCCAGGAATCCGGCAGCTTGTTTTCTGTGCAGCTAACATTCGTCTCTTCTGCAGCATTTCACACGTATTTGAATGTATTTCACGAGTAATCACCACTGACTTCCTGTGTGTCCAGGAGTGACGGCCATCAGGCCAGACGAGCTCGAGTTTCCCAACACGATGACTGATATCGACTATGACACCTGGATGCTCAGGTAGAAGATGCTTACCTGTATATTTGTGGGTTTTTTTTTTTTTTACTGTTTTTTGAGTTTTTAAAACTTGCACCTAGCTGTTATTATGATGCACTCGATGTTACTTGTAACTGGTTTCATTTTGTTCTTTCACCTGGAACATCTCAAATGTTAAAGGTTTTATTTGATTATTGGAAAAAGTCTAAACCTCCTTACCAAAGCTTCCTCCTCCCTCAAGTTTTGGTTGCGCGGCAGCTTCAGCTTACATTTGGATCACAGATTGTACACATCTTCCTTTCTCCACAGTGGAACGGCCATCATGCAGGACGGCAACACCATGCGCAACAACTACGGCTGTGACCTGGACTCTCTGACCACGGGCTCACGGATTGGCATGATGCGCTCAGCCAGCGGCGACCTCCACTATTACATCAACGGCGTGGACCAAGGTGTCGCCTGCTCCGGTCTGCCTCCAGGTAAAGGGGTAGTTAATAGACAGCAGAAAGGTCTCGGCTGCAGCACAGATATGGTTGCCCGCTGGCTCGAGGTAGGAGTGTATGTTTCATCCCATGTCTCGCTCCGACTCTCAGAGGTGTACGCTGTGATCGACCTGTACGGCCAGTGTGTTCAGGTGTCCATCACCAGCTCCTCAGGCCCGCTGGACAACAGCCTCTGCACCAGCAACATCACTGAGAAGAGCTTCCCCATCCACTCACCAGGTCAGGGTTCAGACACCGTCGTGAAAGTTCGCAAGACGTTGAATTTGAGTATACTTCCTGAAAAACGCTTCATTTTCAAAATAATCTGCGGTTTCAGCTGCACTCATGTAAACCAAAAATATTTGAATATTTGAAATGAAATGATCCCATCATATATGTTTTATCGTCATATTTGTTTGTCGTCCCCTGGTGTGGAAATCAAAGCAGTAATAATATGAACAGCAGGTAAAATAAGAAAGAGACAAATACGCATTGATTGCTGTGGGTGTAAAGGAATTCTGTATTCTTTATTTTTTGCATTTAACAGTAACAATTTAGATGTGATGATAAATTGAAAATGCTTGAATTGTACTCTTAAAAAGGTATACGAACCCTCCACGCTACACGTCAGGGTTGTGACTCAGGTCAGGAAAAAGCATGAAAAGTCATTTTCAGATCAGATGAGCTGTATGAAAAGTCTGCAGAAGGTTTTTTTTTTCTATAGTTTTCCACCAACACAAGATTTCGTTTAAATGTTTAAAGTACAATGTACAATTGTATGGACTTCTAAAATTGAAGATTTTTAAAATCCTTTGATCGAGATGTGGTTTTGTAACAATGTGTGTGTGTGTGTGTGTGTGTGTGTGTGTGTGTAGTAGCAGGCGTTGCCCACCGGCTCCACAGTAAACACGGTAAGAACGTGGTGCTGCTCGGTGAGGGCTGCCAGGCCGTCAGGGTTGGAGGTTACGCTCACGGCATCGTGTTCAGTGCGAAGGAACTCAAAGCAGACGAGCTGTTCGAGGTAAACAAGGGCTCTGAAAACAAACCTGTTTACCTACCGTGTCATTTTTAAAATAATGTGCACATTAACCTGATAGAAGTAGAATTTGCTTTGATAAAAAACGATATGGTTTATGTTTTCCATTTGCTTCTACCGCTTGTATTTCGGCTCTTTCCTCATTGCTCTCTCTGCCTTCTGCAGGTGAGGATTGATGAGGTGGATGAGCAGTGGTGCGGTTCGCTGCATATCGGTCTGACCACGCTGGCACCCCCTGAGCTGCCGTCCTGCCCGCTGTCAGGACTCTCCCCCTCCCTCCCGCAGCTTCGCACCAAGGTCACCTGGCTGCTCTGCGGCTCCGAGGTCCGTCGCAACGGCGTGCTGCAGCGCCAGAACTACTGCTGCTCACTGGACCGGCTGACGGTAAGCTGCACCCCCCCCCCCGCCCCCGCTCTGTGAGGAAAATCACTCCACTCTGGGTCTGGCAGCCCAACGTAGCTACCTGTTAGATTTACAGTCAGCTCAAAATGTTACGGATGGCGTAAAAACAGTTCGATGTGGTTAGAGGTCGTGTGAAAGACACAAAACTGCTCTGCAGCCGCAGTGGGATCACTCCCTGTCCACGCCGATGAACGCATCCATATTTAACACTGCACAAGGAGGAAAGTGGTAGATCAGCAGCACAAAGCCATTATTTAATGTTTACTTTAAGGTCAGAAAGAGCATGAATACACACATTAACATCAGTACCTGAATCCTGAATATCCTGATTGTTCGTTATTCTTATTTCCTCCCGCAGTCGATAGTGGAAGGAGTTATGACATTCTCCTGCTGCTTAAAGTCGATGTAACACAATTCAATTAGTAACAGCTTATTAATTTTCTCAGTAGATTGTTTGCTCTTCTTGATTAAAAACAAATCTGTGCTCGCCTGGCCTCATTATTGTTTTTATTCGATTGATCCTCACAGGTCGGGAACCGCGTGGGAGTGAAGAGGTGCAGTGACGACACCATGCACATCTTCATCGACGGGGAAGACATGGGACCTGCAGCGACGGCAGTAGCAAAGGTACACACACACACACGCGCGCACACACATCTACACATCTACAGCATACAGCTACTTGGCCCCACGCTGCCATTGAGCACCTCTCTGTGGCCCCTCGCAGAATGTGTATGCAGTGTTGGACCTGTACGGGCGGATAACAGCGGTGTCCATCGTGAGCTCCTCGTTGATGGAGGACATGGAAAGCGTGAAGGCGCCCTCGCTCTCCTCAGACAGCTGCAGCGAAGGCGAGGAGGATAGCACCCCCGTCAGAGAGGTAGGAGCCTAAAGAGAGGAGAGCGCCGGCAGTTTGAGGACCCTGAAAGTCAGACTCATCGTGACACCTCTTCTCACCTCCAGGTCGAGACGGAGCCGTGCGCCCTGGTGCCCACCGTCATGGCGTTCCTGGAAAACCACGGCAAGAACATCCAGCTGTCCAACCAGAACCTGACAGCGGCCAGAGTCTCCAGCTACAACCAGGGCCTGCTGGTCACCGCCCAGCCGCTGGCTCGCCAGCAGCTGTTCCAGGTACCTTTTCAGTACACTCTGGTGTCTATATGTGGTCCAGCTGGCCATGAGTCCACGTGAATTTACCTGTAGAATTCACACCAGATACGTCGAGAAGGTATTTCCGGCTCTGACTGCTCCAGCCTCTCTTTGGTCTCCAGTTTCAGATCGACCGTCTGAACCCGTCGTGGACGTCGTCGCTGTCGCTGGGGGTGATTGGTCACTCCCCCGACCGGCTCAACTTCCCCTCCACAGCATGCTGTCTGAAACGCTCCACCTGGCTGCTGCAGAGAGACTCCGTCTTCCACAACTCCCTCAAGGTAAACACACAAAATCTGCCACAAATTGATTTTTGTCTTGTGTGACAAACGAGGGTGCTCTCGCTGACATCAGCCTCACTGACTGATTGATCGATCTCTTCTCATTTCTCTTCCTGCTCTCCTCTCACCGTCCACTCTTCTTACCTCCAATCACTCTTTTCCTCAGATATGTGAGAACTATGGTCCTAATCTGGACACTTGTCCGGAGGGGACAGTGTTGGGTCTGCTGGTGGACGCCAACAGTTGTCTCCACCTCTACGTCAACGGCATGGACCAGGGCGTGGCGGCGCAGGACATCCCTTCGCCCTGCTACCCCTTCATCGACCTCTACGGCCAGTGCGAGCAGGTCAGCGCGACAGACGCACGTGTGCTCCACCACACTCACTTTGTCCTGTTGCATTGTGGTTATTTTTCACACATCTTCAAATTGGAGACGCAGGAACCAACATATGTTTGATTGATAAATGATTAATGAAAGATCTCACCTGGTGATTAACTAATCAGTCAGTAATGATGTCATCAAGACATCAGTGTGTACTGAACCCCAAGATACGCTAATGAATGTTGTGTTGTCATTGCAGGTTACTATAGTAACAAACAACGTGCCAGCTGTGGGAGGAGAGAGTGGGGAGACTCGATGTCAGGGCGACATGGAGAAGGCGGACATGGTTGACGGTAAGAAGCCAGTGGTTACTGTTTGTGTCTCTTTTCATTCAGCCTCTGCTCAGTTTTGACTTTGCCGCCGTGTTTTGACAGGAATCAAAGAGAGTGTGTGCTGGACGCCACCTCCAGAGGTCAACCCCAACAAGACCTGTGAGTACCAGGCACTGTGCTCGCGCTTCAAGGACCTGCTCACGCTACCAGGTGAGTTTTACTTACTTCCCGCCACGAGCTCTGTCCCCGATCTAAAATCGTACAACGATCACCATCTCTGTCTCCTCTCCCGCCGACCACCAGATGGTTATTTTAACGAAGACGCAAAGTACAACCTGTGCTACTGTGAGTCCTGCCACAAGCTCCGGGGTGACGAGGCTTATTACAAGAGAGGAGAGCCGCCCCGGGACTACGCCCTGCCCTTTGGGTGGTGCCGCTTTGCCCTCAGGTGAGAGGACGACCTCTCAGTCAGACGCACGACAGAGCAGCGAGCTACTGAACGAATCAGTCGCAGCTGTGTACTTTAGCTTAGTGCCAGGGAGAGAGCTGATAAAAATGGCTGTATACACCTTTAACAACCTGCGTGCTGAGGCTGTGTGTCACTGATCACAGCCTCCTCATCGCTGCATGTGTCTGTAAGCAAACGCGTGCTCTCTGTGCAGGATCAAGCCGCACTGTGAGGTTTCTAACGCGCTGAAGAAGTGGCACATCGCGTACCACGGCACCAGTGTTGGAGCCCTGCGACGCACCCTGGACCACAGCCAGCTGCTGCCTGGTAAATCACTGCCTCCACACTCTGTGCCTCTGAGGTTCTTCTGTTAGAGTGTTTGAGCTCTTCACGTCCAAAGCTGCTCTTTTAAAGTGAAATTCTCGTCACTTTGTCGCCGCAGGGACGTCGTCCATCTTCTCGGTGTCCCCGGTGAAGGCAGAGGGGCCGAATGGCTACAGCGAGCCAGAGGAGAACTGCGCCCCCGGCAGGGAGGTTCCCAGAGTGCGGCTCTCCCCCACTATGCGCTACTCCGGCATGGAGATCTTTGCCCCCAAAGTGCAGTAAGTCCACCTGGTTCAGAAAGTCACTTTAGGTCTGCTTGCTTGTTTTTATACGCATTAGAAAAAGCAGGTTTTGAGCATTTGAAGCACTTACCGACAGCTCTCCTTCTCCTCATGAAGATTTCAGGACCCCCGCTCCCACCGCTGCCACCAGGCTCAGGTGGGATTCCAGGTGTGCGTGCGTCCCGGCTCCTACAAGGTGGGACCCCAGACGCTCGGCCACAGCGAGCCCCTGGACCCTCGCTTCAGCAACTCAGAGATCGAGTGGATCACCAAGGAGCAGGGCGGCACGCTCCTCTATGGACTGCTCATCCGGGTGGAGTGAACGGAGCGCCGGGGGAGGCATTCGGGTGGAGGCGGGGAGGGTCCGTGCGGCGCCCCCTCGTCCTTTTAATAAACTGACAACCAAATCCAACCCCTGCCTTGAGCGAGAGACTCCTCTGGAATCCAGCTGTTCCTACTGTGGATTGTTGACAATTCAGCATTATTGATTTGTTTATTTTGTTTTTTTTTTTTTGGTTGTTTTCTCTTGGACTCTTTTAATGGCCGGGGGCTACGGCGGTTTCAAAGAACAGACACTGCCTGCACTTTATGTTTCGGACACTTGTGGGCGATTTTTAAACTAACTTCTCACGACACGTTAGTTCATTCGCTACTTTTAGGGGTTTTTTTGCTACGTTTTTTTGTTCTCGTTATTTCTAACATTTTCTTCCACCCTCACAAACAGCTTTTTTTTTCCCGTCTTTTGGCACTTATTTTAACACTTACTCATCTCCGCTCCGGTCAGTGTTTTTATTTTGGGAGGAGCTGTCCCCTGCCAACCTGCACGTTAACGGACTGTCACCTAAAAAGACTTAAAGACGTGGGTCAAAAAAAAAAAACAAAAGAAAAAAAGAGTGACAATGTTTTCAAAAAATAGAGAAAAAAAAACAAAAAAACAGACACTTGAATCTGAGAATGAACCCGAGAGTGTCTTGTGATTGTGACTTCTTTGGGGGGGGTTTTAAAACTGGAGGAAGAAAAAATGTTTACACATGTACTGTATGTTGCTGTCCTCTTCGTGTCTCCACATTAGCAGTCCGGCTACTTCGTCAGTCCTGTTTGCGTTTCTGTTCTGGCCCAGCATCACCTCTGTCTGGCCTTTAAACTGTGGATGAAACTGGAAGGTGTGACAGTAGAACGGACCTGAAAACAAAAAAAAACCTGCACCTTTTTTAGAAGCTAAAAATTGCTTATCAAAGCAACAAAGAGCAAAATACGCTCCGGCCTTACAGCGGAGTGGATCCATCATTAGATCTTTAAAAATATATGTATTTACCTCTAGACTTGGTAGGTTTTGATACAGGAAAAAGGAGAAGTTCGACATTCTGGGAAATTCGCTTTCCTGCGGAGAGGAATACTCGTCAAGAAAACAAATTTCCCAAGCTGATTTTTTTCTAAACGTTGTTAAATGGACTGAAGCCGAAAGGTTTAAGTGGTTTTCCACATCACTCCCACTGTCTCGCTTCCCCACATCGTTTACTCTAGATCCACTCACGCTTCCACTCCGGTCTCGCCATCCGTCATGTCTGACTCTGTTTACCTGGCAGGACCTCCAGAGCCAACGGGGAGTTTCAAGGTCAGCAGGAGGACAAGTAGTCTCCATCCCACGACCTGCGCTGGTGTTTACATGTGAATGTTATTAATTAGGGCTCTTTTATTTCGACTAACATCATTGATTTACATTTGTCAAATGTTTATACAAGGGTTTTATTTTAATCCGAAACATCCGCCTAATTATTGATTGTATGTGAACAGCTTTCCAAAGCGCTTTCTTTCATTTCACCGTTCTCAGTCGTGTTGCCAATTTGATAAAACCTGCTACAGAACATGAAAACCCCGACATTTTTTTTTTTGTTTGTTTGTTTGAAGGCACAGTTTTGATGAGTCAAACTCAAATTAAAGAAGCTCAGTCACCTTCTTAGAGCAGCTGTGATCTGACTGATGGAAGATCTACAGGGTTTGGCAAAGGAAAAACTTCCAATCAAAAATGTGAAGAATATTATTATATGGGTTATTTATGGCCCAGTGCTGCTTTGTACAATTTAATTTGTATTTTCTTTTTTCTTTTTGTTTTCTGTATGTTGCGTTGTACAGGCTGTTACATAACAAATCATATCTTCCTGATTTATAAAAAATAAACTGACTGACAGTATGCACAGAAAGATGGTGGCAGTGTGTTTTTCTTTCAAATTTTATTTATAGTAGGAAAAAAAAATCCGGTCACTGACATGTTATTGCAGTACTTGCATACTTCCTCAATCACACCTTTCCAAAATGCTGTAGACTAATTACTCATTAAGGCCAATAGTGGGTTTTTTCATAGCTTTTTACAGTAATAGTGGCTGCTCCCGGGGCAGCTCTGTCCTGCCATTAAAGAACAGACACACATGAAGAAATTTTAAAATGCAGAGAGTTCAACAACTAAAAATAGACAATTACTAGTTCGCTGTCCCACAAACATATAATGTCAGGTTGCATAGATGCTTTTGTTACTAATTTGTCGCCATCTTTAAAGAGGGATTCTGCTCCAGCTTTGACTTTTACGTTGGACCCTGAGTTTTTAATTTTCTTTTTAAATTTATTTTAATGTCCTCTTACTTAGAGCTGCCAGTCCGGTCCCTATTTTATTTTATTTTGTTTTTCTTCTTTTTAAATATGCTTATTTACTTTCTTAATATCAATTAATGGAATAATATGGTTAGCTTAGCTTAGCATCTCGACTGAACGCAACAGGAAACACGTAGCTCCATCTGTGACTTCAGCACTCTATATGTGACTCCGTGATCATATAGCGCCCCCTACCGTGCCCCGAACGTCTAAACACAATTTTTACTTGTTATCCAGCAGCAGGTTGCATCTCCAGAGGTATTTTCAATATCTAACAGGTGTCTATTGTCTGCCCAGACTGACAAAAATGTTTGCTGGAGCCGAAAACAAGGCTTGAGTCAAATATTTTGTCTGTCTCAGCCATAAATTTGCGTAGGGAACGCTAAGAAACCGAATCACGCAGGTACGTACCCGGTGCTAAGGTCGCTAGGGAAACGGCTAACTATCAGCAGTGTATCCATCCGCCCCGCACTTCGGTGCAGCGTCTCCGCTGGTTGCCTGGCAACGTAACTGGACAAGCGGAAGCCACCGTACTCAGCTGCTTGATGAGAAATAGTTAAAGCAAATTAACTTCTCCTTAAACCACAACTCGTCCTTTTTGCCTTTCTGTTCTTGTACAGTTTAAATGGTCAAGATATAACTTGTTAAAGAGCTAGTTTCAGAGGTGTAGGTGTGTTTTCCAGTCTTTATGCTAAGCTAAACTGCACAGTGATACTAATCTTCAGAAAGAAAGCAATTAAGTGTATTTGTAGACTTCAAGCACGCAGAAGATTCTGGTTAAACTGACTGAAATCTGGGCCAATTGTGCGGTTCACGAAATATTTTGCTTTAAGTCTCAAAAGTGGAAAAAGGAATAAGGGGAAACAAAGGTTTTTGCTAAACCAAAGTGCAGCTATTAACGGAGTCTGTTTTGTGGGAGCGAGGGCAGCTTGTAAGCAGCGTTTGTGTGACAGTAAAAATCAAGTGTTCATGACGAGCTGAGAGGGAGAAAAACCTCTAAATGAGCTCCGAGAACAGCTCTGAGAAGAGAGACAAACGGACAAAGACCATGTAAAAGTTTGGTTCAGCTTCATTCAAATATACATCTTAACTTCCGCTCTCACACACGCACACACACACACACACACACACACACACACACACACACACATACAGTCTTCCAAATATGCCAGAAACCAACAACAACAAAAAAAAATCCCACACAGTTTAAAAAAATAGCGAAAAGTTCTTTGTACACTTACACATAACAACTGTTAACATGTGCCCAAACCCTGACGTACAGCATTCACTCCCAAACATAAGGTTGTAAGCATCGAGCTACAGTGGGTGCTTTTATAAAAACACATGATCACAGTTCAAATAAAATGGCTCCTTTTTTCAATAAATAAACAGTTGTGACAAAACGACCTTCGTTACAAACAATCGGCGCAGGGCTTCGAACGGGACTTAAACAGAAAACCTCCAGTGAGTCGACTACAGCAGCTGTTTTTGCTCCCAGCTCCGACATAAATAAAGTGGGGGGGGGAGATCTACAAACACTTGTGGGTGAAAAGCCTCTCCTGAACCCACTCACACACACACACACGCACACACACACACACAGCTCATTGCCTCACCTGCTGCACCATGTGTGACTGGAAAGGTGAGCCAACATCAACCCTCCTGGTAAAAACCACAGGAAAAGAAGCTTAAAAGATGTCTCCGTTTACAAACTCGCACGGTAAAACTCGCATCTTTTTTTTTTTTTTTTTAGCTTAAAAATCTGACTACCGTTACTTGGCTACACCACCACCACCACCACCTCCCTCAAAGCGTCTCGCTTCAGGTGTCCGACGATGCTCCCCGGTGCTCCCTGACCCCACTTCTCTGATTCAGCGGACTCTGAAGAGTTTAAGCATTTCTGATGCACTGCAGTGATTCTGAGGGTGCGAGTCTGGCAGTCAGAGGTGAAGAAGGGGGACAGTTTTTGAAAGACTTCAGCGAGACCAGCAGGGGTGGTGCAATCGAGAGAGGCAGAGCGGGACTATGAAGAGAGCGCTCCACGTTCTTTTTTTCCTCTCTCTCTCTCAGGGGGGAAGGAGGAGGTGGAGGTTCTAAGAGGAAAGACAGATGAGGAAAAAAAAAGAAGGGATACTTCTCCCAGAATTCATTGTGGCTGGTTGTGGGAGGGCGTTACAGGGGAGGTGTACAGAGAAAGAAAGAGACACTGACAAGAAGAGGAGGAGGGAGGAAGGCGAGCAGCAATTTGATTCGAGATTCCTTTTGTCTCTCATCATCTACTTTACAGAAGTTTTTTTTTTTTTTCCTTTTCGTCCAGGTGAGCTGTCTCAGAACTTCTTGGGACCCCAGGCAGACGCTTGCTTCGGGGCCACGCCCGTCCCAAACGTGGGAAAGTCCTCCGCGCTGCTCATGTCAGGAGCCTGGAACAAACAGATGGAACATGTTGGCCATGCTCAGCGTACACAACATGAAATGCATCATCCTGACTCTGTGCAAGTTCAAAGAATCAGCATGTCCAACCTTGTTCCCTGCTGCGTTCCAGGGGGCGTCCCGCACCACAAAGCCCTTAGCAGGACCCCCGCTGCTGTCGTCCGCTCCTCCTGCTCCGCCTCCTCCTCCATAGCGAGATGGAGGCTTCATGTACGCCGCCAAGGTCTCCGTCTCTGTCACGCTGAGCATCTGAGAGAGGCGGAGAAAGAAAACTGCCCTTAAAACGACCCAGTCACCTTTTTTTTTTGCGACAATGAAAGCGGAGTGTCTTCTGAATATGGCACCAGAGCAGAGATCATGAAACTTATCAGCTTTAGTGCCAGAGGACAAACGCTGAATTTCTAGCCATCATGGGAAATGTACGTGACTGCTACGTCTTTGTGAACTCACATATTCCTCCTCCAGGTTGAGCAGGTGGTCGATGGCGTTGTCCACGGTCTCAGGAAGGCCCGTCACCGTCACTTTGTCTGGCTCGTCTGAGCCCGGCTGAGGGAACCGGATATCCACCTGAAATCATGAAAACACAACATTGGACAACAACAAAAAGATACAATGATGCAAAACAGAATCAGGATGCACAGAATGTAACACTCCTGACCTTGAACTCCTCCATCAGCTTGCGGATGGCTTTGCCACGAGCTCCGATGATGCGGGCGTGGGTCCTCGGGTCCAGGTGAACGTCTTGGCTCACCATCTCCTGCAACTCGGCCACCAGCTGCTGGATGGCCTCACGCGCCTCCTCCACGTTCCGCTCGTACCCCGAGATCACGATCAGATCCTGGAGGAGGGAGGCAGGACGGATGAAAAACAGGAAGGTAGAGGGTGAGAGGAGGAAACAACTTGAACTGGACAAAGTTAAAAGTCTTTTTGGAAACATGATTCCGATATGCAGCAGTAACACACCTGCTGCTCGTCTCCTTTGTCGGGGAACTGGATGCTGACGTCGTGGTCTTTCCTGATCTGAGAGATGACGGCTCCCTTGCGGCCGATGATCTTGGGATGAAACTTTGGATCCACAGACATGGTCACCTTGAAACTGCGCAGGGCCTGAAAAGGAGATGGGGCAGCAGAGAGATCACACATCACTCAATATGACCCACGTTACCATGGTTATCAGACTGTTCAGGAGGTGGTAACAATCCAGACGTGTGCGTACCCTGTCCTCCTGCTCGGCCTGCAGTTCTTTGACCCTCTCAAGCAGACCCTGTTTGGCTCGCTCCACGTTGGCTACCAGGCCTGTCACCTTGATCACATCCAGCTGCTTCTCTGGCTGCGGCACCCAGATGTTCACCTGCAAGACCACACGCAGACGACATGCACGCGATCAGAACGATGTCACTAAACAATTAAATGTATCGCCACAAGATGGCACCAGGGTGTAAACTAACCTCGTACTCCTCCATCATCTTCCTGATCCCACTGCCCTTCTGGCCGATGATGTAGCGATGCAGCTCGTACGACACTTCGACGTCCTCCGTTATGGGCACCAGCGCCTGAAGGAGGAAGCGGTGTTATTACTGAGGAAGCAGATGATGGGGAGAGAAGATAAGATCATGTCTGTAACTGAGGAACCTACCAGCAGGGCGGCTTTAGCCAGTTCACACTTCTCTGCACGCCCGGCGATGCTGATGATGTCACACTTGCGGGGGACGAACTCCGCCTCTGGACTGACTTCACCGTTTTCCTGTGGTGGAGCGTCCTGACCTGGAATTTTACCACAGATTGAAAAGCAGGTGTTTAATAAGAAATATGTCCACAAAAGGACAGTGTTAACATACGACTGCACCACAGCTGCAGGTGCTCTTCTCCTGTGTGTTATGCTTCTGACCTGCAGAGCTGTCGTCTCTCTCGGGGAACTTGATTTGGACCTCGTGCTCCCTGGTGATGTGCTGGATGCGGCAACCTTTAGGCCCCATGATGGCACGGTGGTAACGCTGAGGGATGGCCACCTCCATGCTCACCTGGGACTCCTGCTCGAGGGAGGAGACAGCTGGGTGACAACGGTGTCGACCGGCGGCAAACACACAAGTCCAGCAGGATTACGCGTGGGTGTGAAATCACTGAGTGTAACATGACGTGTTTGATCCTGTCTAATGTTTAAAATGCAGCTGCTGTTGGCAACATTTCAGTGACATTCACAAAATTAAACTCCTTTGATTTAGCTTCAACCTGAACACCAATATTGATCCAAACAGCTGTCTCTTGTCTGGGCAAAACTGATCAACATGAAAACAAACAGAAGTCTGTAATGACCTGAATTTCACTCTCCGTTCTGTCTTTCTCAAACATCTTACCAGGTCCTCGATGATCTCCTGGATGCGTTTCTTGGCGGCCTCCACGCAGTCCTTGGCTCCCTTCAGGGTGACTCGCTGACTGTTGGCTCCCGTACGAGGGAAGCTAACCGCTACGCCGCCGTACTCCTCCGCCAGCTCCCGCAGCACTTGGCCCCTCCGACACACGAAGTGGCGGTGGTGGCGAACGTCTACTGCCATGCTGTCCTCCACCACGTCGTCCTGGAGAGGGAGGACAACAGGATGTGTAGTATTTAAGAACAGAAAGGGGATATTTAAGATTTAGAACAGTTCTCAAACTCATTTATCTCTTTGTAATTACCAGATTTTTGACCAGACTCTCCAGCTCCTTCTGGGCCTGACGAACGGCTTCCTCTTTCCCTACGATGGTGATCAGCTCCTGCTCGGTGTCATCTGGCGACGGGAAGATGATGCGGGCCCCCGTCCTGTCCCGCACACGGCGAATATTGGCCCCGCCGCGGCCAATCAGGAATTTGTGGTACTCTGGTTTGGCCTGGAGCTCAGCTGTGAAGTTGTTGACTTGCTGGAAAGGACAAGAAGGAAGAAAGGAAAGGACGGAGGACAGGAAACAAACATCAGCATCTGCTCTCTCCTTCTCTTTGCTGTATCCAGTCTTCAAACTTTTCCTTCCCCGCTCTCACCCACCTTCTCCTCAGCCAGCTGCAGCAGCTGTTTCTTGGCCTTCTCCACCTCACCGGCGGGCCCTCTGATGGTGACTTTGTCCGAGCCGGAGCCCTCGGAGGGGAAATGGATGTGGACGCCGCCGCAGTCTTCCATGATGGAGCGCACGAGGCAGCCCTTTGAGCCAATCAGAGAGTTGTGCAGCTTGGCGGGGATGGTGACCTCCGTCTCCTTAATGTTGGCCTGGAGGGATGAAGAGAGAAAGGAGAGCAGGTGGGTTGTACTTTTTGGTTATATTGGAGTTAAGCTTGAGCATTAAAGTTCATTCTTGACCTTAGAAAAAGTGGTTTGACAAAAAAATCTTTACAATCCTTACAAGCTTTTTACAACATTTTTCTTTTAATTATTACCTTTTTTTGGGCATTTCTGTCTTTATTTTATCAGGTTATCTCGGCTCAGAAACCCTTTAAGCTCACCAGTTCTCTCTGGATGGCGAGGATTCGATCTCTGGCCGCCTCACAGTTGCTCTTCTTGCCCGTGATGACGATCATCTCGGAGTTACTGTTCTCTGTCGGCAGGTCGATCTTAGTGTTGGTCTCCTCACGGATCTGGTTGCACAAACAACATCTGTTATTTTTTGCCGAACATGACGATATAGCTGATGTCCACACTTAAGCTGTTTACTGTTCACTTTGTGAATGCATGACTTGAGGGGAGTCTCACCTTTTTGATGTTGGCGCCGCCCTTACCAATTATGTTCTTGTGAAACTGCTTAAAGATGGGAACTGACAGCGAGAAGCTATTCTCAATCTGCAAAAGAAAGAAAGCTGCTGTGAAGACAAGTGTGGAGAGACGGGGACAGATCCAGAGACAGAGAGGGAACAGTGGGTCCTACCAGGTCAGCAATGATTTTCTGGAGGAACTTGGCACATTTCTCCACCTCATTCTTCGGCCCTCTCAGCTGGACGATGTCGCTCTTCTGCGCCGGGTCAGGGAAATTGATGATGACCTGGAAGTAGATGAGATAATGCAGCGTCAAATTAAATTAGAGCGGGATCAAAACTAATTTACAGCGATGAAGAGGCGAGATAAGGCGCAGCGAGGACGAACGTTCACCTCCGGGAACTTGTCTCGAACTTCTTTGATCTTCTCTCCCTTCTGGCCGATGATTGTCCGATGGAACTTCTGCTCCACGATCAGGTCTTTGGTGCGCTCGTTTTCCTGGAAATGGGAAAAAAGTGTGAGTGGAGACAGCGACACTGAATGACTGAAGCAGCCTAAAGTTTGACCCCACTCTCACCATCCTCTGGACCATCTCAATGAGCTCTCTGCGTGCCAGCTGGACTCCTTTGGGGTCTCCCTCGATCCGGACCAGGCCGCTTCGTTCAGAGTCCTGGGGGATTCGTACCGACACTTTGTACTGCTCCTTGATCCGATTGACTGCAGTGAGGGTGAAGAAAAGCAGGAGGGGATGGATGGTGGGACAGAATGGTGAAAAATGAAGGGGGGGGTTACATTTCCAAGTTTTATGTATACAAGATGTGATGATTCTGACTTACAGAGAATAAGAAAAAGTGGCTAAAATCACGCGTCAGTGGGTAACTTTCTTTCTACCCTTACATCTAAAGACCGCTGGTTCCGCTGCCATCTGAACTCTAAACCCCAGCAGTGTTTGTGTCCCAGTTTTTTTCAGTTGAGCTCAGCAGAACAGAGGTGTACTCACTGTTGGCTCCGTTCTTTCCGATGAGGTGTCTGTGGAAACGCTGGTCTATGATGACTTCGGTGTAGTCCATCCTCACCAGCTGCACAGAGGGAGATTAAAGACTTGAGTTTATACCCGAGCTACAGCACAGAATCCCTCAGCTTTCCATGTGTCTTTATTAATGCTTAATTAGGGACACCAACTGTCTTATTGTACTAAATATCCCATTTAGGGCTGCAACTAATACTTATTTTCATTACTGACTAGATTTAATTTGAATTATTGCTTCAGCTTTGGTCTATAAAATGTCAGAAAATGGTAAAAAATGCTCAAGATGGCGTCTTCAAAACGGCTTCTTTTGTCTGACCCACAGTTCAGATCACAAAGATATTAAGTTTATGGAGATATAAAACACAGAAAAGCAGCAAAGCTGGAGACATCACTTGACACATAACTCAGAATATTAGCTCAGATATTAGAGTCTTTGCTTCATAAACTTTTTATTGTTGAGGAAGAGCCATGAGTTTAGGTCTGTGAGTACTCACGAGGTCCTTGATGATCTCTTGTATCTGAGCCTGAGCCTGCTCCACCTCCTCTGTCGGCCCCTCCAGACTGATGCGCTCCTCACCATCCGTAAACTCTATATGAACCTAAACACACACACACACACGAATAAAGACAAGGCAATCCAAGTCCTGCTGTCACTTGTCAATTTCCCCTCCTTCATCACCTCCTACATGATACACACTGATCGCCGCTCTCAGTTTCATTTGTCCCACACACTGTCACTGTGATACACCCTTTATCCTACTTTCTCAAAGTATTCTGTCACACTGTGGGAAGGAGAAGAAGAGGAATGTGTGTTTGATCTCTGGTTTCTAACTGGGATCATCACCCCCCTCCTCCACCCTTCTCCTCTTACCCGCGGTAGCTGCTGCGTGATCCGCCCGATGTTCTGTCCTTTCTTGCCGATGATGAAGCGATGCAGCCAGGCCGGAGCGGTCACCTCTACAACCATCACGCTCTTTGCCTGCACGAGCAGAAGGCTTACAAGTTATAATCCAATTTACATTCACAACCGTTCACTGAAATCTCAGAACAAACACTGATAAATGGTTTGAGACGCATTCACCTTTGCTAAATAATTGGCTGCAAATTAAAGCTGCAATAAAAAACATGTTGTCTCCAGCCTCAGCGGGCAGCTGTTTTTCACAGAGAAAGCTCTGATAAACCCACTGCACACCACCTGTTTGGTACCGAACAGTCAGACACAGTTCATGGCTAGCTGGCGAACATAATGAAGCATTTAGCGCGCACACATAAACGCACAGCAACTGAATGCTAATGTTGCTCTGTGTCTGCTTGATGTGTAAACAGGGAACCGTTTGCTAGCATGTGTGCAACATAAACCTCATGAGGTGAGAATATGCCGTGTCTTGTGTCATCATCACTTTAAACCTCCCCTCTCCGCCTCACCTTTGCGTACACCTGCGTGAGCGCCGGTCCCAGCTTGTCAGGCTCTCCCCTGAGGATGATGGTCTCTGAGCCGGAGTCCAGAGGGGGCATCTCCACGGACACCCCCGTGGCCTCCAGGATCTCCTGCAGGGTGTTGCCCTTTGGACCTATGATGTACTTGTGCTGAGACTTCTTCACCTCCACGGAGATTGTGGTGGTCTTCCTCTTCTGCGAGGTGGAGAGGGGAGGACATCGAGGAGCACGGTGAAGAAGACAGAAAGAGGAATGAAAGACAGGAAACAGAACGGAGAAAAGATGGCATGAGAGGACTGAGCAACAGACAAAAGCGGAAAATATATTTGTTTTTGCCTCTCATACATATGCACTAAACGACATTAGTATTCTCATCCTGTTGTTCTCTAGTGAAATCCAATTTTCTCCCCACATTATCTCCGGCTTGCCTATCACCAGCACTCATCTGGTACACACATACGAACGCACACTTCTTCATCTGCGTTTCATTCATCCATCTTTTATAGCTTCTTGTAAACTCCTCCTAGAGAACATACATTTGTGTTTGGTAGAAAATAAAACGGCCTTATACGAAACCTCCTCCGGGTTTATTACAGATGAGCTTTGAGATTCAGCCGGCAGGTTGAACAAGTGGCTAAAGGGAGACTGTGGTGAGGACAGAACCACTAAGTTTATTTCGTTTCTTGTTTTGCTTTTGTGGTTCTCGCCACCCTGATATTGTGTGCTCCTAATTTATTTATTAATGAATACATGGACAGGAAATGGAAGGAAAAAATAAGTTGAGAAAATCGAAACAACAGAGATATCATCATTTTAACAGTTCAGGGTCATTAAGTAAGTTTGAGGGGTGAAGTTTAGGGGTCCTGAGGAGCGAACAAGGAAAGAGAGAGGTGCATGCCATGAAACCAAACTCCCCCACAGGAATCGAACAGTGACCACTAAAGTTTGATGATGTATGCCTTTACCATTATTCCACTGGGACGCTCAAATCGATCACAGTTAAAGACAATATGGACATAAAAGCTCTGCCGTTCGGGCTGCTGCTGAGCCACTAATCACTTTAAAAATGAATCAATTTAACTTAACAAATCAATTCTAAACTCAATCAGGAGCCCGGGTCAGTTAGTTAGTCATGATCTGAGCTCTTCGAGCACCTTGTCGTCGTAGATGGCTCGGATGCGGCTGAGCGCCAGGGCGACGGCCTCCTTCTCCCCGGTGATGACGATCTCGTCCTTGGGCAGGCTGGGCGGGGGGATGCTGATGCGGGCGCCCGTCTCCTGGCTCAGCTCCTGCACCAGGCGATTGTGGGCGCCGGCGATGAAGGGGTGGAAGGCCTTCTCCAGGGACAGACGCTCCACTGCCCGCTTGTCCTGGTGAGCGTGAGGACGAGGAGGAGGAGGAGATCCAACAATAGAGTATGTTAAAAGAGAGGCAACAAAGGTTAACTATCATCTATCTTCAGTGCTTCCACTTATGATGGTAGCATTTATTCGCTCATCGCTCCCCCGCAAGACACTTTCAAAGACCTCACACTGACCTGTTCAGCAGAGATCAGAAGTATTTCATGGCGAGCCTTCTCGATGCCCTCCTTGGTGCCGGTGATGCGGATGTTGGCGCTGGGGTCGTCAGGACGTGGAATAGCAATCTTGGTGGCGGTCTTCAGCTCCAGCTCCTGCAGCTTCTCGCCGTTCTTACCAATGACGAAGCGATGGTGCTCCTTGGGGATGGCGACCGTGGCTGAGGCCTGGGGGCGCGGGAGAAAGATGGGGGGAGAAAGTGAGATCCATTTGCATTGTTGCGCAGCGGAAAAAGTCTGGAAATCATTGGAGCAGGGGCACATTATCTTGCCTGAAGTGATTTCATTAGCATTATATAGATCTCTCTGAGGAGGTAAGGTTCAGATATATCCATGAAAATACACACTTGATGCTGCGGCTACACTTTCCAAATTCCTGTATTATACATTTGAGCGAGGAGAGCAATTGGAGGAAACTTGAAGAGCACCAGTGAAATAGTTTTCAGCAGGTAAACAACAACAAAAGCACTCGACCTTGCGAAGAGGACGGAGTGTTTTTCTGCACTGTTGTATCAATAACTGCAGCTCAGCTAAACAGGTGGACCTCAGCGCACCAATTGAGGTGGAAATCAGCATGTTTGCTGCTGAAGCTCAGGGAGGCCGCCCTCGGGGAGCTGACGGTCATTTTTCAGCTCAACTTTTTGTCCTGAGCTGGCCTGGCTGCGCTGATACGCTTTTTCATGGTGCAGCTTGAAGCGACCATCCCTGCGTATCTTTGGAGTGAGTTACGCTCTAAAATAAACCACAGTGATGTCATTTTGTGAGAATGGAAAAACAGCAAATAGCAGTAAAAGAAACAGATCGTCACATTAAAACTTCTCTGGTCCCATTCATCAGTTTAAGTGGTGATGAAGCGCTCTTCCTCAAAGGAACATCTGTTACCCTCTGATATTTTTCAACGCTTTCGATGCAAAACTCATTTTTTACATTTCAGACACTTAAACACTGACTATGTGTGGGTCCAAAATACAGGAATGTGTAATCCATAGAAACACAAATCATTCAACACCAGCACACAGAAGGAGAAAGAAGTTATGAAAGGCATTTTTAAACCAGCAAAACTACAGTTAACTGTGCAGCAATGCTTACAAATTCAATGTCAACTTATTACAACAGCAACAACTTGTACATTTATATCCATTTTATTCTGCATCCTTGGAAAATCAACTTGCTGCATTATTTAATTTTATTTGCAGTAATGGTCTCAACTAACACATTGTTTCTTTTGATTAATAATTACAGCTTTTATTGTTATTACGAGCACGCTCATGACCATTTTCTTTTATTACTGGTTATCTAACCCATTACCATCATCAGTCTGTGATTTGTTCATTGTTAATGGGGGGGGGGGGGGTGGCCCAATGGGAGGGTTCAGGTTAGAGTTAGCAAACCCTTTATTTTCAGCAGCACAGAAGCTACTTTATGATCATAGAAAAATTATAGGAATATTGTATTTTAGAGCATCAGGGATTTATAGTCAAGAGTTTAGATAATATTATAGCTCCAAGATGAAACTGACTGAGAGAAAAAGGCACCATCACAAATCCGTCTGCTGCTTCAGCGCCGCAGACAGCGGCATGGATTTATCAATACGCAGCAGTTATTTCAGAGCCATGATCAGGGCCATAGCTTCTACCTTGAACAAAGCTCAGTCAGATAAAGGATCAGAGAGACAGTCACTGACATATTCAACCACACAGCCACTCTGTGCCTGCACCCTCTCTGAGACTATGCCTTTCATTTATTTATTTATTTTCTTATTTTTCTCTGCTTAACCTCCACGAAGCCAAAGAAAACCACACCCTTAATAGATCTAGTCAATCATACACCCCCGCCATGCTCAGTATCCCACAAAACAAACAGCTCCGGTAAACCTACCTGCGTCTGCAGACGAGCTACGATTTCCTTGCGAGCCTTCATGACGGAGTCCAGTTTGCCGGTGACCATGATGGACAGACCCTGGTCTTTGGCCAGGGACAGCTCAATGTGGGCCCCTGTCCGCTGCATGATGTCCAAGCACACTTTGGCCTCCTCGCCCTCCCCGAATTGGCTGTTGTCCTTGTAGCGACGCTCCTCCAGGGGCACGTGGAACACCTACACACAGAGCAGGTCAGAGGTGTCTCCTTTGGCTGGTTTTCCCACAACCGGTGCATCTTATTGACAAGCTGTGCTGCAGCTGACGTGGCAGGAGTGCTTATTTCTGTATTATATACCTGGGTGATGACAGAGGCTTTGATGGGCCTGATCTTGCTCCCCCACGCTGAGGCCGGCTCCCCGGCCTTCTCCCCTGGTGCCCCCTTCTCCGGCAGCGGAGGGAAGGCCTCCAGGTAGGTGGGGATGTAGGCCTCATCCTCTGGGACACAGCCTGGCCCAGAGAGACAAAGATAAATAAGGCGAGGATGGAGGAAGAAAATAGTATGCATGTACGGATGGATAGAGAAGGGAGTGTCAAGATTAAGAAGAGACAGTAAATATACAGAGATGAGAAACACAAATCATCATAAGTATCATGTACAGCACAAGAAACAGAGAATGTGCAGCAAATGCAAACAAGAGAAATCTAAACGAATCTGGCCAACGAGCTCCTGAGGTAAAAAAGTGAAAACGAGTGGCTGACAGGCAGACGTTACCTGTGATCTCCTGGTCCTTGAGGCCACTGCGATGCTCCGCAAAGCTCTCCGGGGTCAACACTGCCACTGAGCTCATGGTTCAAGACTTATTCCGCTATTCCACTAAGACAGAGACGTGGGGAAGGATGGAGAGCAAAAAAAAAAAGAAATCAAACCCTACAATCTCTCGGGAGGAAATTAGTGGCTGTATCTGCATGACATTTCATATTCATACACTACTAACTAACATACACAGAAGCCTGCTTCAAACTTTGTCTCTTCTTCCCTCCTCGATTGCACTGGTGGATATTCTCCAGGATCGCTTTCCACACGCCCCAGAAGATTGAGGCTGCCTCTGTGGCATCGCTACACTGCACCAACGCTGCATGTTACACCTGAGATGCTCCAATTAACACTCTACAAACCTCAGACAAACACACGGCGGCACAAAGCCTGAGGGACGGGGTTATCACAAGTCATACATGTCGCGCCGTCCTCGACTAAAAACAACTGCTGCTGACATTCCTTGTGATGCAGAATCACAGGATCTTGTCAACAGTGACCTCTGCATGTTTTGTGAACACAGCAACAGTCCTGTGGTTTAGGGGGGAAATTGCACTTTTATGGCTACTAAGTGCCAGTGCAGCAATAAAATACAAATGATTAGAATGCTAAAAAAAGCAGACAGTTATGAGAACATGATAAAAAAATGTTCTCTAATTTACAGTTGATGGAGGAAGCAGGTCTTGTCTCTTACATCTCAGACAGAAGTGCAATAAAACCATACTCTGAAATGACGGTTGAGCTGTCTAGGATTATGAGAATCACTCAATTTGACGCGATATTTTTCCTTCAATATCTTTGATGTTTTCCTCGCTCATAAACAAAATCATCCCCTCGATGTGTGACGCTTCTGGCTGAGCACAACAGTGACTTTGTGTTATTATCTAAGATCTGTGAAAATGTTCCAGTGGGACTGTTCCTCTTGAAATATTACTATGTGCTCCCAGCGTGTATCCAGATCATAGCTGTCATGTGAAATCTGCTCCTGGTGGCGAAGACCTTGCCTCACCCCCTTTAAAGAGCCCTAAATTGCATTAAAAAAGTACAAGACGTATCTAAAGGAGTAAGAAGAAAGTCTTGAGGAAATTATTGAAGGAAACAGCAGCACTAAGTGAAAGCTGTGGAAGATCCGATCAAGCAGAAGTGGCTTAATCCCTATTCGCACGGGACAAGTATTATCAGAGGACCTCATGTGATTTAGAAATTACCCCCCCACCCCCCAAACAACAAACACACATTTGTGTTTCATGTGGCGCATTCGCACAGGATAACTGTGTTTTATTCAAATTTACTGACATTATCCCTCAGATGTGATGTCAAGGCTCTGTGTAACATTCGCTCCCTCAACAACAATGAGCCTCCTGAATTTGCACCCAAAATGCTGACAGAACATTCATTTATAATTGCCAACGCAATGCAGAGGCAGGGAAAACAAAAATCCTTGCACAAAAAAGAAAAAAAAACTCTGAGATGCCGATTGCACAGGATTGCTATCATCACATGTGGTATGGTCGGAAATTTAGGGGTGGAAATTAAGTTTACAAATTACAGACAAGGTAGATTTGCACAGGATTAGATCACAGACGACCCCGGGTCCCCAGGTAACACAAGCCCCATGTGAATAGGCTTTAGTCTAACCGTATTGCACAAAGTGAGGTCAAGCTTACCTGCAAAAGGTCAATTGCCAGAGAGTCCGTCCAGTTAGCGGCTACCGTAGGCGCTTCAGTGTGACTGTGTGTTTCAGCTCCTGGGTGAAGAGAAAAAAGAGACTGAAAGTGATCACTGTAAATCAAAAAGCTCCACAGCACGGAGGCTGGGTTTAATACTGTAAACACCCACACTGCACTGCACCTTAAACTGTCTGGATCTGATTCACTCTCCTCCTTTCTCTTCCCCTCCCCTCCCCACATCTCTGAGCCCATCGTCCCCCCATCCGAGTTTATAGCAAATTCAATGGCCGAGGAAATTTGAGAGCGAATGTAACCAAAAAATATGAGTCTGTGCTGCACTACAAAAAACATGATGCCCCTCGCATATTCTCTCACTTGTTTGTAAGTTAAGCCCCTGGTGTCTCATGCTGAGCTCACAGGGGGAGAAACCTCCAGCAGCCAGCTGGGCAGACATGACAAATTCATACTTTGCAGCCAAAGATTGTTTGTTACCAAAAGTTCCAGATTTTTATTAGGTGAAATAGTATAAAGATGTGGAATGTTTCTATTTGGTGGAACGGTTCATCCAAAAAATAGTCTGGATTTAATAGTTTTAGGTTTAAATATTTCACTGAGAGAAGACATCAAACAGCTTCAGTGAAAAGCTGGAACAAGCAGAGAGAGAAAATGAAAGATGAGTTTAACAACATTAAAGCGACTTTAGAGGAACCGAGGAGGATAACTGAAGAGGTGGAAGGCAACTAAGTATGTTTCCTGTGCATGTATTTCTGTTTTAAGGTACTTTAGATTGTAATCCATTACATTTCAGAGCAGGGCTGCAGCTGACAAATATTTTTATTGTCAATTAATCTGTCAATTAATCGATTAGTTGTTTGCTCTTTACAAGATCAGACAACAGTCAAAAACGTTGATCAGTTTCCCAAAACCCAAGATTACGTCCTCAAATGTCTTGTGTTGTCTACAATCCAAAGATATTCAGTTTCCTGTCATAGAGGAGTAAATAATGAGGAAATATTCACATTTAAGAGGCTGGAATCAGAGAGTTTGAACTTTTTTTTATTTCTTACTCAAACTGATAGCCATTATCTAAATAGTTGCTGATGAATTTTATTGTTGACAACTAATCGATTAATTATTTAATTGCTGCAGATCTATTTCAGAAGCAAATATTGAAATTTGTACTTCATTTACATCCCTATCTACATGTATTTGACAGCAAATGTTAGAAGTATGCAAACACTATAATGATCTTAAACAATAACTACAAAGAGAGCAGCTGAAATTATCTCCACCTCAACCAAACACTCCAGTAAAGGACTACTTATACTTCACTGCTGCAGTGCTACTTACTGCATTTGTAACACCACATAAAGTCTACTTCCTTTTGAGTATATTTTGCTGTTAATGCTTATTTTAACACTGGGGTATTGTTACTGTTACTTCAGGAATTTATCTCCTATCGCCCCAGTGTCTCCCACTGTGGATCATCACCTGCTACCACGATGTTAGTTTGCTAACAATTACATTAAAACGCAATGAAGCGAGGACATTACAAATGAATGTAAGACACAAAGAGCACTGTGGACACAGTTTAATGCTCACAGTCAACTTGGCAGCAGCAGTGACTATAAATACCGGTGTGTTTCCAAGTCACAACAGAAGAAATACAGACGGTGAAATGAATCTAACCGTGCACCATGCTAGCTAACGACTCCGCTAATCGCATCTCCCTCTAGCCCAACGTCTTTCTTGCTAGCTTGAGGATGCACTGCATGGTTGGTCGTGCTAGCTTGAAGGCTATGTCAACCTCTGCTGCCGAACAAATGCTAGGAGTTTCAAACATTAGTTAGCCGGGTCCGCTAAGCTAACACACATCGCTGTGCTCCGACCTCAGCCGGGGATGATTAGGCGCAAGGACTTTCTGATAATCGGCTAAAAAACAAGCCAGGCGGACAGATAACCAGCTCCAGCTCGCTAGCTCCGGGGGCGCTAACCTCGCTAACCCTGGCCGCTTCTCGTTCTTGTCGAACCGGCTTTCTCACAACCATGCCTAGACTCTCCCTTCATCCGCGGTGTTCATATTTAAGTAGAAAGCGAAAATGAAATAAATACAGTAACCCTACCTTTCAGAGAGAAAATATAGCAGAGGGTGTATGTTTGACAGGTGATGGTGTAAACACAGATGTGATTGGTCTAGGAGCATTTCCTCTGCCTGCGGAGTGATACGAGCATGCACTGCGACTCACTGAGTATAAAGGAAATGCCGCAGTATCTTTACGCAACAGGAGCATCCAAGTTAAATAGACCCACGAGATTTTTAATTTCTTCCAACTCACTCTGTCGTTATATTCCATAGTTAAAGAGAACAAAATGACTACCGTGGCGTCGTGAATGTTAATCGATAAATGAAAGAATGTCTCAAGTCCTCAGCCTCCGCATCGTCTCGCGGCCATCAAACTGACCGGGTCTACTTCTCATTCATAATGGCCTGTATGCTCCACAGGAGTGAGCGCGTCAGACTTTCCTGAAGTTACACGCAGCTTTGAGATCATAGAAGATCAATTCACGAGGAAAGGAAAAAGTAGACGATAGATTATAAATTACAAAAATAAAACTACCCCACTACTTATAAAATTGTGAAATTGTACGTCAATTTTTTATTTATTATTTATTTATTTTTTTTAAAGACAGATATTTTGCTATAATGTTATGAAATAATACATGAGACACTAAGTCAAACTTACGAGATGAGTCAAAATTTTGACTTATGAACTCAAAGGTAAGTTAAAAAATATGACAGCAAGTAAGAATAACGACACGGAATGTGTGCTTTCAGAAATTGCTGCTCTGCAGAACTATCAACACCTCACGGCACCATTCACAATAAAACATCTAAAATGAACAGTGATCTCTGAAGAGCGCAGTTTCTCCAGTGGACTCCTCCAGTCTGTTCCGACCTGAGGCGCTAGGTGGAAGCAGGACACGAAAATAAAACCCAGAGGTGAGGGGAGGGACGGATGCAGCGGCCAAGCGCCCACGGCTGTGCACCTGCTCCTGCAAGCATAGGCTGTTTTAATACTGTATCATGTGATATGCTGTGGTCCCCATAGCATTACATTGTGTCATGCCACTGCTTCATTAGCAGGAGTGAAATTACTCTACTCAAGAAAAGTCAACCATTCAGACTGAATGGTATATATATATATGTATATAAAATTAAATCTAAAATAAAAAAAAGATTTGTTTGTTCAACGAGTGGCTGTATCTCAATTTGAAACTGAAACTTGTTAAGTGTTTATTACCGACGTATGCACGCGGGCTTAGCTGTAAGTACCGTACAAATAAAACATAACTGAATGATTATATGAGACTAACCATGAAATACAAATATTTAAAGATTTGTTATAGTTTCTGGGGCGTTTAGTCGGTTCAAAGTCCAGAGATACGTGAAGTTTACGATAAACAGTCGGGAAATGTCAGGATTGTGACGTGTTGGCCTTCAAAATAAGAGCAGTAACCTAAAACCGCAAAATCATTGCAGCAAGATTTCAATTTTAGAATATAGGATTCAGAAACATTATTTTGCGAGAGTAAAAGGGCAAATCATGTAACAGTTAAACATAGCATACTAATAGCATAGGGCTAAACTGAATTGTGAATTCTGATTACTTCAGTTAATTGTGAATGTCATGGCGATAATATAGGGTGAAACATGGTGAGAGAATTCATAATTCTACTGTTACTCTGTAAAACTACCATATTCGTTTTCTTTTGTTTTTTGAACTCATTCTTATTTATATTAGTTTAAACTGGTTTTGATTACTTTTTGCCTATTGCTATCAGTTGCTGTTTCAACAGCTAGGATGTGTTACTTTTCTAATCAGTGATTTTTATTTATTTTTTTTTTGCTGTTGAAAGAGTCTGTTTTGAACAGAAACATGTTGTAGTTTCATTCAACTGACTTTAACTGAACTTTAACTTTATTTTTCCATGGGGACAGGGGCGAGGCGTGCGCACAGGCACGGCAGGCAGTTGCTTGGAGCCCCCAGCTACTGGGGGGCCCCGGCCACTTATTTATAACAATGATTATTGATAGGCCTGGGCTTTCAGGGACTTCTGTTGGTCCCTGGACCTCACTTGGAGAACCACTAATCTATTTTTTCAGTACTCATCTCAATTGTCCAGAAAATTGTGCATTTATGTGTGCCAAAACCAAATTTTTGCGGTGTGCACGGGTGGGGTGGGGGTCCCAGAGATTTCTTGTTTGGACCCCCAAGAGACCTTAGCACCGCCACTGCATGGGGAAATTTGTCTTGCAGGCAGGTGAAACCCAGAACACACAGAGACCTGAACAAGGGAAATCCTAAAATGCATAAGACATACAATAAAGTATATAGAACAAATGCTAAAACCTGCCACACAGACTCCCATTAAATGATATACATCATGTGAGGACATATGAGCATGAATACATCCAGCCATAATTCTCTCCTTCAGCCATTAACTGGTAAAAAGATACAATAACATATCCACAGTCACCCACCAATTCTTTTGTGGATAAATCATCTTTAGCCAACTCATCATGAGAATTTAATAGTGTGATGGGATGGTCAGATAAAAGTGCTACTTTCAGTATTAATGATCTCATAGAGTTCTATAAAGCTATAATTATAAGATAGATATAAATTTGCTTGTGTGTATTTTTAACACACATATCCATCCATCAATTTTGCAGACACTAGAAATATTTTAGACCTGTAGAAGCACAGATTTTATTTTGAAACCCCTGACCGGAACCAGTAAATATTACTGTGTGTGGCAGGGCGGTTTTGGCCTCGGGGGGTTGTTTCACTCCTACCTCCCGTCTTCTTCTCTCATACATGCTACTGGTAACAAAGGAGACAACAACAGGGGATGATGGGTGCTTAGACAACAAGCCTATCAGAGAAACAATAAGAAACTGAACCTTTTCGCTTGTACGTTATGGATAATTTGTTTTAACAGTTTATTTAACGACCTTTATTTTTTTTTCTCCGCGCGACGAGTTTAAAGTACATTAACGTTGCTGCGTCCCGGACCGATTTTAACCTAAAGCCTCTTCTCTTGCTAAAGCTAACTATGTTGGACTGCCAAAACTAGAGCCGAATGACAGAAGAGAAAGAGCCAGACATGTCCGAATAACACTGGTGAGTTATCTTTCCTTTAATTTGTGTTTTTAGAGAGAATAGTTCACTATTTGTTGTTAAGCAGGTGCGGTTTGGTTTACGTTCGACGGTGGCGGCTGTCGGCACCTGTTCCCTTACGGAAAGCAGGGGTTGTCTGATAATACAGTGACGTTGCCATGCTGAAAAGTAGGTAACAGAAACCTATTCATACATTTTATAATTAAGGGATAGAAATAATAATATTGTAGGAGGACTTTGATTTTGAATATTTTATGAATACTCTGCTCTTGGCTCTTAATTCGTCTGCATCATTTTTATGTTGTGAAACGCGTTTTTTTTATCATAAAAAAGACAAATATTAGGCTTTAACACTAATGGCAGCTTCCCTGTTACAATCTTATGAGATCTAAACATCATATTTACATTTCCATATCTATCACTCATGTCATCAAACCAACTCTACATTTTTATTCCTGTTTCCAGTACTCCCACCTCTTGTGTATGTGTGTGTGTGTGTGTGTGTGTGTGTGTGTCTTTTCCTTTCCGACACACCTTTTCCGTCCCCTCTTCCTGTCCAACGTGGAGCTTCCATGCACATCACAACATCACATGTATTACAATGGTAGCTCTCTTAAAGCCCCCCTACCCATTTTATATACACACTGACCCATTAGTCTCCAGAGCAGATGGCCTACTGTACACACACACACACACACACACACACACACACACACTCAGAGAGAGCATTGTGTTAATAGACACCACTTGAAGCACTTAAGGATTGTTCTCAAGCTGGTCTGATTAGGGGATCACACCATATCTGTATGTATTGGATTTGCCTGGACAAATACGCGTACTAGAATGAATGGTTGGCCCACTGACCCAGCCTGAGTGTGTGTCAGGTCCAGTAGATTGGAGGTTGCAGCTATTGAACTAACCAGGTCAATAGAGCAAAGGGAAACAAAAGATAAGTGAAGTGTGGGGTGGGCTAATTGAAAGAAAAGTCAGTGAGGAATTGTATCCTCCAGTCTGCTCTCACTTGGTTTTACGTGCATCGACACTCATTCAGAGCGTGTCACCCCGGCTGTCTAGATGAGTGCTTTGTGGGGGAACACACCCTCCTGTTTTGTGTCACCCTGTGGACAATGATAATATCCAGAGGGCCTAAACTGAAACCTAGAAAGACCTCCATTCCGCCCCCACATGTACTTTACTGTAGTGACGTCGTCTCTCCTGATGTCAGAGATTATCAATGTTTCTGAGAGCTGCGCAACTTGAAAATCGCAAACCGAAATGAGAGAAGGACCATTAGAAAATGAAAGCGTGTGCAGGTTGGTGGTTATGAAAGCATTTTTCTTTTTCATTAACCCCCTTAAAGCTTTCCATTCCTTCCATTCCTGCTGTCATTTTGCAGTTATGACTCTTCGTCAGCCTGGAAACATTTTTCCCATCAGACCGGAACATGAAACCCCGTCTGTCTCTTTATTGTAAGCTCACTGACTGTGCAGCATGCACACCCCATCCGAACTGGTTTGACTAGCCGGTGCGCTTTCCTAATAACAGCCAGCTACTGGTTGTATTGACTTTAGTGAGCTGTGTGGAAACCACTGTCAGGTCCAGAGCCCCCAGTAGTCGACTGTCATCTGTGATGCTTTTGCTTACTTGCTGGTATTAGGCACTACTGTTGATTAATTTCTTTAAAAAGTCACAGCTTCAGATGAAATTACTGGCACTTTACACAAAATGAACAGCCTCTAATCTTTCCCAAAGCAAAACACAACGTGAGTGCGCCGTGAAAGTGGCGCTCAGATTATTTGGTAATGCTGTTGCATAAAGTTGGGGGACTTACAAGAGGCCGATTTCATAAGTAAAGGTCAAAATCGATGCAGCAGAGGCCGAATTATCCCAGCTTTCCTGCCTGCAGTATGGATCAAGCTCCTACATTTCCCGTAATGCACCTCAGAATTGTCTTAAACTCTTGACAGCCACTTTCAGAATCAAGACATTATACAACTGTTTACTCAAGCCGAGTGGCACTCCTTATGATGACTTCACTGACCTTGATTTGTAAAATCGGCGGAGTGTCCCTTTAAGAGTCTGATAAATATATCTGTGTTGATAATGGACTGACTTTCATATTTATATTCCTTATCAGCAGTGCTGAAAAGGACGGCAACTAGTTATTATTTCCATCATTTAATGCACATTGTACTTCAGGATGGTGTGTTCAAATGCCAAAAACATTTTAATATGTGCCATCAGCGAAAGGGATCAAAGTGGTGGGCTGACTGACAGGCGGACGTCCAGAGGGAAAAGCTGCTGGCGTGGCTAAAATATAGATACTTGGGTTTCGTATGACTGCCAGCTGCAGACCGCTCTCTGTGACTCTGTCTGACAGACTTTAATGATTCATCTAAAGCACAATCACGACTTTCATTGTTAAGTTGTTGCAGCTTTCCAATGATGTGCATTTAATCCTGAATGCGTGCAGCCACACACTAAATGTTTTAAACAAGAAGCGGCACAAAGCAGCGCTTTCTGCTGCGCTGCTCTGTCTTCTGGATGACTCAGAAGATGACTAATCCTGGTTGGGTTCGGTGTTGCATCAGCTGTTGCACACACGTCCAAAAAAACCCGGTGAGAAGAATCTGCAGCATGGCCATTTGGTCGCCCTGAATGGAAACTGAATTTCACTTTATTGGCGTCGTGTTTCTTTTTCTGGACGCTCACAGGGGGAATTCAGATTTTTTGTGACACTTAGGGCGATATTTCTAAAACGTGGACGTCCGTGTAAAGACCCCAGACGATGTAGCACAGGCAAATATTAACATGAACACGTAAATGAGCTGAAAGGAAACGAGCTTGAGGCTTCCTGAGCTGCCAGGGCCACAATGGGCAGGGCAGGGTGATCATAAACGCCCTTATGTATTGAAACAGTGGTTAACTATTAATTGAATTACACATGTATCGCTCATGACTTGAAAGCAAACCATGAAGTCTTTGCTGCTTTCACTCACGTGAAGATTGAAAGCAATCGAAATGGAAACCTTCTGTCTGATCGGCGTCCCTGCTCACCCTCCGGCCATGAAAGCAGTGCATGAGTAAACAGCGCTGTGCTTCTCAGCTGTGAGTCATTAATAAATAACAATTTCAGAAGTGGCACGCTGATGTGAAGGAACTTTACGGTGGAGAAATCAATGATCCTGCAGCTGGATTTCCCTTCGCTGCGTCAGCGTGTGGTGCAGTGAACACACCTGTCTTTACATTATGGCTCGTTTGCGGGAGTGTGCTCCTTCCAGTGCAGAGTTCGTACTGCGGTGGGGGATTAGTGGCGCAGAGTTCAAAGTCTGATCTTAGGATTGGAAGTGCTGAATTATGCAGCGTTTATTGCCTCGTGTAAATGTTTAGTTCAGCTACGGAAAACGACTGTTGTTACAGTGAATAATTTCTTTTCTAAGGGGTCAGAAGCCAAAAAGAGAGAAAAGCTGAGAAGCACTAACCTGTGGGTTTAAGGCTCATTGTGCAATCGCAGCTTCTCGAGCTCAAGTCTAAGCAGTGACCTTTATTGCTCTCTGCTGACTAAGGCATGAAATCCCCCGGTACAAGCAGCCGTATCACAGGTTATGTCTTTATTTGTGGCGCCCGAGGAGGTGAAAGTATGAACAAAGACTCTTAAGAGTTTCATTTTCTTATGGCCCTTCAGAGTTGTCTTTGGACCCCACACCCAAGCTTAAGGACCACTGCCCTGTGGCCCAGGATGCCCCCAGTCACTTTAAAGAGTGTTAATGAGGATCTGGGAGGAGTGAGTGTAATGCTAAATCTGCGAAGTGCTCCTTTAATAACTTTCTTTTCCTTTCTCTTTACTCATCAGGTGACGATGACATGCTCACCCTCAAAGCCTGACCTCTGATTGGTCAGAGCTGGCAGTGAATCGCACCTTAAGAGAAGACTCCAGCTACCATGTCCGTCCAGGAAGCACCCCAAAAAGCCACGGCGCCCCCCGAGGCCAAACTGAGGCCTGGGATCCCTCCAAAACCGTCACCTCAGGCCAGCTCCCCTCCTCTGGGGGACCGAGGCAGCACTCAGACCCTTCCTGCAGGGAAGGTCAAGAGGATTGTGAGCAAGTTCAGCCGACAGGAGAGTGTGGCGAACGAGCCGGAGGAGCAGCCCACCAATGGCACTGCAGAGGTCACGACGAGTAAACGGTTCAGACGTCCGCCCACCATAAAGCCCAAACCGGGCCGCATCAGCCTGCAGCTTCAGATAGGGGGAGAGCAGGCGCCGCCGCTGCCTGTGAAGAGGAGCCGAAAGCCCAAAGAGAGTGAGCGAGGAGAGGAGGGGGACAGCATCAGCATGGAGGGAGGGCGATCAGGTACTGTAGATTTCACTCGGGTCTGAAGGTGTTTGGCTTTCAACCAAATTTCCAAAGTTCTCTCACTGTTTCAGACTGATGCGGTAAGCATGAGGAAGCTGTGTGACACGATTTCTGGTTTTAACCTCTTAACCTGCCATCCAGAGCTGCATATGAGCGCCTGTGCGCATTGATTGGTTTGAAAGTAAACCTGCAGTGCATTCTGGGTGTTGTTCTGACTGACAGGTGCCGCTGGCTAAACCAGCAGCCGTAAACGGGTTCAGTCAGTCTGTTAATCGCCCTTATGTGTGTGTGTGTGTGTTTAATACAGAGAGAGTGCGTGTGTGCATGCCTGCTGTTGAGTAATGTGAAAGCAGGAAGTGACGCGGACACCAGCAGTAAAGATAACGCACAATCTTTTATATCCATCATCTATTATAGATGTCCCATCTTCCGGTTGTTTCATGGCGGTTTCTCAGCAAAACGCAATCAAACTTTGGACGTTCGTTCCAGTTTTAATCTGCGGGGCGTCCTTTGCTGTGTCATGATGTCCAGCTTTGTCCTGACTCATCAAAAGAGGAACCCAAAGAAGTGGAATTTTATTGTCTGATTATCTGATCACTTCCTCGTTTTTGTTCCCCATCAGCAACAGGAAGCCTTTAATCAGGACATCAGAGGAAGCTAACGATTACCATCAGCTTCCTTTCTGATCAATGCAATATCAGAACATAAGAAAAGATAACTCCTAAAATCTTTAAATTCTTTTTTTTTCTGACCAGCAGTATTAAGTATATAATGATATAAACTTGTAAAATCAGCAAATGCTCATATTTGAGAGGCAGGATCCAGAGAAAATTTGGCACTTGTGTCTGAAAAATAAGTTAAACAATGAATCCAGCATCAAAATAGATGCTAATTAATTTTCTGTAGATTGACTAATTGATTGATCAACTAATCGTTTCAGCTTTACTGGTGATATTTGAGCAGTTATGGAGCTTTAACTGTTCCATTAGTGTAATTAAATAATCTTTATTGGCTGATATAGAGAATGTTGAGTTTGACTTTTTTTTGCGAGCGTCATATCTTCACTCACTGACCCGCTCAGCCTCCATCCTGCCTCCTCTCTCTTTCCTCCACCTTTTCCATTTCCTTTTGTCAATATTGAATTTTTTCCCCACTGCAGACTTTCCATGAATATTTGAACACACCACTTGCAGATGCACTGCATTTGCATAGCGATGAACTGCTGACTTGACAGTCCGGCGTTTGCCACGTGAAGCTGTTCCAGATTTGGGGGTGGGGGGGTGGGGGGGGGCTCTAATGAAAGTGAGCCGTCCTATCAGGGGATGCACATTCAGGATGGAAGCGTACAGGAAACAGCTCATTCACACCCATTAGCTCAGTGTTTTAGCCTGGAAAACATTTGAAAGCTTTTAATCTGTTTTGCTTCTTTTGACGCAGCACCGGATGGAAAAGAGGTGGAGATTAATCTGATTGGAGGAGGTGAAGTGGAGGCGGAGCACAGTCCGCACGCGCCCCTCAGTCCCTGCTGCGACCCGAGCTGCAGCTGCGTGTGTCACCTCCAGTGGCCCGGCATGAAACTGATATGGGTGCCCGTGGATGTGGACGGTGATGAGGGGGGAGACGAGGATGGGACTGATGAAGAGCAGAAGGAGGAGGATGGGGAGGAATGGGAGGAGTATGAGGACGTGGAGAGAGGAGGGGAAGGGGACAGTGAGGCAGGGGATGAGGTGGACAGGACTTCAGTGGCTGATGGGAGTGTGCTGAAACAAAAAATGACAAAGTTCCACCAGTCTTTGAATGTTTTGATCGCGGACGGCCACAGGAGACGTTCGGACCCGGGCCCTCACTCTGTTCTCAGCCTTGCTGTCTCTCGCTCTCAGTCTCCCCCTGTCCCCCCAAAACATGCTCAGTCAGCACAAATCCACAACACGCCCGCCCAGAACGAAGAAGAGAACATTTATGAGGCCACACTTCCTGTGGTCGACCCCACTCCCAGGAAACCTCCCACTGCTTGTAAGCCGCCGGATATCCCTCTAATCAAGGTGCGCAAACCAGCCCGTCGCTCTAAACTGTCCTACAGCACCTCGGACCCAACATCCGACTTTCAGGATGACACAGAACCCACCTGCAGCCCAGACAACGTGCCGCCAGCCATCCCGCCGAGGATGCCCGTGACTCAGGACAGCCGCAGCCTCACTCCGGTGCACCGGGGCGGCATTCCTCTCCCCCAGCCCACGATGGAGGAGTGGCGCACCCTGCGGCCCTCGTCCCCCAGCAGCTCCACCGCCAGCGGGCTGAGCCCCCAACGGGCCATCACTCCACCCCCAGCCAGCCCCCACAGACCCCCACCTCCACCGCCCAAGACAGATCCCAGGAGGCTGAGCAGTGCCTCACTGCAGTCCCTCACACTGAAAAAAGGTTTGTACCGAACAAACATAATTATCTTTGCCTGAGATGAGCTATGAATGATGCACAAGTCGTTCATTTTCTGTGTAACCGAAAAGATGACATTTACTCGTCCTTTTAGACGGAGAGGAGAGTGGAGGGAATGAAGGAGAGAAAGAGGACACAGCGGAAGAAACGTGAGTTATCTCACTTCACTTTTTACTGAAGTTTTTAAAGGGTGAGGTGAGTTTTTCTATCAAAAGACCAAAACCAGCAATGAATCAATCCTATATTATTACAAAACCCTCCATTGTTGTCCAAAGACTGCTACAGACACATCAGTGGGCCACACTGTTGCACTGGCTGACATGTTTCTTTATTACCATGAGCATAGTTGACCGTCCTGCTGCTGTAAACGCTCATCAACACACCAAATGTGTATTAATCCACGGCTGAAAATAGTCCCCAGTAAATTCACTGTTCACTCTTATTTGAGTAACGTTTGCATATTCAGAGATGGACTGGCACGCTGTTGGTGTTCACCCAGACATGTGATCACGCTGGTTTGATCCCTCTCTCCTCTTTCAGGCACCCAGTCAGGAGGGATTTTTCGTTGAACTGGGAGTCTCGGCTGCAGGATGGTAAGACACCTGTAACAAAACTAAGAAGACAAAAATGAGTTTGGCCACTGAACATTTGCCCTGAGCTGTAATGTAAAATGTCTGTCTGTCTGTCTGTCTGTAAACCTCATACTAACTGTATATAGCATGCACTGCATTTGTCATAGTTTACTGTTTTCATTATTACTGTAGGAAAAAGCAACAAACTTTATCATATTTTTGTGGCAAAAAATGTGACGTCTTTTCTAGATATTTCTATCGCTTCTCCATTTCCGATAGTGTGCATCAACAGCACACTCAGAAATCAAGTGTTTGTGTGTGTGCTGTGACTGCTTACACTTTCTTTTTCCTCCTTTCCTGTGTGAAAACACTCCACACTCACAGCTGGCTCTAAATTAGCATTGAAACAGGACACAGCTTCAGACTATGCTGCTCTCATTTTGACAGATCACACTGGTTGAGTTAGTGGAGGCACAATCATTTACCAGTTACCACTTTGTTAAGTACACTGGGACAACCTAATGCAATCCAACACAGCAGCTTTTCAGTTCATCCTAACCTCAGGTGTCCACATCATGTATCCTGGTGTCAGCTATTAGGAACCTTTATGTCTTGTTTCCCCTCAGAGCCTCTGTACCAGACGTACCGTGCCACCGTCATCACCAAGGAGATCCGACGCCAGACAGTTTGCCGTAACATCAGTAAAACTAGCGTGGACTATGCCATGGACTGGGCAGCCCGTCGCTCCGGGACTGGGACTGGGACGGCGACCGGAAACGGAGTCCCCAGGGGCAGCCCCGTGCCCACACCGAGCCAGAGCACCCTGTGGCAGGACCTCCCAACTGTTCGGGACAGCGGAGTGCTGGAGCAGCTCAGCCCCGAGCGCTGCAAGTACCAGGAGGTGAGGCGTCGACCTGAACTGAGAAGGGATTACAGAAAGAGAAATCGATGATGCGAGGAGAAGAGAAACGGGAGATGCTGGATCAAGTTTTAAATCCCATCTTAAAGTAATAATGCAATGTTTTTCTATGAATTATGGCCCACTCTGCCTCGCTGCATCACTCACTGCTGGAATAACATATTGATCCACTCTATCACCAGTTCATGAAAGCTTTTCCAGTCTCTCGTCTAACTTTCCAACGTCAGGCAGGACTTTTCAAGGGGAAAAATCCTTTAAAGAGCAGGAAGTGATACATCTTAGGAAGACAGCGAGAGCCTGCAGATAGACCAAGCCATTTTTTTTGATTCAATTGAACAAAAAGAAGAACAAATAAGGAAGATATACCAACATACGCCAAAAAATATTACAAAACAACAGTGTTGATTCCCTTTTCCTGATCTTAATATCCTAAAAATCCTTTACGTGTTCTCCCTGGCAGAGCATGTTTGAGGTTTTGACATCTGAGACCTCGTACCTTCGATCCCTGCGAGTTCTGACCGAACACTTCTTGGACAGCCGCGACCTGGAGGAGACGATGATCATCAGAGACAGGAAAACCCTCTTCTCCAACATCCTGAGGGTCCGGGAGGTCAGCGAGAGGTGAGAAACGGCAGAAGGAAGGATGGAGGGAGATGAAGGGAAATAGGGAGGTGATTTATGAGTTGAACTGCCATGAGGTCACTTGGCGCTCGGGACAAAGATACCAAGAGATAGGAAGGAAAAGGAAAGATGGAATGAGTTATTTCCTGAACTGAGGTCCAGAGCTTTGGAAGTCTTTGTCTATTTGTTCTTTAGGGTTCAAAAAGCTTTGAAGTTTTCATGAAATCTTTGACTCCACAGGTTCTTGAAAGACCTGGAGGACCGCATATTCAAGGAGCTGGTCTTCCCTGACATCTGTGACATAATCCACTACCACGCCCAGCACAACTTCCCCGCCTACATCGACTACGTCCGCAACCAGATCTACCAGGAAAAGACCTACACGTTGCTCATGTGAGGAACCGCAGTCTGAACCACTTCCAGGTTTCTTACAGTCCAGTTGACAGTGCAAAACAAAGAGGAGACAGCACCATCAGGAATGCTGACTGGTGGAGTCTCAACTGGGCTTCCTCCATTTTTTTTGATTTGCTGTGGCCACAAGCTATAATTCTCAGAGAGGAATATATGATAATAATGATCACTTTATTTTAAAGTGCCTTTCTTTACAACAAAGAAATTACTTCACATTAAATCGACACAGAATTAACATGAAAGTAGGAAAACTAAGCAGTAAAGCAGGCGTTGACTGTCGAATAGGAACAGGGTTGCAAAGGGTTTGTAAATTTCAGGAGAATTTCCAAGGGAAGTTCAGGAATTCTGGAAATTTTGCACAATTTCATTCTAAAAAATCCACATAAAAAAAGCCATATGAGGCCTCATGACATGTTCAGGGTTAAAGTATGCTCATTTAATTGAATTGTGACCACGCGCTGCGTTCAGGAGCACACCCTCTGCGTGCACAGTGCATTCTTCTGTCACATGTGCAGCCACAGAACTGCCAACACAGCTGCACTGTCTGAGCCAAAGGCCTACATGCTTTTAATCAAAACTATCCATCTATTTAACCCATTTCCATTCAGACTGCCAGATTGTTAATTTTTTCATTTCTATTAGCTTGTTTTTAAATTATGTCAGCTTATGATTTGGAAAAAGGTTTGTGTATATCCACATATATCCACACGTGATTAATGCAGCCTGAGCAAATAACCCCTGTAGTTTCCCTGTGATTCCCATGGAAAGTTTCCATGTTGAATATTTCTGGAATTTGCAACCCTCAATGAGAAGATTGGATTTAATGGAACATTACAGCTGCATTTACACGTGTGTGTGTGTGCATTTGTGTGTGTGTGCAGGAAGAACAACGTGCAGTTTGCTGCGGTCATCTCTCGCCTCCAAGAGTCGCCTCAGTGCCAGCGGCTGCCCTTCATGTCCTTCTTGCTGCTGCCCTTCCAGCGAATAACACGCATCAAAATGCTGATTGAAGTGAGCGGCATCATGGGAACTGTAAAATCCTGCCACACCTGTGTTGCTGTTTTTGACAGATAAAGAATAAATACAATAGTTCAGTGAATACAGCCAAGGGGTGATTAGCTTAGCTTAGCATAAAGACTGGAAGCAGGGGGAAACAGCTAGCCCGGCTCTTAGTCCAGCTCTGAGTCTTCAGAAGGTAAAAATGACTAAATAATCAGACTGAAAGTGGAGTGTTTGTGGTTTTGAGTCCAGAAATAGAAACGTGTCTGTTTGCTTTTGGTTTTTCTTCCCCTGTGAGGACAAAGCTCGGGAAGTCGGCGTCATCGCTGCGTTACTGGAGCGTGACCACAATGCAGTGAGCGTTTACATTAGTTCAGGTGTCTAAACACTCTGTGTGACTGACCCTTCTCCTCTGCTGCTACAAGCCATTGGAAGTCAATAGTCTTGAGCTCATCACAGTGCGTCGTTTTGTGGAATATCCTCGTTCCAGCGTTATCTCCCCCTGCTCTGCCTCTTGAGCCATAAGCAAACACAGGGGCGCACCTCGCCTCAACCTCATGATCTTGTTTGCATTTAGATGGAAAAAATGTATCCCGCCGATTGTCCGCTGCAGAAATAGAAAGTTGTTTGTCCTTTCAGAACATCCTGAAGAGAACAAAGGAGGGGACGAAAGAAGAGCAGACGGCCTCCAAGGCTTTGGCTTCGGTGTCGAAGGTAAACGCCCCTCGCTCTTCATCACCGTCCCCACTGCCTACAAATCCATATCGCTTGACTCTCGAGTGCTTCGCATGCCTCTGGACATTTGACGTCAGCCATTGTTTGAAGGATTTCCTATTGATTGAGTCACAGTGATAGTGAGTCATACGTGGCACTGAGGACAAAGGCAGTGTGGGTTTGCTCACACAGGGAGACATTTCAGGGTATTTCGCAATGACACCCAGTTTTATGTAATGAGGTGGAAATAAAAACAAGTGCTTTTTTCATAATCTTGTCTCTTTTTCCACTCTCATAATCGCACGCAGATCATGGACGAGTGCAACACACAGGTGGGAAAGATGAGGCAGATGGAGGAGTTGATCCGTGTCTCTCAAACGCTGGAGTTTGACAAGCTGAAGGTAACGACAAGTGTGCGTGCATGATGTTTATTTGTCCTTTATTTAGCTGGACATTTATTTTGAAAAGGAGCTGAACGATTCGCTGTCCTCCAGGCCATCCCGATCATCTCCCAGACGCGATATTTGGAGAAGAAGGGAGAGCTGCAGGAAATGTCCAAAGGAGGGACTCTCTTCAACATGAGGGCCAAGTTCACCCCCGTCTACCTCTTCCTCTTCAACGACCTGCTCATCATCACCGCCAAGAAAGGGTGAGGCGGGATGGATGTTGATATGACATTAGTACAGACATTCACAATGCCCAGAAGAAGACCACTCTGATTGAACGGTGCACACAGCTGCAGACAACTACACACCTGCTAGTAAAGTGGTAGCAAACCTTGTTCAAGAAGCTGCTGCAGATCAATAGATCAGTGGCTCAAATGCAGCAGGAAGTTGTGTTAAAAGAGAACTGACAGCAGATGCCAAACACAATGAAAATGCAACGGGACGTGACACGAATTCTCCTTTTTCTTGAGCAGGGTGGAGCGCTTTGTGGTACTCGACCACGCCCATCGCTCTCTGGTGCAGGTGCAGCCAGTAGAGGAAGGTGGAGGCGGCGGCGGCGGCGGCCCCTACGAGCACTGCTTCAACCTCACCCTGCTGGAAAACCACCAGGGACGCATGATGGAGAGGCTGCTCAAAGCTCCCTCACAGTGAGTGCTTTAGTTCAGACTGACCAATAAGAAGAAGAATACATCTATCCTTATAATCTACATATAGAGTGAAACACAACTTCCTGACAGACAGCGCTTCAAAACATGTCATTAAGATTTTTTCTGTCGACAGGTCAGACATGCACAGGTGGATGGCGGCTTTCCCCAACCCCACCAACCCAGACAGAGATGAAGATGAAGTGATTTATGAAGACTGGGGTGAGGACTCCCACGATGATACTGCAGCACGCGTTTGCCTGTCTTTCATATCTACGGTTTCTCATGTGTGCGTGCGTGTGTCAGACTGTCCTCAGGTGCAGTGTGTGGAGCAGTACATTGCCCAGCAGGCAGACGAGCTCACCCTGGAGCCCACTGAGATCATCAACGTCATCCGCAAAACCAACGAGGGTAAGAGCGACATGGAGGGAACCCCGGGCCAAAGCGTTGTTTATTTATTGATCAGACTGTCATGGAGAGCTTTTACCATTTGGCATTATGAGTGTGTGTGGATCTAGACTAAGAATCAGATTAAGATTTCAGATGTGGTGCATGTGTCCTTTCAAAGCAGTCATATGTGCTGACATGCATCATTAACACGCCCCTTCCTTTGACTCTGCTTGCTTATGCACCCTGATCCTCATAACTCAATCCTCAACCCTCCACTTTAGCAGTTTATTGATTTGTTTCGACTTTCTTGCATGAACGATACAGAAGCCTCCAATCTTCCCCTGTTTGTTCTCCTCCCACCTCCCTCCTCTCCTCCCACTTCTCTCCTCCTTGTCCCAGGCTGCTGCGAAGGCGTCCGCCTGTCCGACGGTCAGAAGGGCTGGTTCCCCGCGGCAAACGTCATAGAGATCACCAACGAGCACGTGCGGCGGCGAAACCTCAGAGAGCGCTACAGAGTGATGCAGGCTGCGAGCATGGTCACCAGGGCCAACGCCGTTCATTAGGATGGACGGGTCATAAGTGTTTACATTCAGTCGTTTTTAAAAGGACGATAAAGGGAGACGAACTCTTTGAGTGAACTCTGTACAGAGATGAAGTGTCAGTTTCTAACCACCAGGAAATGAAAGACAAAAGGAGAAGGGTGGCGATCATGTGAGGTCATAACAGACCTGCAGTCATCACCTTTTTTTTTTTTTTTTTTTACTACTGGAGTACATGAGCTTGCAGCTGGGAGCTTGAGGTGGATCATTTACTACTGATGCTGAAAGAAAGTATTTGAATATGCATGCATGTGTTTAGTAACAGATCAGCACATCACGGCTGTACAGTTCACCTCTTCTCTGACTGTGAGCATGCAGCCCCTGCTCTGACACCTCCTCATGCACTGAAACTGCAGGTTTGAAATGCCAAACATTTTAGCTACCGCTCGACCAGATTGTACAAATGTCAGACCGGCTGTGGAGAAAAGAGCTGGGCGTTCCCGTACACACCTCTCGTGTCATAGTTGTCACACACAGAGGCAAGTTAAATCCTCTCTCATTCCTGTTATGCACAGCAAGCCGTCATGTCACCAAAGTGGCCAGAGTATGGGAAATGACACGTTCTAGAATACAACAATCTTGCTTTTTTTTTTTTTTTAAAGTGTTAACATTCACAGAGGAATTTATCTCACCACAACCTGTAAGAAATCAGGAAGTGCCTTCGAAATAAACGCAGAACTACACACAAAGGCTTCTGTCAGGATCGTATCGAGCACAAGAGCTTTGAGATGTAAATGTGGGCTGAGTTGTACTGCCATCATGACGTTCCAGTGGTTGTGCTGTGTGTTAGCTTGTTAGCTCTTTACACATTGTGGAATAATACTGTAGCTCCCCCTGCAGCTTGTTGTCAATGAAGACTGGATATTATTTGTGGATACGCTGTAAATGAGCAATATGTTGTAAATACTGATGGGGGGGGGTTCTCTCCTTCAAAATGGTAGTTGTGCTTTTAATAAAAATGTGTCTTTTTAGACCTGTGTTTGTTTCTCAGTAACAGACTCAACTGTTGATCATTTTTATTGAACACTGATGCGGAACTAACAATACTGTTTTCATTTTCTGTTCAAACAGGAGATAAATTCGACAAAAAAAAGGGTTTTTTTGGGGGGACATTTGGATCAAAATTCCAGATTTTCAGAGCAACCAGTGCAAAGAACCCTTAACTCCATGATTAGAACAAGGTAGAAAAAATACCAGGCACACAGGGACAAGAGGACTCTGAGGTTTCGGACAATCACTGCACATTATCCAACACTCCCATGTCTCCGAGGCTGAGGAGGACATGCAGAGCGTCTCCCTCAGAGTCTGAGAGCATCCGTTCCTTCACCTCTGAAAAACCTCCGCAGACACTGGATCTGCTCTCTGAGTCTGAGAACAACGAAGGCCGCCTCAGGGTTGAATTTGATGCCAAGTTTTGCTCACAAACTGGCAGGTGAACATGATCAGCATTCCCCCCCTCCAACGAAACAAAGTCCCCCCTGCCTGGCTCTCCAGATTCCCAGACGCGGCTAAAGCTGACGTCGTTTCGGGTACAGTCAGTAGTTACTGCTGCAGGCAAAGTCTCAGATCCTTGATGCTGGCATGGCAGGGGATCAGGAGGAGTTGCTCCTGATTTATTGTGGTTTTGGCCCCAGATTTGGTCCTCCTCCATCAGGCTCAATAGGGTATTAGCTGCCTCAAGCTCAGCATCTGATCGACATCTTTCCTGCTGCAACTGACCTTGTGAACTGGCCACATCACCACAGAGGGGCTTGTGTACATCTTGAGCTGAGGTGGAGTCTGTAGGTTCAGGGTGGCTATGGAAGAGGATGTGGTTCAAGTCCATTTGTGGAACAATAAGAGTCATGTCACTCTGTATAGGCTCTTGGTGGTGCAGTTTAAGGAGGTTAGTAATGGCCTGGTCCTCCTCCTGGGTAAGCTGGAGGATGACCTGGCGTGGTCCCACTGGAGGCTGGAGGGTTTTTATGTCAAAGGTGAGGCTGCCCAGATTCCTCATGGGGTGTGGTCCAGCTCTGAATGGATCTGGGGGGGCTGGTGGGGCCAAGCAGGCGGACATAACCGGTGGCGGAGTGTTGAGCTGGAAGCAATCGATGACCTGATGGAAAGAAATGAGTGTGGAAAGAGGTGTTAATGGGAAGATGGAGCAGGTCATGAGGTGTAATTGTGAGGATTTACACACATATCCAACATCATGACACTACAAGCTCAAACAACTCCAGCTGTCAGTGTTCACTTTCACAGGAATAACATTTTGTTATTTTTTTCCTCCCAGTCTTTCCTTACTATCCAACCTCTTGGTTTTCTGTTTCAGGTGCTTTCCTCATCTGCGCTGCTGTCCAATGAATTTGTGACTTTTTGATGCGTTGGCAAAATACAATCATCACAGGTCTCCTGGGAAAGTTTGCCCGAAAATGAAAGGCTGATGGCTGATACTATGCCTTGACTGTCAAAACAAAGCCTCCTCCTTCGCTCTTGGTCTCAATTTCCTTGCAGCCCCCCTGGTCAGGGTCTTAGCTCTGTCTGACAGGACTGAGCCAATCTTATTAAATGTCCTCTTCTGTCTGAGCCCCTCCATAAGCTCTCCCCTCCACAAACCCCACCACCGTGTCTTGTGCCTATTCAATATACATGTAGCAGTACTCCTAATTTTTGCATTAATTTTCCTCTTCATCTGCATTAGGAGCAATGGACATGAACAGTTTGTGCATCAAAACAACACTTTAAAAAATAAGGAATAATTGGCAATTTTGGCTTTAAACAGCCCAGAATCTTGACTCAGATTCGGCTGGATGGTTTTTCTGTTTATCAGTGTGTTTATCTTGTCTTGCAGGGACTCAAGCCCATGGTTATTGGGATATGAATGACTGGGCTTATGAAGCCTCAGCACTGAGCACCCTCACCATCAGCTCACTCCCAGCGTTGTGGATCCTCCACCCTGGGCTCATGGTGGGGTCAGAGTAGAAAAACTCTGCGGGACTGATGGCATCGACTGGAGGGAGGACAATGAGGCATCAGTGAGTGTGCACGGCCAGGTGAGGCTCTGAAACAGATGGGGCGGAGCTGGCTCACCTGGCTGGTTGTAGCAGTCCTTGTGATGGTGCGCAAAGTCCGCAGCCATGTACAGAGGCAGGAAAGATGGGTGGTGCAGGGTCCTGTTGGAGATGGGAGGCAGGATTGGCTGCCTGGACCTCTGTTTGAGGAGACATATTGAGATAAGCTTGAAAAATGAGAAACTCCGTGCAGACTGCTTTGCTTACAATTTATGTCGTATTAAGTCAATTTGGGGTTAAAGAGCGAAAGTGACAAAACTCACGACACACTGTCCTTCTTTGTTGGTCATGGTTGACTTTTCTGTTGTTAAAAGGCAATCAGAAGTGGCATCTATCTGGTTACCTCACGTGTTGATGTCAGATGAGGCTAAAAGTCACAAATAAACAGTCGCGGTCATGTCTACGCTAGCGGCTAGGTAGCGCCCCCTGCTGGTTCGCTAAAGAGACCCCGTGCATTTTAAGCATCGATGAAACTAATAAAGTTTTTTTTTGTTTTTTTAAACAGACAAAGCAAAATTTTATAAAGGAGAGAAACCACAGATGAAAACATTTTCACGCACCGGTCAATTGAGATTTTGGGCATTTTTCATAACATTTTTTCCAACAGCATCTTTAAGGTTAGTGGAAAAACATCCAACATTTAAGTGTTTATTGTAGTTCAAATGAACTCATGTAATAGATACTGTATCATTTGCATATTTAAACAGCAAATTTCAGAAAACTGGCTGTTAACATTACAGCTGCTGGCAGTAAATCTTCTGGTTTTGTCATCTTGGGTTCATTTCAGTGTGTGCTGTATTTCAAGCTCAAGGCCATTGTGACCCAGGCTTATCACCAAGGTGTACATTTGTCTGACAGCACTTGTGCTACACAATCAGTGTTCAAATTTCAGTGAATATACAGAGTGAAACTTGATGACTAAGACAATTATGACATTCAGTGTTTGTAAAAAATACTGCAGTGCAGTTTGGTTCTATCCTCACCCCGTTTAGCATGTGGCTTTCAACCCTAACAGACAGTTTTTCATCTCCATATTAGTATTAAACAATTCAGTATGTGTTGGAACTTTTAAGAAACAGCTTTATTAAACTCAAAATTTTCTTTAAAAATTATTTCCTTCAACTGTGGGCTGCATCTACTTTTGCTTGTGATGATCCTGCCGCTCCTGTGAAGAGATGTGAAAAAAATAGAAATTAGAAAGTGAGTCAAAGTGAGACCTTACATCTTACAAATGAATCTTAAACTGTGAAAATCCTCACCTCTTCTCATGCCACTGAAAAGATTATGACCTTTAGAAACTTTAATGTAGCGAGCGGGTGGGTGGGCAGCAGGCAGGAATGGGACTTGCATTCCAGCTGGTCTTCTGGTAGCAGGTCTGGTTTGAAGTGCTGCAGTGGGCTTTATGGTGGGACTCTGCAGACCTACAGTGCACAGACAGCAGACATGCTCAAAATCCAATATGCTGAGTGAGAACTGATCATATCCTGCAGGTGAACGAACTGCTGTACCTGCTGCGGGCTGCGTCGTGTGGACGATGCTGCCGAAACCAACTGTGTCGGACTCAAACCTGTACACTGAGAAGAGGCGATGGAGACCAGCCAGGGAATATGTACACTGCACTAACACCCTGCAAGGCAAGAGGACCACTTGAAGATACTGCACCAGAGGACTGGTAGCTGCAGTAATGGCAAATAATTTGATACATACCTCTCAGTGGCATCATTAGAAACCGCTTTGTTCATATTGAGGTACTTCTTGCTGTAGAAAATCTCATTTTGATAGGTCACGTTTTCCTTGCCAAGCTAAAACAGTGCAAGCAAGGACACAGTTATACAACAGTCAACACAGTCATAGTTAAGTCAGTAATTAATGTGAGGCTAAGTACAAAAAGGATTCAAGTTCTCTGTTGCCAGTGTCGATAGTTTCACATTAATAAGCAGTAGTACCATGACTGTGGATCCACAACTGTTCAGTGGAAAAGAAAAGAAAGCCCTGGTGTTGTCTGCCTCTTTGGGTCCACAGTATTTGTCTCTCAGGTTGGTTCTAGCAGGAAGTCCTCCACTTGGGATGGCTCGAGACAAGTCCGCCACCACTGTCATCCTCCCATCAGTTGAACACACTATAGAGAAACACATTTAGCACGTGTCACTATATAAGACCCCACCCGCTCCTAACAGTAAAAAACAGGATGTTCTTACTAATGAGTTCAGTTGTAGTGAATAGACAAGTCTTCACAGCAGAGCTCTGGACCTCTGATGTTTCACGATCCCGCACAAGAATCTCAAAAGTGCCAAAGAATCCCTTCAAAGTCACATCCTGTGAAACACATGCAGCGTTGTCATTGAGCCCCATCTTTCAGGAAACTCTGGCACATTATACGTAAGAGTTAATGGTTCCAATAAGTCATTTCTCATGTCACCTTGTACTCGTAGCCATGAGTGAAGAGCGGCACATCCAGCAGCAGACTCTGGCTGTCATTGCTCATGATGTAGCCATGCTGGGCTGCCAGCTCAGAGGTCAGTGGGTCTGATCCAATACCGATCTCCCAGAGGTAGTCGAAAGGCCGGTGGGCCAATTTGAAGCTGATCCCAGACTCCGAACAGACGGCGTCAAAGGTTGGAGGAGCTGTAAATATAAGATAAGTCACTCTGCTCACCATTTATACAAATAGTAACCACAATTTTTTATTTTTTTATTTAATGACTTACAGACATCTGTGAACAATGCTGCAATAGATGCCAGGTGGTAATAGGACTTGTTTTCAGGCAAAACAGTTAGTGTATAGTTGATGTCCAGCCTGTACTGAAGAACTGCATCTTCTTTAGAGAACTAGAAGACAAAATACAACAATGACTGAGCTCAGACAGTTTAAAAAGGAGCAAAATGTAGTTGGCTTAAATCAGCTTACTTGAAAAGATCTTTTACCTGATGTATGACAACTGGGTCATCAAAAGGCACCCTCAGAGTGTAGCCAAGGGTGTTGTTGGGATGAACAATTTTTGTGATTGTATGAATGCTTGTATTTGAATAGGGCAATGTACATTCATGTTCATTCAAATGAAGAGCAGCCAACTCGACGTCTTCAGGGACATCTCCGAGGTAGACGATGAACACGCGTTCCTCAAGAATTGTTCCTGAAATGAGGAGCCATTCAGATTATGGTTTGCACCAACTTGACAAGTCAGTCGTCATTAGACTTACGGTTTTCAGTGAAAACAGGGCGTGGCAGCAGGGGAGTGGCCAGTGTCCTGTGGAATCGGACCCTGGTCTCAACATGATCCTCATCCACCAGGATTTGCTCCAAGTAGAGATGAAAGACATAAAATTCATAGAGATCGCCAGACACGAAGCTCTGCAACAGACACATGCAGTTTATGAAGGTATACAGTTCAGATATCCTGCTAGACAGCTTTTCCTAACATATTTCTTGTTCGTTCTTAATACATCATGCTGCCAGATTAAAAGAAGTCAGTGCACCATGTACTAAAAATTGTACTCCTTGGAGAGTTACATTTTATGCCTGCTAAAAATATGTTTAATGCAGCAGCAGGGATGTCAATTTGAAAGTCTTTGAACATCCCTTCATCTCCATCATTGCTAAATTATTTTACAGTGACCAAGATTATCAGGGCAAGAGTTATTGCCCTAATTTTTGGACCTTGAATCGATCTGACCTTTCTGTATCCTCCATCAGCGTTGTAGGGGACGCTGAGCTGGACTGTGGTGTTGTGCGTCTCCACAATGCAGCCTCTCTCCTCTGCAACTGCCTGCTCAACGAGTTCACCATCAAGTCCAATGTTGAGTTGTGAGCTGTCTAGACCTGGGTACAGCACCTCTGGAGTCTCCCACAACATGTAGCCACTGTCATCATATGACGCTTCATCTGTTGAAAAGACACCAGTATTGCAATTTAAACTGTAAATTCTTGTGTGAAATGTAGCTACAGCAAGTACAGACTGTCATACTGACACGTGGAGCAAGCAACCACCAGGTCCATCATGAGGACAACCCAGCCTTGTCTGGAGAACACCGTTGCATGGACCACCTCTACTGGAACACCATTCACCTGGAGAGAGACTCAATCAAAACCTGCTTTAGACTGAATGTTTTACAACATAGACATTTTACATCGTTGGCCTACCTCGGTGCTGAATGAGTCAGGTTGTCCATATGGAGTACGAAACACAAGCCTTCCATCTGTCAAGTCAAATGCGTAACCTTGCTTACGAGCTTCAGAGAGGTTCATGGGCGGCAGCTGCTCCTCTGCTGTCTGAAACATCACCTGCCAGTCTGAAGTGGTGGAGCTATGTGCCTGGAAAGAGATTTAAAGTCTTCATAAGAAGAGAGTGGCACTTGACAACACAAAGTGAGAAAATAATTCAACAGTGACTTGGAAAAAATGTACAGGTTTGAGGGCATTCCAGTCATCCATCTTTGTCCCAGACGAACAGGTGACTTCACTCCTCACAGACACCTGGAAAGAAACCAGAATTACTTAACGTGAAATGATCCCATGAGTAAAGAAATAATCCAACCAAGCTTACTTCCATGTAGTTGGCCTCACAGGTAACCTCTCTGGGGGACCAGGGGAGAGTGGGAGAACAGGTCTTGTTCAAGGTATATGTAGCCTCCTTTCCTTCATGTGTTGCAATCAGGTTGAAGTTGAATGTGAACACTTCATCATCCTGAAAGACACCGTAACATAAGTAATGTAAAAACACTCAACCTCATTATTCTAATTAATCAAAAACTGATTTATATGCCATGTGTACATACTTTGTTGTCAGTGTGAGAGCTGAAATAAGATGCTCGGAGCTCCACGTGGCCCTGCAGAGGGACAACACTGATAGTGTAGCCAGACTTTGCTGCATACTCCTCAGTGATGGCGTACACACCTGTCTCATCTGAAAGAGAACAATTTCTGTGACTAAACACATGAAAGAAATCCATTATTTAGTGTAGATATGTGGACTATAGGCACATAAAACGCCTAGATTATTTTCCTCTTAGCAGAGCCCTGTTGTAGATAGTGACAATCCAAAAGCTTTTACACAACAGCATGATAAAGCTGTGCATAACTTACCAACAGCCTCAAAGCGAGGGTCCTCCCCAGTGAAGGAGAGATCAACAGCTATCATGAAGTAACGATCAAGACATGCCATCTCAAGTACTTCTGTGTGCACAAAGAAGTTAAGGTCAAAATGTTGACACCCTATTAGCGATTGCAGGTCTATAAGCCAGTATTTTAATTACCATTGGGAATGCCTGTGCATTTTCCAGTTGACCACATAGACAGGATTAAGACCACGCTGTAAGGGAAAAGAATGTGTCTATTGTATGCAAAAATATCAGCACAAATAAAACTTGATAACTTGTAAATTGCCTTTAAAACAACTTACCCAAGGCAAAACCTAAAAGCCATAACCACTGATGTGTTGGCAGTGTCTAAAACTAGCCTAGCTGCTAGCAAACTACACCTGCTAGCCAACACAAGGTAAAGTGAAACACTTGCTTGGTATATCCTGGCCAAACCATGTGGCTCTGTCTCCTACACCAGCTTTTATAAACCCTTTTCTTGACTCATGAGGCTGAAAGGACAGCAACTCTAATCTCATCAGCTGCAACTGATTCAAAGCCAGCTTTGATTGCTAATAAGCTACACATGTGGCTGTAATGACTGAGGGCCTCTGGTTGGTTGGTGAAGAAACGGACTTAAAAAGCTGGCGTAGCAGACACCACCACATGCTGCAAGTTTGGCCAAGAAATACATCAAGCAGTGGTTCACTTTAGCTTGTGTTGGTTAACAGGTGTAGTTTGCTAGTGGCTAGGCTAGCTTTAGACCCTGCCAGCACTCAGTGACTATGGCCTTTGGCTTTTGCATTTGGTAAGAGATTTTCAGTGTCATTCATATACTGCCATTTGTTTAGCACACGTGTATGTTTGTAAGTTATAAATGCCTTTGTCTTACAGTCTGGCCTTGCTTCTGTCTATGTGGAAAACTACAAAGTGTGATCAGATTCCTGACGGTAAGAATTAAAATGTCTGCTACAACACATGCCTGTATTCATTAGCCCATTAAGAACTGAGCTTGTTTGTTCATACAGGAGTGGTTCATAAGGAGTGTCGTGATCGCTTCCTCATGATAGCTGTTGATCTCTCCTTCACTGGGGCTGAACCTCACTTTGAGGCTGTCGGTAAGTCCTGCACAGCTTCATTACTAACCACAAAAGGGCTCAGTAACCATTTGCCATGTGTAACTAAGAATATCACTTATTTCCAACCCATTCCTGATTACACTGATAACTGGGGGGATGGGGAAATTGCCAGGTGTGTTCAGTTGAAAGCGCTTACTCTTGAGTCACAGTGGCTCTTGAACCTTGGTGTCTTCTGCCATTTCTTAAGCCTGAAATGCCATGTTTTAATGTTGGGTATATTTAAGTACATTACTCAAGTAAAGCTGATACTGAATCAAAAGTGCAAGATCAGTTTTGGTGCACACCAAGACTAATATGATTGTCCTCCAGATGAGACAGGTGTGTACCCCATCACTGAGCATTATGCTGCAACGTGTGGCTACAGTATCAGCGTTCATCCTATGCTGGGCCATGTGGAACTACGAGCCTCTTACTTCAGCTGTCACACTGACAACAAAGTATGTATAAATGGCAGAAATGATGTCTTTTATCAACAAAAACCTAACTACAGATGAAGTGCTTTACAGCCCGTAAGAGTTACAATTCTGACACCCTTTACACAACCTTATTTCATGGGGTCTTTTAGGATGATGAAGTGTTCACATTCAACTTCAACCTGATTGCAACACATGAAGAAAATCAGGTTGCCTATGCTTTGAACAAGACCTGTTCTCCCACTCTCCCGTGGTCTGCCAGAGAGGTTACCTGTGAAGCCAACTATATGGAAGTAAGCTTAATTTCATTGTAACATTCACTAAAGACAATTCAGGTGCTTGATAAGCCTGATTTCTCTGCAGGTATCTGTGAGGAGTGACGTGGCCTGTCCAACCGGCACGAAGAAAGACGACTGGGATGCTGCAGTCCAAACGGCATGTTTGATATTATCTTTTGGGAAATTTATCATATGTGGTTGGAATACCATAACATGCAATTTAATAAGCACATTAAACTTTCTTTCCAGGCCTATACCTCAGCCATCTCAGATTGGCAGTTGATGTTTCAGAGGGCAGAGCAGGAGATGGTGCCCATGAGCTTTAATGAAGCTAGGAAGCAGGGCTATGCATTTGACTTGACAGATGGAAGGCTTGTATTCCGAACGCCGTATGGACAACCTGACTCACTCAGCATCGAGGTTAACCAATAAAGCAAAATTTCACACATGTCATATTTTGAAACTTTAAAATGACCAATTTACCAGTAATGCATGTGGTGCAAAGCTCAGTCCCAAACAGGCTTTGATTCTGAGTCTCTCTCCAGGTGAATGGTGTTCCAGTAGAGGTAGTCCATGTAATTCTGTTCTCCAGACAGAGCTGGGTTGTCCTCATGGTGGACCTGGTGGCTGCTTGTTCCATATGTCAGTATTACAATCTTTTGCTGTAGTTTTTTTTTTTTTTTTTTTTTTTTTTTTTTTTTTTTTTTTTTCCATTGCAATTGACATTGGCTTAAGTTGTAACATTGGTGTCATGCCCACAGATGAAGGATCATATGATGAAAGTGGCTACATGATGTGGGAGACTCCCATGGTGCTGCACCCACTGGTGTCAAGTCTACATGAGACACAGCTCAACATTGGAGTCAACGGTGAACTCGTAAAAGAGCCAGTTGCACAGGAGAGAGGCTACATTGTGGAGAAGCACAACACCACAGTTCAGATCAGCATCCCTTACAATGCTGAAGGAGGATACAGGAAGGTCAGAAGACACTGACGATATAGTTTTGGCAGTGAAAAATCAAGATCAAATTTATGGCACACTGGAGAACTCATGTAGAGAAAAGATGCGCTGACATGCATTAATACACCTATGGTATTCAGGAAATGTTTATCTAGCAGCACATGGTATTCACTTAAGGAGGCATGTTAAACCTGATGGTACTCCTTCACAACTTCCTGTGTCTTTTGCAGAGTTTGGTGTCTGGGGACCTCTACGAGTTTTACATCTTTAATCTCTACTTGGAGCAAATCTTGGTGGATGAGGATGACGTTGACACCAGACTACGCTTTCACAGGACACTGACCTCTTCCTTGCTGCCACGCCCTGTTTTCACTGAAAACCGTAAGTCTCTAAGGATGAGACAGTAGTTACATTTATGTAACCATAATCTGAATGGTTCTTCATTTCAGGAACAGTTCATGAAGAACATGTGTTCACGGTCTACCTCGGAGATGTCCCTGCAGACGTCGAGTTGGCTGCTCTTCATTTGAATGATCATGAATGTACATTGCCTTATACAAATGCAAGCAGCCACACGATCACAAACATTGTTCATCCCAACAACACTCATGGATACACTCTGAAGGTGCCTTTTGATGACCCAGATGTCATAAAGCAGGTAAAAGATCTTTGAATTTTGACCAGTGGCATCTTCAGATGTGATGCTGGTTTATATTATGTAACCTTCAACCTGCTTGGCTCAATCACAACTTCTATTTTCTGTCTCCTAGTTCTCCAAAGAAGACGCAGCAATGCATCTCAGGCTGGACATCAACTACACACTGACTGTTGTACCTGAAAATGAGGCTTTTCTCCACTTGACCTCAGTAGTGGCATTAACAGATGTCTGTAAGTTGCCAACCTTATTTTTTAGACCTGGTCAGTCCCACTTGTGCATGAAGCAGTTACCCATTATCTTGTATTTACAGCTCCTCCAACTTTTGACGCCGTCTGTTCGGAGTCTGGGATCAGCTTCAAATTGGACCACCGGCCTTTCGACTACCTCTGGGAGATCAGTATTGGGTCAGACCCACTCACCTCAGAGCTGGCAGCCCAGCACGGCTACATCATGAGCAATGACAGCCAGAGTCTGCTGCTGGATGTGCCGCTCTTCACTCATGGCTACGAGTACAAGGTGACATGAGAAATGACTTATTGGAACCATTAACTCTTGTTTGTAGTGTGTCGTTTCCTTAAAGATGGAGCTCAACGCTGCATGTGTTTCACAGGATGTGACTTTGAAGGGATTCTTTGGCACTTTTGAGATCCTTGTGCGGGATCGTGAAACATCAGAGGTCCAGAGCTCTGCTGTGAAGACTTGTCCATTCACTACAACTGAACTCATTAGTAAGAACATCCTGTTTTTTACTGTTAAGAGCGGGTGGGGTCTTGCATATAGTGACATGTGCTAAATGTGTTTGTCTGTAGTGTGTTCAACTGATGGGAGGATGACAGTGGTGGTGGACTTGTCTCTGGCCATCCCAAGTGGAGGACTTCCTGCTAGAACCAACCTGCAAGACAAATACTGTGGACCCAAAGAGGCAGACAACACCAGGGCTTTCTTTTCTTTTCCACTGAACAGTTGTGGATCCAAAGTCATGGTACTACTGCTTATTACTATTAGATGTTATACAGTTGCACTCATTCTGGAAATTAAATCTACTTATGCTTTTGTTTGTCCAGCTCAGTAAGGATCATGTGACCTATGAAAACGAGATCTTCTTCAGCCAGAGTTCGCCTGCTCTGAAAAATCCAGCAGGATCCAGCAATGATATTGCCAGGTGGATCTTCAACCCCAGCTTTTGTTAGTTACCCCTCCTGAACTAGTCTTAAGGCTATTATCCCTCTTGTCTTGCAGGGTGACATTGCAGTGTACATATCCTCTGGCTGGTCTCCATCGCCTCTTCTCAGTGTACAAGTTTGACTCTGACACAGCTGGTGTTGGCCGCATTGTGCATTCTGCGCACTCCACTGAAGGTAGGTGGTTCAATCAAACTACACTATCACCCTATATTTTCATTCCATGCTGACATTTGTTTGTTCCTGTATTCTAGGTCTACAGAGTCCCACCATGGAGCCCACTACAATGCTTCAACCACTAGTGCCCACTACCAGGCGTACCAGAAGGCCTGTCTCAGTACGACCTGGCTACCAATCCCCTGCTCAGTACATCAAAGTATCCAGCTTTTTACAGAATCATTCTAGGAAAGGTCAGTACTTCAGTAAAACCTTTGATCAAAAATGGAAGTTTTAAGTTTCTAAATCTTAAATTCTCTTCACAGGAGCTAGAAGATCTTCACAAGTCAAAGTAAACACTCCTGGATTTTGAAGGACTGAACATGTCTTAACTGAAACTCAATAAATTTGTATTTATAAAAAAACAAATCTGCAGGCTGTCGCTTGGGTCTTGAATTAACACTACTGTACATTAAAAGAACAAACCGACCGGTGTTGGTAGCTGGAAGGAAGTGTTGCACTGCATAGTTTGCGTTACAGTGCAGTGTCTACTTCAGTGCAGATACAGATCTAAGTTTTGGTATATAAACCTGTTTGACCTGAACAAATTGCAAAGTTGCTCATCTTGAAATATGTAGCATGATTCCACATTTAACTCTATTGGGATGGTGCTCAATGAGAAGAAATTATTAGTATGAATATCCTATGCACCATTACTAAAATTCACATTGTGATTGATGGTGATCTGGCTTTGGGTTGCCCCTCGACCCTTATGAGGGAGCTGGACACTGTGGGCTTGATCCCTTTCTAAACAGCTCCCCGACTATAAGGTTTAATGCTATTAACCAACACGCTTATTTTCTTACCATTATTTGCCTTGGCATTTAAGTAAATGTATAAAAAGCACCAAAGCTCCCTATTTCGGTAGTAGACCATGCCAGCATTTTTAAATACTCTATAATTAACAAAATCACAATGAAACTATCATTTAATTTCTCATATTTTCAGGATAAACACTAAAGATCAAACAATTCACAACAAAGACCTGATTAAAAATGTAAAATAGTGTTCATTTATTCAATTTGCAGGTCAGGTATGCACAAGCCCATGCGCAGAGCAGCAGCATGGAGACAAGTGTCCATGTGATCCTCACTGTAACTCCAGAAAAGAGACAAGAGGTTAAACATCTTGTTCCTTACACAACAGTAAAATTATGACTCCCTCCAGTTCAGTCTCAATGCAAATAAGATGAACATTTAGCATAGAGGTAACATTTAAAGTTTCATAGCAACACTACCTTGATGATAGTTTTGTTGTCTCTCCAAATTCACCCATTTTCTCTGATCTGCGGTGTGGAAAAAAACAAGTCACACATTAACATAATGTTAAATGTCAGTCGCAGATCAGCTTTTCCAAATTCTAACTGAAGTCACAGTTTTACAGACACACAGACACACACCTGTGTTTGCAGCCTCCCTGCGTGTGCGTTTGACTGGCAGTGAGGAGTTCAATGGGTGATGGATAGCAACAGTGCTCGTCTCATTTGCTGGGTATCGACACTGAACTGTCAGCCTGAAACAGACGAGACTGACATCAACACTATGATCTGGTTTAAAGACAGACTGAGCTCAGTGTGTATCCTCCTCACCTGTATGGAGAATCTCTGTGTATGAGAGGATCATCAAAAGGCAGAAAATCTTGAGGGTAACTGATCTGATTTTCATAAATGAGGAAATTTCCTTCAGTCTGAAGAAATAAGAGGTCAGGAAAGAGGCCAAGATGTGTATTTTCTGTGTGAATTTCAAGCAATTGATGGATCTCACCATTACAGTTGTCCCACAGGAGTCCAGGCTGAAGCTGAACAGGGCTCTGGCACTGTCCGTCTCCATGGGAACACAGCTGGGGTCCAAAAGGGTGGTGCGGTTGGGCTGAGTGGGCGGGATGGTGTGGGTGGTGTCGACTACTGCCACCATCCTCCCCTCTGGCAAACATACTGTCAGAAAAAGGCTGCGAGCGTCAAGGTTTTCATAAGCTAAAACCAGAATGATAACTTTTTGTGCCTCAGTCTGAGATTGCAGTGGGTACCTAGTAGCTCTCTAACAGGAAAGGAGCATTTATGGACAAGACTGTCCTCCACTTTTAGAGACTCTGCGTCCACAACGGACACTTCCACTCCAGAGACAAGACCCTGCAATGTCAGCTCCTGCATGGGGAAAAAAACAAGCTGGCAGAAGCGAGCAAAGGAGTATGAAATACCCTACAAACAAGCACAAACACTACAGATCTTTGTTTTGTCAAAGTATCCATGACATGTCAAAATCTTCTCTTTGCATTAAGATGGCTTAAAGAATGAAGCCTGAGGAGTGTTTCTAATCCCTAAATTCATTTACTGTATTGCACTCAGATGATATTCTTGTATCAGCTTCAGTAAGATGGAGATTCGGCATTGGGCAAGAAAAAACTAATTAAGTGAAATTAAGCTAATGTAAAGCAGAAACTACAGTTGATCACCCCATAGTTCATCACAGGGCTGTTGGAGGGGATCTCCACAGTCAAGTAGTCGTCCTCCGCCTCCACCACGAACCCACCCATCTCCACCAGGTCCCAGTCCAGCCTGCGGGCTCCGAGGAAGAGCTCCCACTGCAGCTCGGCCTGGGCCCCGTGGTGCAGCAGCAGCAGCAGGCTGCTCTCGGTGCACTTCCCCTCCAGCTTGGGGGAACTTGGAGCTGCAGCGGGACAGACAGGAAGTTCATGTTTGTGAGGCAGGAGAAGAGTTTAATATTTGATTATCAAATTAATACAAACGGCTTGGCAATAATATAAACAACAAATGTTGTTCTAATTATGGGTACAAAACATAAAACCATCAATGTATTAATTTAAACTGCACCAACTGGTCTGAATCAATGTGATACTCACCTGTGTATTCAACACTATGCTCCATAGAGGCTTGATGATAAAACACCTCTCCATTGGTCAAGATGTTAAGAATGAAGGTGAAAGAGAGGCTGTACCTCTCATAGCCACCACCTATATGCTGAGATTAGACAGCAGGCTGTTTCAGACATTTTTGAACTTGTGCACATAATAAAACTGCTCAGTCAGGCTCACCTCTGGGATTATTTTCGGGTGTGACAATGGAAAATAAAGCTGGTAGGAGTGGCTCCCGTTGGAGTGGGAGATCCTGGAGACACTGAGGTCTGCGTCGCTCTGTGTTTGGTGGCTCTGGGTCCAGGTTAAAAGGTCGCCGCCACCGTCTACGGTCACCTTCTGGAGGGAAACATCAGCTGCGAAGAGGCCTAACGTGACGGAAAACAATCCCTCAGATGGGACTGCGTCTGTGGTGAGAGAGAGTGATGTTCAATACACTGGAGGGAGGGTTCTAAATCATGGGATAAAGTATCAACTACATGCAAAATCCCATTTAAAATAATGACATTGACCTCCCAGGGAAATTACATGTGTTCCACTGTTACGCTTTACAGACAATACTCTCTCAAACGTGTGATATAAAACCTACAATAACTACTTTTTTTTGTAGTTTTCACAGACATTTTGCATTAATTCCACACATGATACCAGCCCGACTGCACAATCTGTATTTTTATTATTGCTTATCACTTAATTATGCATCAATAAATAAACCAACATGACCTAAGAAAGCCTTACTGTTGGTGAGGACTGGGATTTGTGGGATGAGAGGAGTCTTAAGGTGCCTGAAGGAGCGATGCTGTGTGAGAGGCCAGTGCTCGTCCTCCCACTGCCTCATGAAGAACAGAGCCGCTGACATGGACTGGCTGTACTGCCCCCTCACAACACCGCTCTGGAAGAATCACAGAAGACACTCTGACAGGCTGAACCCAGATCAGCCACTCATAAAAAAAGCAGTTATTTTTGCAGCTGTACAACTGATTTCTCTTCCTTTCTGTCCACATTTTAACTGTTATCAACAAGTAGACTGAAAATTCACACCACTGTGGGAACCACTGTCCTCTAGTACATCTTATTTGTATACCTGAATGTGTCCACCATAAGCTCCTACAGGTATCCTGACCTCCAGTCTCCCTTCCCGCAGGCCCATCTTGAATCCCCTCTTTTTAATCTCAGACTCACTCAGAGCCTGGCCGCTTGCTCCGACCCTCACGCCTCTGTCCCTGAACTGACCGTGGACTAACGGAGACAGAATATAAGGGACAGTCCACAGCAGGTCAGACCCATCTGCTGTAGCCTCATCTGGGGGTGAGAGTGGGGAGAGGAAAGAGACATTGCACTCTGGTCTCTCACAGATTTCAATATCAAACTGATGAACCGTACTAACTGAGAGCGCAGGCGACGGTGGCGTCAACAGCCAGGAAGCTGCTCTGGAGTCGGAACAAGATGGTCGCTCTGACAATCTCTAAATCCACTCCCCTCTCCTGTGGAAAAACACACACCCACACACAATATCCACTAAATGACTGAATGATGCAGACCCAGTAATCCCCAGAAAACAATACTGTCTCTGAGCACCTTGACGAAGTATGAGAGAGGGGCGGAGTAGGGACAGCGGAGGGTGAGGCGTGAGCCATGGAGTGAGATGTGGTAACCCAGAGCAGCAGCCTCGTTCAGGGGCAAGACGCTCGCTTCCTCTAGTCTCTGGTCGTCTCGGTGGAACATCACAGCCATGTTTGCTTCATCAGCTCCCTGCTCAGTGACAAAGAGGTGTCTAAGCAACTTATCTGACGAGAATGATCATCATTTATGAAGCCACTGAGTAAAACAACCAAAAATTAAAGCAAATAAATCTCTGGGAATATTTCACACACAAACCTTGTCCTCATGTTTGGATGTAACGGGGAGGATGGACTGCTGAATGGACAGCTAGAAGGGGAAAGACAAGCATTGAAACACCTTCACAAACTGTTTGTCAGTCATGTGACTTATAGACTACCATAGATACTAAGTGTAAAACAATCATCTTTTTAAGATTTGTTAAGATTTGTCTCATCTTAATCCATCAATGGGTAGAAAGGTTCAATCTCAATTTTTCCTCCTCATCTTGGCTTTAATTCTGATGAGTCACAGCATAAGTGTGGATGTGATGACATAATGCAGGTTTAGTTACTCACCTCCATGTAGTTCTCCTCACAGACCATCTCTCTGGTGCTCCACCTGCTCTGCAGTGCGCAGTGGAACTGGAGGGGATACGCTGCCACCTTCCCATCTGCCTGCAGGGTCACAAACCATAGACCCAGGTGATAGTCTGTGCCCCTCTGCAAAGGAGACATGCAGCTGTTGTGTGTTATTAAGAATGCAACATATCAAAGCATAAAAATCATAGAAAAAAATCTACCTTGCTGTGAACATGACAGGCCAGGAAGGAGGCACGAAACACCAGGTCTCCAACGTCATTGACCAGGACGGTGTAACCACAGAGCGTGGCCTCCTGATCGGACAAGAGGTGGACTCCATACTGGTCTGGTGGTTTACAGTAAAACGTCATCAACAAATGTGTCTTGGAGATAGACATTTTCTCAAGGAGGATCAAGAAACACACCTTCAAAGTCAAAACGGATCATCACGCCAAGGAAGCTGGACTTGACAGAGAGCCAAAAGTGACGCTCGAGACATCTGGTCTGAAACATTCCTGAAAACATCAAGAATGCCGTCAATTCACAGCTAACTCCAAAACAAGTGTATTATTAGTAATATTGTATTCATCTCAGCCATATCACCATACACAATGTGAGGAACTCCTGTAGTGTTAAGAGAGGCAATAAGATAAAAATAGCAAACAGTATTTGCTTTATCCTATATATGATTTCAGACAGGTGCTCTGTAACAGCAATATTTCCCCTGTGGACAGACATCTAATAGTCCTGGCTTATAGGACTGTGTACATGAGAAGGTAATATAGGATATGGAAACCATTTTATTAGCATGGCTGAAGTAATATCCACTCCTTCTCTGGACATCCCAGAGTTCACTGGTCCTCATTCCTGGGTGATGTTATGAAACAGGTGTTTCTTGGCTTTAAGGTCACGCTTATTGTCACTGAACTGGTCTTACCTGTCGGCACTGGACTGGTGACACAGAAAGGTGAAGCGAGGAGCAGCAGCACGCTGAAATAACACATATCATGAGTCTCTGCATGAGGCAACTGCGCTTTGACCTCTCACTCTGAAACTCACCCACACAAAATATGGAGAAATAGCTTCATATTCCGAGCGCATGTACGACGCTAGGCTCATTTGAGTGAACACGTCTCGATTTTGAAAGCTGTCCGTCGTGTTTACCTGCGGAAAGGTCGCCATTTTGACCGACTCACCTATTAATGGAGAAGCTAATTAGCGCACACTTTTTTTAGACTCATGTGATAAATATCTTAGAATTAAAAGTAGGCTTATATAACAAAAAACATTTCGTGATGCATTTAAGTCAAATGTTGCGTTTGAGGCACTGAAGAAAAATGTGATCTTACAGCGACACCCAGTGGACAGAGATGATGGTTACAATATGAATACACTGAACATGAGATCATTCACCGTTGATGGCACAGGTGGAGTGGATGACTGGTTAAAGCAGCGCTGCCAAAAGATTATGCTGAGCTGATCTTCATATACTGTAAATGTTATCACTTGATAATTAGCTTCATCTGCCATCACTCTGTAAACAATAAATGAGCAAAACTAACTTCAGTACAATTCTGATTTAGGTGTACTTTATTATTTTATGCTACTTTCTGCTTCCACTCCACCTAATTTTGGAGGGATTTATTATACTTTTTACCCCAACACATTGATTTAGTTGATGAACAGATTCAAATTATTAATGATTAATGATTTTTCTTGGTCAGATGATAGGCAGGCATGTTGTATCTTTTAACCTTGAAGCATTGGAGTACATCAGTGTTTGCTTTTAACCTTTTGAGGTCAACAGTGTACAGTGGTGATTGCTCTCCACGAACATATTTATCTCCATATAAACAGTATATTCCTCTCTGACTTCATTATCCCTCCTCCTGTCAGCTGGCGCAGCCCTCAGGCTGTTTTATGATTGAGTTTAAAATACCAATAATTCTTGTTGAAGTCCGGCAGACTGATGGCTCAGCTGTTGCTCACACAGAGCGCACATCAACAGTTACATAATCAAAGGTTGTGAATGCCATGCATGCATTCTCATTTTATGAGTAAGTGAAAATCACGAATATGAACATCACAAAACACACAAAACATACTGAGAACAGAAAAAAAGGCAGGGAAGACTCAACAGCTTAAGTATGATATAAAATATAAGAATCCTGTAAAGTTATGTACAAAGCAGCAGGATGAACTGCTTGTTAGCAGTGGGTGAGGATGTTCAATTAACCCTGACCCTGCTGACACTATTCTATGCAATGTAGCAGCAGGTGTGGAGCCAGTGGAGGTGTGATTTGTGTGATCATCACACTGCTGGTGCGCCTGCGGTCACGACATCCTCACTACTCGGAAAATGTTACGTAAAGTCGAGTCGTGTCATGATTAAAGACTGAGTAATTGGACTTAAAGTCCTGTGGTGGGAAAAAGGTCAGCGGTTCTCAAACTGAGAGGCTCGCCTTTAATTAGACCAACCACACTGGCTCTGGAGCCACAGAAGGCTTCATACAGCTTTGTTTACACAGCAACTCACTAAAGCCTGTAAACTGACTTTCATGTGTAAAATCAGCAAAGCTCCCCTTTAATTTTCTCATGTGACCACTCAGATTGATCATGTGACCCTCTGGGTGGTCCCAAACCTCAGGTTGACAACCTCTGAGCTGAGTTAGCTGGTAGCTTGGTGGGGCCTGTGGCCTTCTCACTCTTTTGACATTGTGTTTCGAGGCAGTCAAACCATAAATTATTGCAAAATGTCCTTGTAAGGAGAGATTGAAATAATATTTCATGGAAGAACTACCACTTTTCACCTTTTGCTCAAACTCTGTTATTATCTCCTCATTTTACCCAAACTGCAAACAAAACACTTAACATCAAGTGTTTTGTTTGCAGCCTGACATTTAGATGTTCTCTCTGTTTATTTTCCTGTGACTCAAAGTGACGGTGGTGGAGCATCAGGCTGGTTAGCAGCATCCAGGCAGCCTCATTAACATTTGAGTCACATTGTGTCACTAGCACAGCACGCAGGACTCGTGTTGAGTTCAGGACACCTGCAAAGCCGGTGTAGCTAATCATGACTGACAGAAGTAAAGTCATATGTTACCATTAATTAATGTGTTCTGCAGCTAATATTTCACATGTGAAGTTATTGCAACACTAAACATCAGATCCTGGAGGTCGTGTTACAGGAGCAGTCATGTCATCATAGCTAACGATGACCTTATCCTGTCCAGTGACACCTCTTTTCACAACCTCCACCCTCTCACCGCCATCCCTCTCCACCAATCACATCCTTTGGTTGGCTTGAGGAAGAGGAGGATTTGAAGATGAAGAGGCCTATTTATCGGCTCAACACATCCTACGCGGACAGTGATAAGTTTCTGATTGGCTGGGGATTTGTTGTGTTTTGGACTTTGGCAGCATTGCACATCATCAGTGTTCAAAGAGCGAGTCGGGGAATATCAGAGTTGGATTCTTGCGTCTGCTGTTTGAGGTGGAGATGCTTCGCCCTCAGGTGCAGGTGCTTCTTGGGGTTTTGTTTTCCTCTGTGCTGCTTCCTCTGGAGGTCAGCGGCTCCCCACGCAGAGACATGCTGACAGAAACACTGAGGGCAGACCTCGCCAACGACAAGGTGAGTGACTCATAAATCAACCCTTGCAAAGATTTAAATAGCTGAAATGAGCAATGTGGCCTTTAAGAGCGGGTGTCTTTCACAGAGCTACTTTAAATGTGCAAGTGGTGTCTGAAGTACTTTTTCAGCTGCTTTTCATTTGCTGTCCTCCTTCAGGATCTGGCTCACTTGCTCTTGCTGAAGTTTGTGTCTGAAGTGATGGCGGTGAGAGGAGGCGAGATGCTCCCCAGGCTGGAGGAGGAGGAGGAGGTGGGTGTCAGGGAGGAGGTGATGCGGCGACATCTTCCCCTGTCCCAAAGAGAGCGCAAGGCAGGCTGCCGCAACTTCTTCTGGAAGACGTTCACCTCGTGCTAACACAAGACAGGAGCGTTTTTGTTCTTTTTAAGGATGAGAGTAATCCATGTTTGCTCACTTTGTTGTAACTGGAAGACGCCAAATATGCTCGGCAACTGGAAACAGTGATCAGGTTGTATGTTTTGAGATTGGCACGGACGTACACAGTGTTGAAAATAAAATTTTCTGATTTAAAAGGGCATGTTTGTCAGGCGATTTTATCTTAAAGGGGCATTGCACTTAAACATTGGCCCTCAAATACGGTTAAAGCCCCCCATAACTCTGGATCCTACATTTCCCACAACACATTTTGTCAAGTCATTTGTATAAAAAGTGACAAACACACCGATGCACTTGTTGACATTTTAATAATCAATTATGTTACTACAACCTGTATTAGGAGAAAATCCACTCATGTGTTCACATGCTCTCCCATTCAACTTCAACTGTGCTCAAACAACCTGTTCATTCGACGCAGAACCTCCTCCCTCTTCTGCTGCAGTACCGCAGGTTTTGATCTAGAAGCTCCAATTCACAGCATTTCAAACTGAACACACAGTCAGGAGGATAAATGGACGACTGTGTAACAAAGACGACGTGAAGCGATTCACGGAGTATGACACAAGAGACGGCATGGGTGCAGATTGTAAAAATGACACATCTGAGCGTGAATGAAATGATAACCTTGATGATAGAAAGCAGATTAATGCTGACACAGTATGTACAACATGAGATAAATTAACAAGAGATGAACAATGCAACTCTGAACCGTTTGAGCATGATCAAGTTCTCTAACCAAAAAAAAAAGAAAAAAAAAAGCAGAATTCACAGACAAACCCAGTTGCAATGACATCCTTGAGGTAAGGCTTTGAAACTTCTAGCCCTTTAAGTTACACACATACAAAAACCAGGACGGAAAATCACAAATACTGTAGCTCCAAAGTCTCAGAATGACAACTCACACAAGCGCAAAGATGAGCAAAAATCAAAGCCGCTTGTGAAGAGCTGTATTACGAAATCACAATCAGTTTTTCTGGGTAACAACATATCATGAATTCCACTTTTATCTCGTCTAGTGTTAACATTAAACAGTATGTCAAAGTCAAGTAAATCAATATAACTCCAGAATTATTTGTTTCTGACTTTCCCCAAGTGGCACATGTACAAACTCTTCACATGGGGCTCAAGCTTCACATGATGGGATGTTTTCAAGCCCCCTTTAGGGGCGAACACCCTGTTTTCCTTAGAACAGAAGAAAGCATTTGACTTCATTGCACCATCATCTTCAATGTAACAGTCAAGTATCAACCAACACATGTTAAACAAAACAAAACAAAAAACAAAGCAAGATTGTGTTTGTAGACATTCAAAAGTGTTATTCTGGATGATTTTTTTTTTTTTGAAATGGCAAAAATCCTGTTAAAAGCTTCAATTTTAATGAAGCAACACAATATTGTCATGTTTGAGCGTTGAGATGTACGAGAGATTTGTTCTAGCAAATATTGTACTAGCGTTTAATCAAAAGCTAAAGAAAGAAACGTCTGGGTCGCAACGTTAACTACACATTCCTTTCGTCTACATTTCTCGTGCTATGAGGCTACTTCTCTGCAAAGATTCACTGCACTAAAGGCTACATGCTTTCCAAAACAGTTGGCAACAGTTTCATTGTCAGACCAGCCCGTTATGTACAGTCACAGTTGCTGCATTATGTGCTTTTAATATGCTTGTTTTGAGGCAGTTCTGCACCTTGATAGTTAGTGTTTTACAAATGTACAGGTCCCATTGTTCAGACGGATTTACATCTCATCCTAATTAGCATTTATGCTGCTTCTCTGCAAGAACGCCCTCATTTTCAGCTCTAAATCTATGATATCCTTCCGTACTTTCATTGTCTTTGACAGTGATAATAATGTGCAAGCTAACAGCCGAGCAGTACCGGTGTGAATAAATGGGAAGTGGAGCCCAAGCTGCCTGCAGGTCAGGCCACTGTCGAATACTGAGCTAAACATGAAAAGTGGGGCAGCTGAGTACCAAAAAGGAAAGAAAATGTGGTCGGACTTTTGAATGAAGGAAACGAGTGAGGTGGTTGCTCCATCAGAACTCCATCTCTCATCGGAATCAGTAACAGTAACGACAGAAAATGTTCCTCTCCAAATGAAATTGCAGCTAGATACCAACAGAGGGAACTATAGCAATGTCAAAGTCAACTCATAGTCAGAGCAACCAAGACAACATAAAAAGGAAAACTAGCTCACAAATCTGAACAAAGCAGGGGCATCTCCTTCCTGTGCTGACGGTCCGAGGGTTCGTGAGAGTGAGAGGGCTTCAAAGGTGGCATGGTCACAGCGGGTTTGTTAGCAGTCGGTGGAGATTTTGGCTGAGAGGTCCTGGATGCGGCGAGCGCTGCAGCTCTTACACAAGATGTGGCCGTCCAACGGGTAACAGCCTCGACCCTCCCCTTCAGAGGACAGCAGGAGCCCACATTCCTGATGAACAGACACTTCATCAGCTCAGATTCGCTCTCTCACATGAACTCATCCCTTAAATACATTTAAAACATTTATACTTACTTAAACAACTATCAAATGAGAAGCTCAAAATCAACACATCCTGCTGTTTGGGCTGATATAAACCCGTCCTGTTCAGTTGCAAAACAGCTGACTCACCTCACAAACATAGCAGTTAACATGGAAGCTGCGGTCCAGAGCGACTATCCTCACTGTCTCCTCCTGGCCCAGCTCGGGCATGATGGGCTCTCCGCAAACTGAACAGCGAGGTGCATACTTCCTGTCAGGCAGAACAAGCAACAGCATTTACAGTTGGTGGAGATGTCCGTCACACAAAATGATGCGTGACTTCATAAGCGTGCCGTTTGAATGTCTTCATACCGATGAAAGTCATCTATGCAGTGTATCTGAGAGGTCGCGTCCACAGTGAAGGGCACTCCGTCCAGGCAGCAGTTACAAACCACACATGTGAAACAGCGAGGATGGTAGGCCTTCCCCATGGCCCGCAGGATGCGGTCCAGGATGGGCTTAGAGCACTTTGAACAGCGCTCTAATGTGCTCTGAAAGCAGGAACGACAGAGCGGGATGAGGACAAGAGGCTGGAGAAGACCACCCTACCCACCAAAACTTCACCACAAACATCATAAATGAGGCAGTGCTGATGCTCCTTTACTTACAATGTAACAGCTCTCGCAGTAACTCTTCTTGTCGAGGGCGTAGAAGGGCTGCCCCCGGAGGCGGGCGTGGCAGGTGATGCATGTGAAACACTCCACATGGAACACCTGCTCCATGGCGATACAGCCACTGCCATCGCCGACCACGTTGTCGCCACAGCGGGCGCAGCGACCTGAAAGAGGAGGGTGGACACAGAAAGTCAAAATATTGTATGTATGTTTTCATTGAAATGCCATGATGCAGGTTCTGCTGTGTCACAAGCCATTAACGTAATGATTGTACCAAAATAGTCCTCTGAAGGGGGGTGGTTCATATCATACACCAACTTCTTGGTGAGTCGCTCCAACTCTTCCTCAGGTCTGGTTATTACTGCCCCCTGCTGGAAGGAAAGAGGAGACATGAGTTCGCCCATTTCCTGACCAGTTATTTAATATTTATTATATTTAGGGGCTGGGTATTGAACCTTTACGTCTTTGCTTATCAGATATGATTAAATCAAAAATTCTGTCTACCTTGCTGGATTGATACACAGGACTTTGTGCAGCCCCCGATCCGGTTTGATTATTTTCCATCCCTCTCTTGGACAGTGGAAGCTGGTTAACTCTTCCTCCAGATCCTGAGCCGCTCCCCTTGTACCCCGCCTCAGAGTGCATCTCCTGAGCTTGATGTGGAGGGTACCAGCCCTGCGGACTTGTCTGAGTCTGGGGAGGGGGGCGTGACACGTGCTGGCGAGGAGGGGGTGGGGTGTACGCCTGTTCAGCCTGTCTCCCCGTCTGAGAGTAGGTAACAGGCTGTGCCGTCTTGACCTGAACGCTGAACCTGGGCCCGGTGGGAGTCGAGGCCGTGGTGTAGGAGGCTGGGACGGGCTGGGGGTAGGGCTTAGGGGTGGAGGAGTAGTAGTCCTGCTGGTGGGAGGTGGAGTACTGAGGTGACTGGTGCTCGCTGGGGTAAGGGGGCACTGGGTGGTACTGGCTCTGGGGATGAGGAGGGTAACCCATGGATGGCCGACCCTGAGGAGGAGCTGCGTTCTGGTGTGCAGGCTTGTAATGATCCCCTGAGAGGTATTTGTTGTAAGGCACGTTGTCGTACAGCTGGGAGGAGTCCGAAAAAGTGAAAGTGAAGAGACAAATGTTTAGGTCAACTACGCAATTTCTCAAGAAAATCTATCCATTTAGTTTCAATCATTTAGTTTGTCCTACTTGTGTGCTGGCGTCCTGTGGGTGGCTGTCCAGATCAGCGAGCATACTGGTGAGGGAGTCGATATCTGCATCAATTTTGGAGTGATAGCTCGCTGGCTTTTCAGGACCACGGTGCTATGAACAGAACAGCATAGGAACCGTGTGTATTTAAGATTAGAAACTGGTCCAAAAGATGTTTTTAATTATCGGCAAGAGCTGCAGAAAATGCACTTACCATCAGCTCGTAGCTGTCCATGTGAGGGCTCCAGGTGCGGTCTTCTTTGGGACCATGGTGAGGGGAGTAATAGTGATCACCAGATGAATGATGAATGGACCCACCTTTAGGTTTGAGAACAGATGTGAAAAAACAAACTCATCTCTTTTAAGTTTTTAAGTTTGTTTCCATGAAAATAATCCCTTTATGCCTTAAAACGACTTAGATGTAACTCCACACCTTTGTCTTCATAAGCTAAACATGGATTTACTATTAGGCAAACAGCTCCCTCCCTCTTTAGTTCTCCACCCACCCCTCCGCCGCTTGCCTGCAGCTCGAGTATGCCTGCGCTCCAAACACACAAAGCTCTGCTTGTTTTCTGTTTTTCTTGCTACAGTATGCTACAAATTGGCAAGTGGTGATACTGGAGTAATTCAGCTATACATGTTCGAACTGGAAGCCGATTCCAAAGAGGAGAGTGAACTGCTTAAGAAAACCTTGCTATCATTGCTCCACTGCAGTTCCAAGGCACAAAGAAATGTGTCTTTTTGTATGTTTTGGATGTTGACATGTGTGTAATTTGATGTTTGAAATATTTATTTTGATATTTATCTATTAAAAGTAAATTAAGTGATGCCATTAATGTATTCATTTGGATCTGATTATTGTAAGTTCGTGTAAAGGTGCATTTTTGTTTTGCATGGCTGCCATCCCTGAATCCAGCATGTGTCTCGTGGTCGTCTTACCTGTGGGTCCAGTAGCCATGTACCTGTTGGCCATCCCTCCACCTCCTCCTCCTCCGTTCTGGTCATAGGGGCCATATTTTGGCCGGAAGTCGGACATCCCCTTCTTGTTGGGGGCTCGGTAGATTGCTGATCCGGCAGAGTGGGACATCTGGGGGACGGCTCGCTCTGGACTGTCCAGAGTTCTCGGAGGAAGCCAGGTGGGACCGGACATAGCAGGCTTCTGAGATCCAAAAGAGAAAGGAAAACGTTTCTGTCAGCTTTATACTGTAATATGACTGCAACTTGCCTCCTGAACACAATAATTCCTGACATCAGGTCAGCCAGTATGCACGATTATGTTTTCAGCTTTTAGCCATAATTTGCATGAGCACAACTGTGGCTCTTGTGTGTACTTTATGTAAGAGGTAACCAATGGAAACTAAGGGATGCTTCAGACTTTTGTTTACTATGGCAACGGGGACACACAGATCGAACAATAGGCTTTTAGTTGAGAAGCAGGAAGAGAGCAGCCATTCTGAAGGGCTCGGGGATTTCCAGCAGGCTCGCACATTGCCCTGAAACGTGTGTGCGAGTGTGTGTTTGTGCACTTCGAGACAAACACTCGCGCAAAAAATCTCTCCAGCCCGCTCGCACACAGACAGACAAACAGGTGCAAATCTGTGGTTAGCCCTCGCCTGTTATCTGCCACAATGGTTATTGTCTTTGGGTGTTTACACGCTGGTATTATTGATTTCCAAATGAAGCAGAGACAAAAACAGGGCAGGAAATGTTGTGTAATGATATGTGTCTGTGTACATGTGAACACCTGGCTCATAACAATATATTGTGTATCCTCTGTGGGATAAATAACACTGACAGCTGAGCCGACAAAGCCCTGACTCGCACCTGAGGGCCTTCATTAAGATATAGATCTTTGTCACAGAAAGGGAGAAAGAGGGAAATAAAATCCTTACAGAAAGCAAGCAAAGCAGTTAGTGTTTACGAGTTAGCACTGATTAGTCAATGACACAGAATGAACCAGCCTTGATAATGGATTCATCATTTCAAGCATTTCACAAACAAACATCGCTCAGTTCTCAGACTCCACGCTCAAGCATGAATAGACTGTTATAACCTTTTTGGAAAGCCCCTGTGTGCTTGACACGATGCCTAAATGGATTGCAAACACAGGGACAAGCCAAAGCAAATCGCTATTGTCACAGTGGAGAAATTAGTAGCCCACTCAGACTGATTGTATGCCGGTCTTGTGGCCGTCATAAGTCCTTCTTGGTAAGAGGATTATAATGATGGGTGAGAGGATGATGTAGAAAGCATGAATACAGTGCACGGCATGCAACCTTTGTTTGTTTTTTTATTTTTATTCTATTATTGTTTCTATTCATGGGATTGTTATATTTGCCATGCAGCAGCCCATCAGCATGGGCTTCAGCTGACATTACACAGCGGCCACGTGGAGGAAAGTGTGACAACCGCCTCCACAATCGACCTGATTTAAGCCCCTGTCTGAATCCGGATGAGCATACACTCAAATCCGCGGATGGCTGGGCCAGGAAATTAATCCCAACGTTTATATCACTCTGTGTTTAAAGCCAGTTGTTTTGTTTTTAGGCGACTTAAAACACACAGCTAGTCCATTTGTCCATCAATTAGTTCGGCTGGACCCCTCGCTGAATGCATGGAGGCGTATCAGCTCATGAAATGTCAAAGTTGGTGACAGTCACAAGAGTCAAGTAAGCGGGAGCAAACAAAGACGACGTCCGGCGTTTTTAAAATTCAGAATAAAATGACTCTACTTTAAGCTTTTCAGCCACACAGAAAACTGATTCCATACAAAGGCAGTATAGCTTTAATAACTGGCAGCAAATGCAAACTTAATTCGTGTACTCCTATCTTGTCGGTTTTACGACTGTTTGTTATCCTGTGACAGTAAGGGTATTTTTCATGCTTTTATTTTGAAGGCAACAGACTCTGGTTAGCGTAACACGTCTGACACAGTGTAGCTCAATGTAGCGATATGTGCTCGTTAAATTGAACAAAATAGCAGAGAGACAACGTGACTTCAGTCAATATGAGTCATGAAAAGGATAAAAACTGAATCCGCAAACAGTATCTCCAATCAAAATTAGCAACCCATTAGCATTTCCTACCTTTTACAGTACCTTTACAGTGACTCTCCTCTTCCCGTCAGTCTCATCTAAAAACCAAGAACAATATAAAACTGGTAAATCAAAACAAGAACCGACATATTAAAGACACATTAAGGATATTTTCTTGTTTTTAATGGTAACGTTGGCTCCGCGCAGCAACATTAACGTCTCTTCCCGATGAATAGAGACACTAACTGCACAGTTGTTCGTCCAAATATGTCCGTTGTGCGTCACATATGTGTTAAACATACCACTTAAGTAATATAAGAACCCATAATGAAGGATAATTAGCAATACTTAACTTTAATAACAGGCTTGTTTACTTGTTTGCTGGCCTGTTTTGAACTCGAGCAAAGCTCGTGCCTTACCTCCAGGCTAACTTCAGCACAACCGAAGAGGAAACAATGAGATAGCCGACACCTACCGCCCGAAACGAGCCGCACAAACACAATCTACGCCTCCGCTGAAACGATCAAAGGTAAGTGAAAGTTACCCCTAAACAACTTTCTTTTAGCTTCGGCGTCGTTAACCTACTTTGTGACGGATCCTGAGGCCTTTAGCAGCAGCAGCAGCAGCAGCTCCTCACTGCATTCCCGATGTGTGACGTAGCTGTGGCTGCTGCGCGCGCGCATGTGTGTGTACACGTGCGTGTGCATGGGTGTGTGTATATGTGGAGAGATGTGGGGGGTCTGCCACATTCATTTTTGAAAATACAAAAGCTATTATTTACATTATATTAAAAATACTAGCCTATTAAGCTTTTGCAGGAAAATCCATTCATAATAAGCAATAAATGAAAAACACATTACTGGACAAGAAGTGATAACATCTGAGGTTATTTTATTTTGGGTTTTGATGGTAAATGTAACACAGAGCACACAGAGTTTGGTCTGAACTGCCATGTTTTCTCGATATTTTACCCAGTTGTTTACCACCCTGAAGCAGCATTGAACATGAAGGTCATGGGCTTAATTTATTATTTTGTGGTTCAGGAAATTTGGGTCAACTGTCCGTCTCCCCGTTACCCCCCACCCTACTTTCTTCCTCCCCCTCCCTCTCCATGTTGGAGGCCCACTCCTTCAAAGACGGGGTTTCATAACTTTCTGATTTATTTTTGATTTCTCAGTCTGCCTCTGCCAATAAGCGGACAAACAACCCGGGCTGCTCCCTGGGATATCCCCGCTTCCTCCTCCTGCTCCTCCTTCCAGCAGATCCGTGCAGTTTGCCCTTATATGTCCAGGCTGTTCTGCAACCACAGGAAGAGGCAGTTCAAGCAGATCTGTTATTGTTGCAAGAGCAATCAAAACCTTTGGCACCAACTGGGGATTTGAAGTCAAAGTATGGCATCAGGTCATAGATTATCAGACAAACAAATGCAGTTCTGTCCAGGCAACCAGGAAGCCGCAAAGCGAGGGGAATCCCTGCTTTTGTTCCGTCAGAGGACTGACAGTTAAACACAAGCTGAAAATGTTATTGGCTCATGAAAATCGACAAAAGTGTGTTTGTTCCTCGTTTGAGAAAAGCAGAAAGTTCACAAGAGTCATCAGTTTGATGCTCAATAGTAGCAGCTGTGCATTTTATCAAGAACTGAAGGGTCACTGGGTCGGTGATGGGCACTGACAGAAGCAGGAAGTCACTGTGAGCGTTGCCAAGCCTTGCCAACGGGATGGACTCAATGGCTTCCGCCCATTGGTGAACCTGTTTAGTAATGTTCTCACTTTTCCTCAACCGCCCCCCTCATCCGTTCCTCTCACAATGCCTGGAAGTAGCCGAGACCTACATCTCCCTCTCTGTTTTCTTAATCGTTGTTTTCCTTTATGGTTTTTTTTTTTCCTCTTACAAAGCGCACAATTGATCCGACCTCCATCCAAACAAATAAAAGCACAAGGACACGCACACGAGCTCTACACCCCGTGCAAACATTTTGCTTCCGATTCACATATTCAAAGGATTTATATCCAAACGTGGTCATGTTGTCTGATGTTGTATTTTGTGTTTGACACATTTGATTTATGTATAAGTTGCAGCTCAAAATTGTTCCATGAAGGTATACTGGATCCAAGCACCCAATGCCAAACATCTCCTGGTTTACTACTGTTACTAACACCTAAAAGGCAAAAATACAAATTAATGCAGTCAGCTTTTGCAAAGAAACGTCTGAGTTGCAGCCCAAAATTCAATAAAGAATTCAATGTTTCTTCAGATGAATTGGGTGCATTAATCCTGTCTGTGGAAAAACAAATAATCTTGTCTTAATCAATCAAGTGACCACTTGCGTCATCCTGCAATCACTGTTTGTGCGAGGCAGGTTTATCTACCCGAAGCCAACCTTGAGGACTTCTCTTCTATGTCTCCTTCTGTAAAATACTTTGATGTGAAGGAAATACAGTTCATAGTTCACTCTTGTGGTGCCTCAATTAACTGTCCTGTGGTTGGTTCTCTGTGAACCCAAGGCTGCCCTGAGGGTGAGGTAACTTTCCGCTTGTTTTTTAGTTATTCGCGACCTCTGAGGCCCTGTCCTCCTCGCTCCATCACCCCCCTCCATCTCCATTTCTCCTCCCTTGTCTCCTGCTCACTTTATTATTGACGGATGTCCTGCGCAGGCGTTTTCATCCATGCTCTGAGCAGCTTTGCAGGATGCACTCAGAAGCTTGTGCGTGTGTGTGTGTGCGTGTGTGGGTGGGTGTGTAGGGCAGTTCCTGCACATCTGTCGGGTGCATTTCTCTCAGGCAGGGCGGGGTAAAGGTTGTTTTTCACCACCAGGAGAAGGTGTCTCCCATCTAGAACGATGGATTTGGTCTTGCTTCCTTCCTTTTGGTCCTCATAACATAACGCCTCTGCTCTCAGGCATCAGGCCAGAGGCTTCCGGACCCTGTGGAGCCCTAACCAATGCCTGTTCAGCCAAACTGGTCAACTCAGCAATGACACAGTTTCCCTTTGAGTGCCATTGGTTCTTACATTTCAGTAGTATCCTGAGACCGCAGGAAATGCTTGAGAAATAATGTACAACTCAGGCTCAGTCGTTCACGAGCAAGGATGGAGCGAGTTTCACCACCTTGTGAACACATGATTGTATAAGTATATTATTACTACATGGGCTGTTTTTGGTAAACACAGATGTTTGCAAATGATTGCATTCATGTTTTACACAGCATCCAAACTTTTTCAGAATTGGGGTTGCAGCGAAATATGAGTGGAGCTTGACCAACAAAAAAAAATCTTCCCTTGATAAGATCTCGATAATGAGGGCACAGCTTGTTTACCTAACAATAAGTTGGTCTTCCAGCTTCCTGTCAAACAGTTTCCTCTGTCCTGGAGAGGGGTGCAGGGTAGGAAAGCGTTGGTGGGGGGAAAGCCGATGCTCTCTGGCTTACCCCTGGACAGCACACGCACGTACCGCATCTCCCTGAGGGTCCTCATATATATTTTTTCAACGTGGCACAAAAACACACTATGCTTTCCTGCCATTACTTCGCTCAGAGCTATGGGGGTTTAGAAAAACTAATAGGCCACTAAAAATACTCGGAGCCCAGGGTCTAGGCCACGCAGGGCTCTTCCTGCGTTGCTTCCAGTGTACGCGTGGGCCATTGAGGAAAGAGGAAACGAGCAGGCTCTGGTTGTATGGGGGCTTCCTGCACAACATTATAAAGAGCTCCCTCCCTCTGCCTCCCCTCGCAGTGCTGATCAGAGCCAGTGGAGGCTGCAGACGAGGCCCCGCTCCTTCGGTTGCAGACTCAACACTGAGCCGAAGGGTTTGACGTCAGTGCGGGACACCTCAGTTCTCGTCCCTGCTGGTCGGGGTGAGTTGGAAATTGATTTTCTCAGCATACTCACATGTTTACTGAGCTGTGTGAAAGCTGCTTGCTTGGATTGACTTATTAGCTGTTAACGGCTGTTAGTAATTTTGTCTTTTCTTGATTAATTCTTAAGAGTTTACAGTTAAATGTAGATCTTTTTGATTTAAATTGTGTTTAGGTAACTGAAAAGTCAATTTAGGACTTAAAAACGATTGAATTTTAGATTTTTCACAACCTTTAATGTCTTGAGGAGCTCTTGGCAATTACAACCTTGCTGCCTTTTGCGACTTCCCTGATATCTACAATAATGTAAATAGTAAAGCTTAAGTATTCATGATAAAGATCAAGTGGATCAAGTAGATGTTTCGTCCTTTTTTCCTCATGCAGGTACGAGTAGGGAGCTGGTCTCACCTAACAGATGTGTCTGGGACACTCCAGTCTATTTATTCTATCAGCGACACATAGGTGGGTCATTATTGTGCATAATCATTTGAGAAAAAAAAATCTCACACTGTAAATGATGTGCTTTGCTTGCTTGCTTCATTTCTAATGCCTTCTCTTCAGATCCAGATGAACATGATGGACGTGCTGGAGGGACGCAGGGTCGACAGGGTGCAGGAGGTGAGAGCTGCTGCTCCGGCTGAAGGGTACGTGAAGGAGTTCACCCGCCACTGCAATGACGTGCTGCTGAACCTGAACGAACTGCGGCACCGCAACATCCTGACTGACACCACCCTGGTTGTTGGCAACATACACCTGCGGGCGCACTGTGCTGTGCTCGTGGCCTGCAGGTTGGTGGAAAGGCCAATGCATCTATATAAAATAGCCCCCCTGTAGTCTTATACTATAACCAGTTTTCTCTGGTTGGTGTAGTTTTCAATCAGGTTTGGTTGAAACAAACAATCATTTCTTCCTTTTGTTTTCCTTTTGAAACACAATCCATTGAATGTTACGTCTTTCCTCTTGACTCATACTTGTTTTTTGCTCTCACTTTGTGTTTTCTCCTCACTTCTTCCTGCCTTTCACATGAGACATCTATTGTCTTCTTCCCATCTCTCCTCAACCATTTCTGCCTCATGCCCCCTTATTTAAAACACTGCAATTGAGCCAAATTACGATCCCATGTCAAGTATTTCTGTCTTTCCCTGTCTCCTCACAGTGGGTTCTTTTACTCGCTGTACTCCCACCGTGTGCTGCTTCAGGGGCGTGGCGGCAGCGGGGAGCAGCTCATGACCGTGTCTCTCCCCGACACCTTGGACCCATCCAGCATCTCCCTGCTGCTCGATTTCATGTACACCTCCCGCCTCCCCCTGACACCAAGCATCGTCCCCGGGGTGCTTGCTGCTGCAACCTACCTGCAGATGGACCATGTGGCCGATACCTGCAGGGATTTCATGCAGCTGCACTGGTGAGGGACTGGAGAGAACATCTGTTAGGACAGATTACGTGGATGAAAAAACACTTGAGATTAAAATTGGATCGAGTTTACTGTGCAATCTTGCACGTTTTTTCACTTTGTGGGTTGACAGATTCTTTGTTTTTCAGCAGGGAGAATAGGAGTGCAAGACTCCCACAACTGGAGCTGGACTCCAGGGTGTCTGTAGCCTCTGTAGCCCCCAAAGGAGGGGACCTGCCCATGCCAGGACCCCAGAGAATCCTCCCAACAGCAGTTGCAACGAGGTAGGAGAATTACATTTGTAAACTGTAAGCAGAATTTAGCAGAAATTGCCCTGTGGGTGTGACTCTGACATTTCCTTCTTGCTTATCACTTTGGATTTGGTTTACAGATTGTCACAAGTGCTGCTCTGCTGTCAGTGTTTAGCTCATTGCAGCATTTCCTCTGTTTCTCCTGCAGGGTCCCTGCGGAGGTCGGGGGCTCTCTCAAGCCAGGGGCTTTCCCATCCTGCCAGCCCGCTTCAAAGGCGCTGAAAGGAGAGCCTGAATCGCCCCTCATGAGCACCCCGACTCCATCTCCAGACAGCCCCGCCCGCTCCAGCTGCCAACCGAACTCTCCAGCAGAATCCAACACCTGCAACAAAAACCTTGTGGTGAGATTAAAGAAGATTAAGAAGATTAAAAATGTAAAAGTTGTTCATCTTGGTAATGAAAACCAACAGCATTTGCAAACCCAAGGAGACCTAATAGGAAAAATTCTCGCTAAGTGGTGCTAAAGATTCTCTATAGCACCACTGGGATGTTTTGTTTTACATTTAAATTGAAGTAATTAAACCAGCTTTTGTTTATTTCTCCAGAGTGACGTCAAAGCTTCACCAGATCCTAAGGCTTGCAATTGGAAAAAATACAAGTACATCGTCCTCAACCCTCTCTGCTCAGCCACCACGGTGAAGGAAGAAGAAGTGGAGGAACCGCAAAGTCACACATCACCCATGGCCGACAGGATGGGCTCGACACCAACAGAGGCGTGGTCTGGAGAAGTGCCTGGTCAGATTGATAGGTAAACTGGAAATATGAGAAATGTGAGATGAGAGAGGAAAAAAATACAACTTTTGCAAGCATGTAATCATGGACCTCTCTTTCTCAGACAGGGGCAGGCCTCCTGCTACGAGGGTTCTGGCCGAGCCCCTCCCCTGGGGCCACCCCCCTCTGTGGATCACCCAACAGTGCCTCCCACTCACAAGGAGGGAACAGGTACAACAAAAAACCTCCTTCATAATGCAGAAAGTTGAAAAGTTTAAACACATTATTTCATTGTATTTTGTCTGCTTCCTCAGTCTCACCCTGCAACATTTTCCCAAACCTGCACCCCACCCATCCAGAAGCTGCTCACCACAACCAACACGCAATCAAGCGGGAGAACTACTTTGCGCCTTACTGCTACTCTGGCAACCTTCAAGGAACCAAGACTGTCTGCTCAGGTGAGGCTAAAGAAAATCTCTTTCCCGTTCATTGTCTGGATTTAAAAGCAACACCTGATGCTGACCTTCGGCTCCGGCAGGCGACAAGCCGTATCGCTGTAATGTGTGCGGCGCCCAGTTCAACCGACCGGCCAACCTGAAGACTCACTCTCGCATTCACTCAGGAGAGAAGCCTTACCGCTGTGACACCTGTGGTGCTCGATTTGTTCAGGTGAGGGCCAACTGTCTGTGTGTGTGTGCGTGTGTGTGTGTGCATGAACGCTTGAGGGGATTTTAAAGTGCACTACTTCATAAATCATGCGTCAGTCATGCAAGTACATATTAGAACTTCCTCTCAGAGACTGTTTCCTCTTTTCTCATAAAAAGTCCTGCATGTGCAGGTGGAGCAAATGTGAGAGTGATTTTTAAACTCAACCCTAACCCTACATTACTCATCCAAGATTTCATTAAAAAGAGCCAAATGACAATAATTCTTTCCAAAGAAGAGATAAAGGAAGAAAACACAACCCCATGCTAACTATTCTTTTGCAAGAGCAGGCACAGTGCTGATAACCTTTTGCATTTAAACTACAAGATCATGATGATGTAGTTGGACATCAGATGACTCTTGAAGGCTTGAATCCTGCATTATGAAGGAGACAGTTTCTCATGGTCAGGACAATGGTGTCAGTCTCATCTGAGGGTTCATGGTGAGAGCATTTATTTAAATCTTGTCACACTTCTCACTTTTTGTGTGGTTTGTCCTGGTGTTAGGTCGCCCACCTGAGGGCCCACGTTCTGATCCACACAGGGGAGAAGCCGTACCCCTGCCACACCTGTGGCACCCGCTTCCGCCACCTGCAGACCCTGAAGAGCCATCTGCGCATCCACACCGGAGAGAAGCCGTACACTGTGAGTCAGAAACACACAGCCTGTTTGACCAATGAAACGCAGCGTGCAGCAGTCAGAAATCACAGGATATCTGTGCCGTTTCCCTGGCGTGCCAACGCTTTTTTAATCTGTTCACGCCTTGTTTTTCAGTGTGAGAAGTGTGACCTTCACTTCCGCCACAAGAGTCAGTTGCGTCTTCACCTGCGCCAGAAGCACGGGGCCGTCACCAACACCAAGATCCGCTATAAGGTGCTGACCGAGCCCTACCAGCCTATTCTGCAGGCCTGCTGAGGAGGTGTGACCTTTGACTCAATGATGACAACCAGCACGTTGGCCAGAACAATAACTGAATATCTAAATCTGTCAGGAAATGTGAAATTTGGTAAACCATTTTTTCTTTAAATTATTAACACCTGGTTTTTAATATGAGGCGGTAATTTATAACTTTTAAGAGAGTGGTTAGAGAGCCTGGAGAAAATGTTAAAATGGCTTCTGGTTGGAGAAAGAAAGACATTTATGAGTGACTTTTAGCATCAGTAGGTTGTTGGGTGAGTTCAGAGCTGATACAAAACACTAAAGATTTATTAGTGTGACTCTATAAGGTTCACTGGACGTCCTGGGTAGCTTTTGTGAGATGAGACGATGTTAAGAAAAGTGTTTTTGAAGGTCTGTGAAGGGATAGGAAGAAAGGAAGAGGACTTTGTAAGAATCGTGGGACGTGAAGAAGCATGAGCATGTGAGTGATTCGAAGGAAAGATAAAGCAAGTTTTTGGAAGGAGATGTTTTAGAGTACGTAAATTAAATTCTAATATTTGTTGAGAAGCACTTAATCAGTGTTAAGTTACTGAAATCTTCTTCTTAAATGTGTATTTAACTCAGATTTATCTTAATCTTGAGGCCTGGGGCCTATTTGTTCTTTAAGTAAAAACAAAACTATGCAGTGAAATCTGCTTTTATGGTCCAAGCAGGCAAAGGACTTAGTTGTCTTGTAGTGAGAATAAAATGAAATGATGAACAATTAAATAAGACAACTGTTAACAATTGGATGATTGATAATATTACATTTGTACGTGTATGAGTTCGTTTGCTGGACAAAGATAGTTTTGTACAATTTAAATTAAATAATTTTCTATCGATTGGAGCTCTGGTGCTCAGCGTCTCTTTTAATATCATAATGTCACATATGTAATGTCATGTATGATGTGCAAACACAAAGTGAAAGTGTAAAATCTGAAACATCTCTGGAATTAAAGATAATTCACATGAATTCACATGCTGACCAGACCAGATATTTTCAAGCTCTTTTCAAGCTGTAAACCCTGCTCTCTCGGCCACACTTCCCTCCTTCAGCTTTTCTCCTCCCTGGACTTCCTTCCTCTCATTAACACACTTTTTCTACCCATGAATCACATCTTCTGTTCACTCAAATCTGTCCCGCCATTTTCCAGATTTTGTTTTGTTTATTTCTTGGCGCTTTTGTGGAAACAATGAAACAGAGGGCACCTGTTTCCTCCAGGTTCCCGACGCCGGGTACTCACACTACCAGCCGACAACACGTGTGTGAGCTCACCGGTGCTTCCCGAGGGTGAGGGGGTCCACTGTGGAGGGTCTGCAGACTCCTGCTGAACTCTCCCACCCTCTGTCACCCCCCGCTTCCTGCTGGCAGATGAGTTGTGGCTAGCTGGGCTCATTGTCCATGTTCAGCAGACAAATGTTGGAAGTTTGACGGGACTTTCCAACCTCCATTCCCCTCCTCAAATGAAAAAAATAAACCTGTGACATGCAGCTTTTCCCCTTCATCAATTCATGGCCAGCAGTGCCCTGTCAGGAGTCTGCCCACAAACCAGTTCACAGAAGTCACAAAGAGTTTGTCAGAAAAGAGTACTCGCTGCATGCGAGGAGCACATCACAGGAAGTGGGAAATGTGCGTAACTTATTTCAGGAAGTGAGTATTACTGGAAGTCTTTTGGTGATTTCATTGAAACTGCGCAAAACCCAGGAGTGATTCTTTCAGTAGATTTTATTGTGCCAGTGTGATTTGGAGAAGGGTTTTCTTCCTCAGGGAACATCCAACAAAACGGAACCAAACTCACAACCCTCATGGCGAGGCCATGCAAACAGGCAGCTTAAACTGTGTGTGTTTGTGTGCGTGTGTGTGTATGTCTGCGTGTATTACCTTGTAGGGCCATAAACCTGCTTACACAGTCATGCTGTGGGGACTCACCTTCCTTATAGGGACAAGTCCCCATAATAGACACAGATATACTGCTGCATAAGCATCTGCTCCTCCACGTTTTAGACATCTCTTCTCGGGATGTGAAAGAAAAATCTCTATCAGCACTTCTGCAAAGTTCTCATAATCAGCTTGTGCTAATGTGGAATAATATTCTGCCACAGTGTTTGCTGTGTGTCTGCAGCTTGTGACTATTTGATTAAATTGATTAATATGCACCATGTATCAACTGTAATAATGAAGGAATTATAACTAGACTGCGACACAGAGCTTCTCCCTCGAGATGAGGTAAAAGTACAGGCACTCTTAAGTCCCCTATCATTTCATTTTATATTATGCCCCAGTGGCACATTAATACAGAATAACTGTAACACTGTGAACATTTGCCTTGATATGCAAACAGAAGCTCAGTTTGTGCTCATTCACAGTATATGTTTAGTACTTAGGCGATAATTAAAGGTGCCGTTGTCCTGGAATACACATTACAGTGAGAGGTGCTTCTGATTTTTTGTCCTCATGATCAATATAATGCAGTCCAGTAAGAGCATCACTAACTATGACCTCAGTAATGAAACATACAATTTGACACCTTAACACCTTCGTGACAGTGTCAACAGCAGCAGAACTTAATTATCATCATAAAAGTGGACGTGGCACAGCAGTTTTATTTGACTGAGGCAAACAACACCATAAAATAAAAACGATATATTTTGCAAAGATAAACATATCAACCACCCTCTGTGTGAGCAAAGAGCTGTAAGGTGTCATCTGGGCCATTATTGGGTTATTATGATGAAGCTGTGTTAAAATTTTTACTTAAGCAAAGGTACTGAAGCACTGTCAGTGAAATGTGCTGAAGCATTATGAGTAATAGAACTTATTATGCAGAGATTTAACCAATATTTTTAGTGTTGGGTTGTTGAATCTATAAGAAGCTGACAGATAAAGACAGTGGAGTAAAAAAAATGCAGTATTTTCCTCCCTGCACAATCAGAAGAGTCATAATCTAAAAGTAATCTCTCCCCCTATGACATTTTTAGACCATATAGCTCCCTCTGGTGTTCAACATGTGGAAAGCCATGTGGCTGTTGTATGAAGGCAAGTGAGGGACATAATTAAAAACTTATCTCATTCACTCTCTCTCTCACCAGCATTTCCCACAACTGATGACTTCCTGGTTGCCAACTGGGGTTCCTCCCTATTATTTGTATAGCCCAAGATCATCAACAATTTGCCTCAAGGGGCTTCATAATCTGCACAGCATACAACATCCTACATCCTTATACCTGGATTTTGATGAAGAGAAACTCTCCCAAAACCCCTGCAGGGGAAGAACTGGTTTGGCTCTAATTAACATCCAGTTGATTACTGATCCTGATCCAACTTGTACCATAGAATTCAAGCTCTTCATCAATGGCAATGACAAAATGAATATTTTACAGCACATGTAATCTCTAAAACCAGATTTTATTTAAGTATATATTAGAAATACTCCAGCAAGTGCTGATTTTTAATCTCCCACTACATTACGTGATTTAGGCCTAATTTATTTCCATGCGTAAAAAGGTCTTGTTGTTCCTGCTGTGTTTTATCTGCCTTGTTTTATAGAACAACAAACTACCAATTACTCCTTAATCATCAACTTTATAGCTGTAATGAACAACAGCTGCTCGTGCTTGTATGTTTGAGGAAATATGCAGTTTACCTGAAACATTCCTTAGGGTGTAAAAGGGGAAAGAGAATGAAAACTGCCATGAAACTATGAAACAAAACTTTTCCCTAAATTGAAGTGAAACTTGCTGACATGTTAAAGGACTTTCATCCACTTCCATCCAAGTTTGTTTTTAATAATAGGGGAGAAATGTGCAACTGTAATTGATTTAGAAAATGGCTGACAACGATGATTAAAGACTAAAATCCACAATAATAATAAGTATTTAAAAAAAACTCCCCACAAAAGCATCTTGATGTGGATTTTCGCGCGTCAGCTACTTTCGATCTGCCCTGCTCGCGTGCGCCCCCGTGAAGACTGCGCACGCGCGTGCCGTGGCCGGTTGACTCCGGAGTGACTGTTGAACTTGTCCCTGCAGCCCATGTTGACAGAGACATGCTTTCATTTTTCTGTTCACCACAGTGGACCTCAGCTGTGGACCATGAGCGGCCCCAGAGAGAGCTGACGAGCCGAGGGTGAGTGGTGGCGAGTTAGACTGCAGCTCCCGTCAAGCTGTCAACTGTTCCCACCTAATTGAGTGGACGAGAGTTGGCATGTTTTTCCAGTCATGCAGGATTAGTCTTGAAGGTTTCAGTTGGTCACGGGTTATGAAACGGTTAATTTTATCGTTTTCGTTACCATAACTTCACTCATACCGCTACAGCAAACACATTGTCAGCAACAGTTGAAGAACAGCGTCCACATCAGCACGATATGACTATAAGCAAACGTGTGTTTGATGTTTTCGACCATTGTGTTTTTCTTGTAATTAATACAGCTGCGTGTGACGATCAGTGCGCAAGCGCTGTGTGAAGCTTACGTCATTCACGTGGAGTTATGATTGGAGAGGCCACATGCCGAGTTTCCGGTGCGCGTTCTCGCATGTCTACCTGCTCGTGTCTGTGTAATTATGCATGAATGAAGCTGACCGACTGTCTGCGTGAGGCTGCTGCTGTTCGGAGGAGAGGGGGGACGTGTTTGCAGGTGCGTGGATGTCAGTAGTGTAAGACCATGTAATCGATACATGTTTATTACTGCACCAAACTAATTGATCATTGAATTCATATGGAGTGAAACTTAGATTGATTTCCAGTGTGGTGCACGAGCTTGAGCAGCTTTAAACTAGTTGAAAAGTTTTTATTTACATTAGAATTACTCAGAAAGGGCTCATCCGACGCCGACTTCCTTTAAAAATCGCATTTACTTTTACTGTTTATTCTGTTTGTTGTACAAGTGTGATCTTGAAGTCTTCGGCACTCTGCTAAGAATGCAGTTTTGGTGGGGAGTTTACCAAAAAGAAGTCAAGCTGGGACATTTTTAAAATCGGAATTCAAACTGAATACAGTCATTTGCTTGTTATACAACAACAGTTTTACGAGGTGTTCCCCAGCCCGTGTGGTAATGGTCTCTACCAGTGAACCTGTTTACCCGTGGAACGTTCCAAACAGGTGTTTTTGGAGAACTCTCAGTCTTTAGTTGCTCCTGTCTCAACTTGTTTGAGACGTGTTGCTGCATCAAATTCAGAACAAGCAGATATTTGCAAAAATAAATGAAGCCGATGAAGGAAGACATTAAATATATTGTCTTTGTGCTGTTTTCAGTTGAGTATATGCTAAAGAGGATGATTTAAACAGCATCACAACTTTTTTGGTATTGCTATTGTGTAATGTAAATTCAAAACAATATAGAGAAGCGGTCCCCAGCCACCGGGTCACGGACCGGCACCGCTCCGTTACCCGGTAATAATAACAACAACCCGAGCCGGGATCCAGACCCGGGATCTGACCCGGGGCACACACATACTAATGTTAATAATAATAATAAAATCTACAACCTGGGCCGAATCAATTCCCGGGTTCCGACCGGAATACACACACGCACACACACACACACACACACACACACACACACACACACACACACACACACACACACACACACACACACAAATGATAACAATGGCTGGCTTCAGTCAGCTTGAATTAAAGGCATGAATTAGTTTTTCAGCATCCGACCCGGGGTCCGACCCGGTACCTACCCGGGTCCGCCCCGGGACCGAACCGGAAATTTCCCGGGACATTGCCGGTACCGACCCGGGACCGTCCCGGAACATTCCCGGGACATTACCGGGACCGACCCGGAAATTTCCCGGGACTTTCCCGGGTCGGTACCGGCAATGTTCCGGGAAAGTTCCGGGGCTTACCCGGGATCCGACCCGGGACCAGACCCGTGATCCGACCCGGCACACACACACTAATAATGATAATACTAATAGTACTACTACTAATTAACAACAACCCGGGACAGGATCTGATCCGGGACACACACACACACACACACACACACACACACACACACACACACACACACACACTATTAATATCATTAATAATAACAACCCGGGCAGGGATCAGTCCCGGGATCTGACCCAGGACACACACACACTGATAATGACAACAGTTACAGAAAGTCGGTGCAGTAAATAGTGCGTTAGAGCAGCGGTCCCCAACCACTGGGGCCATTTGGTACGCACAGAGAGACTGAACATATATCTTTTATTGATCATCAGAGTCTGAAAGAAGTTTTATTTTGAAAATCAGGTGTATCCGTCTGTGCCTCTATATACATGTCAAACCGCTAGTCTCGGTCACATGATACGGCATTTATAACAGCTCACAAGCTAGCAAAAATGAGTAAAAAACACACGGCTTTGGATCGCTTCTTCGGAAAGGGGAAAAGGCCTAATGATGAGACAGAAGAAGAAGAAGAAGAGCCTACAACTTCCAAGAGAAAGAAAGCTGCATTTAAAAGACTATCTGCAGTCCTACTTAAAGTACGGCTTTATCGCTTCAGGTGATGTTCACGCACCAAGCCCGCTCTGGATAATATGTGGCGACAGGCTCGCAAATGAGGCAATAAAGCCTTCTCGTTGAAGAGAAACAAGCGCAGGGCTCCCACTAATTACAACAACTACATTCAGGGTAATGGTGAGTTGTATTTTGAATAATTTGTTTTCATTCGTTTCTATGCTGGTCCGGCAAATTATTGCTTTACTTTGAAACCGCTCCGTGGCGCAAAAAAAGGTTGGGGACCGCTGATGCAGAAGGCTTGACCTCAGTGTCCTCAACAGTCGCCACAGCCTTTTGAGCTGATTTTGTGTTTAGCGAGTTTGAGCTAAATAAATAAAAACGAGAAGTTTTACCATCCACCATCTCCAGCACAGAGTTGCTGGCAGCAGTTCTCGTGTTTGCTCGACTTGAGAAAACAAATACTTGGCAAAATGAAACCTAAGGCCAAGCACATGATCCTGGTGTGAAACCCCACATTGTCCTGCAGCTTTTGCCTCTCTGAAATCTGGTGTGAAATCCTCCTTCAGCAGGCAGCCTTCAGATTCTACAGCCATCTCATTTATTATCCAGGACATGAAATACAGTCCAGTTTGTGTTTCTTGATGGCCTTCAGTGCATGTGTGTTTCAGAGAGTGTTAGGTCAAATTCCTGTGATTCCTGCAGCAGTGAAGTGAGTGGCATTCAATTAGGAATGGATCAGGCGGCTATGCTGTGCTACTTGTTGCTTTGGCTTAAATTCACTGCTACACAGCGGAGCCAGCAGCACACATAATCTGAATTATTGTCTGATTTTAGTCACTATATCTGCAAAGAAATATGTAACGGAAATAAAAAGTCAACTGTTATCATCACTTTTTTCAGTGAAGTTAACAGAAAGCTCCTGCAGGACAAATAAATCAAAGTTTTGTGCCTGTTGAGAGCTTGACAGTGACTTTTTCTCTGTGCTGCTGTGCTGGTCGGTGAGGTCAAAGAGGAAGCACAGTTTCCATGAAATTAGCTGACAGCCGATTAAAAAGAAACCAAAGTGAAAATGGGGGAAATGTTATCAGTCAGCAGGTTGTCAGCACGAGTTGAAAGTTGTGGTCGGTGTCAGAAGAGCAGCTTCAGCACCGTGATCAGCTTGTTACTGTCAGCAGCTCAAAAGGTGCCCGAGGAGTGCTTTTTCTCTTAAAAATGTGATAATGCCATCATGAAAAGGAACATACAGATGAGCATCTGACTTTGCAAATCCCTCATAAACGGCGATGTTGCACCGAACACTGTAAGAGACAGATGTGCATTTTCATAGTAGACTGTAAACGGACAATATCTTCATGTCACTGAGTGCCTTTATTGTCAGTGCACATTGCACAGTGAAATTTGCTGTCCAGCTTTTAACGCGATTCATTTAAGATTCACCACATACACACCTGTCATGCAGATAAATGATTAAAAGTATCAGAAGCCGCTATTTATATATATTTATATAGATGTTATTGCATGTCATACAGAGATATTTCCAGATGTTAATGCGCATTTCCTCATTGTGATGAAATGCTGCTCCAGCTGCTGGAGGGGTGGGGGTGGTGGTGGTGGTGGTGGGGGGGGGCAGTGTTTTGTGTGTTCATTGATGGCTTGGGGGTAAAAGCTGTTTTTGAGCCTGGAAGTGTGGCTCTCTCAGGCCCTGCAGCGCCTTCCAGATGGCACTGGAGAGCAAAATGGAGCGAAGAGACGATGTTGGGGTTGAGTTGTGTCTTTCAGAAAGCTGCTGGCTCTGAGGAGGTACCGTGATGTTTCCAGTGAGGCACAGGAGGAGTGTAATGCTGTGCTGTTTCTTTTGGAGAGCTCTGCTGAACAATTGGCAGACCATACTGTAATACAATATGTCCGTCTCCATAGAGCAGTGGTAGAGGGGCACAAGCAGCTTCTAGGACAGGTTGTTTTTCTTAAGTGTCCCTAGAAAGTGGAGCTGCTGTTGAGCAATTTTTGCCAGAGCAGGGTGTTGATTGTCCAGCTGAGGTCCTTTTTGATGTTGGTGCCTAGAAACTTTAGGGATCATTGAATGCAGAGCTGTAGTTGTGAGTTTAGTGTCATGGTCTTATTACAACAGCAGAAATCTTCAAACAGATGTAGTGAAAGTTGATAAAGGGGCTTTCTTGGCTTTCACTTTTGACCACACAGAGATTTGCTCACAGTTGATCTTTGAACACTTGTCAGTGTTCACCTCTCACCCTGATCTTCTCACATGAAGGCCAGCTTGTTAAGCAGCATTGTCGCACTTATGTAGCACAAGCAGAGGATCTATTGGCCTGAGGGAAGTTAATCATTACGGCTACTGACAACCACAGAGCGTCTGAGAACTGTGCTGCACTGTTACTAAAGGAAGGAGCCGTCACTTGGATTTCCTGAGGCTTATATCTTCATGTACTTGGTGCTTCCTCTCCTAATCTGCCTTCCTCATTGCTTTTATCCTGACCTGCATTTATTTTACTTTTACAGATCAGTCTCTTTGAGACATGTCGAACCTCAAGCCCAAAGCAGAGAGCCAGAGCTATGAGGCCGAGGGCCCGGACGGGGGCTGGGGCTGGGTGCTGGTCGGTGCCCTGTTTGTCAGCACGAGCCTCGTGTTCGGCCTGATGCGCAGCTTGGGGGTCTTCTTCGTAGAGTTTGTGCAGTACTTCGATGAGAGCGCTCAGGCCATCTCCTGGATCTCATCCATTGGCCTGGCTTCACAGCAGTTCTTCAGTGAGTCACCTTGTGTTAAAGAATGAGTGTGCTGTTTGTAACAACTACTTTCATCATTGATTAATCTGTGAACATAAAACAGAGAAAAGCAGTTGTCAATGGAATAATTAGCTGATTTTTGTTGTACTAGCTGCCGTCAGGGTAACAGACATGTATCATTTGTACTACTAAATCTTCACTAATCACACAGGTAGAGGTGTAACTAAAGAGACAGACACTTCGTAGAAGGATTTTTAATGTCTGAGCCGTTTTGTGTTTGGGTTGTGAAAAAAGGGGACTGCAACTCATTAACCCTTTGACGAGCAACAGTGGGTCACTCATTACAAACTCATGCTGAAGAGCCAGACATTGTTCAACCTCACAGAACAACTGTCAGGCTGAGTTTGGAGAAAACGATGCATAATACAGCCAGAAGGTTTCATTTGATGGGACTGTGGAGCCATAATAAACATGTTTCACTCAGTGTAAACTTCATACAGCTTGAGTGCAGTGCTGGATCAATCTATGGCACCGTGAACACTAAGATGATTTAGCAACCTGACAAGTACTTCAGGGAAAATAAAAGTAGATACATGATGATGTTGCAACAGCACGATCCTCTCTGGTTTTAATAAAAGCAGCACTGAACAAAGTACAAGGTAAAAACAACGCTGTCGTCACAGCACGTTGCAGCTGTGAGCTGACTACAGTTGTTTATCTTTATGCTAAATAGTCCTGACTGATGGAGATGTGTGTGTGTTTTGCAGGTCCGTTGGGTGCAGCGCTCTGTAATGCATATGAGACCCGGACGGTGGTGATGATGGGGGGCTGTCTCGCTGGACTCGGCTTCATACTTGCCTCGCAGGCCACCTGTCTTGTTCACCTCTACCTCAGTATGGGTGCTATTTCAGGTAATCAAAGTCTTTAAACGATGGAAAGCAAGTCGCACGTGTTTACCCGGTTAACTGTTAGCTGAGTTAACTGCAGCTGAATAATGTGACCTCTCATGTGGTTCTTCCCTCCCCTCCCCTGCAGGTATGGGCTGGGGGCTGGTCTTCACTCCCATGGTAGCTACAGTCATGGCTAACTTCACTCGGTGGCGTTCCCTTGCGTTGGGACTGGCGTTCTGCAGCATCGGAATCTCTTCCTTTGCTTTCAATCCGCTCTTCCAGCTGCTGGTGGAGAAGTACGCCTGGCGAGGGGCCATTCTGATTCTCGGGGGCCTCAGCCTCAACATTGTGCCCTGCGGGGCCCTCATCCGTCCACAGCGACGCCCTAAAGCCCCAAAGGTGGGACAAGACCGTACTGTTGTCATCTGTTGTATCAGCTTATAGTTACACCGCAGAGAAACTGGATTCCTTCAAAGATGAAAATACATCGTTACCACTTTGAAAAGTGTCTTAGCAAGAATTTCATGACCCACAGTATCATAATCTCATATCTGACATGAAAACAGCAGTTTGATGACACATGTTAAGTGAAGATGATGCTCATGCTTCCTTTCCTCCCCCCAGGCGGATTCAGAGAGCAGGCCATCGTGCTCTTCACTGCTGCACCGAGTTTCCTCCTACCTGGAGCTGTCGCTGCTCTTCGAGAGGCCTTACATGACCTACACCTTGGGCGTCACTCTTCTCAACGTTGGCTACTTTGTGCCGTATTTCCACCTGGTGGCCCACAGCCGCCAAACTGGCTTCTCCGAATACCAAGCTGCTTTTGTCATGTCAGCTGCTGGCGCTTCTGACATTTTGGGCCGTGTATTCTCAGGCTGGTTCTCAGACCTGGGTCGCTTTCGGCTGGTTCACTTACTCAGCTTGTGGACAGCGTTGGCAGGAGTGTTCATCATGCTGCTGCCTGTGAGCACCTTGTCCGGATCCTACTCTGCGCTAATGGTGGTCAGCCTCTTCTACGGCTTCTGCTCTGGTGCACTGACCTCTGTGGTCTTCGCGGTGATACCCATGATTGTGGGTGTGGAGCGTGTGATGGGGGCGCTCGGGCTGCTGCAGCTGATCGAGAGCAGCGCGGGACTTCTGGGGACACCTCTGTCAGGTATGAGCACACCGAGGAAGCCGACTGGGATGGTGCATGGTCTGTATCTCCCAATGTAGGTCATCTCACCTTGTTTCACATGATCTAAAGTGACCTAAATCAGTCCGTAAACACACCTTAACACAGTGAAGTGAAAAGAAGTCAAACATTAACTGGAGTAACCAGGGTCAGCCAGGTCTCCCACCCCCAGTTTTAAAGTGTGTGTTCTATTATCTGCAATACCAGCAGTGTAAAACATACGACTCAGCAAGTTTGCATGAGTAATGTGTTCCCTCAGCTGAGAATCAATAAAACGGTGGTGCTTTTTATAGCCGATTTAACATCTGAAACTCTGCTGGAGCAGGTTATATATGCAACACGGTGATCTGTCCAGGTTAAACGAGAGCCACCTTCATGACTTTGAAAACTCAGGCTTCAGGCTCAGCATACCTCGCTAACACAATAATACCAGTGCACCCCTCTGGTCCACCCTCATACTGTGCACACTCTTGTTGACTGGGGCGACATACCCACTGCCCAGAGATCGACAACCAGGAACATCCTGAGCACAGCAACATGAGAAAACAGAGGCAGAGAGCACAAGCAGGGTCTCTGCACAGCAGACACCGTCACACACTTGTAGTAGGTCATAAATGAAGATTAAGACATTATTTTTTGCCTTTAATGAGCATCACCCATCAAAAGTCTATCTTGTATTTAATGTGTCATTTTTTTTCCAGCATCAGAACACTTTAAGTTCCCAAAATAAATCACACATTCAGACTTTTTCACAGCCGGCATGTTGACTTGTCGCAGCAGGAAAAGCACAGGTGACACTAATAATGGTAACGAAGGCTCTGCTCCAGCAGCAGCTGATGTTTTTAGTTCCACCTGTGTTTGACAAGTGAAAGTGTCCGCAGTGACAACAAGTCACAAGTCCAGCTCAAGCTTCTTCTCTCCACAGTTTTTTTTCTTCTTTTCACTCAGAAACAGATATCTCATTCAAGGTCATTTGTTTTGTAATTTAGTTAAATGAACCCTTTCAAAACTCTTGCCAAGCCAAATGAGGGCAGCTTCTAGTGCACTTTGCAATGAATGTTTTTCATGAGGCTAGCGTTACGCGGTGCGTATGTTTCTGAATATTTTCTCCTGTCTCCGTGTTCCAAGGGTTTCTCAAGGACGTCACAGGCAGCTACATCACTTCTTTCCTGGTAGCTGGCGGCTTCCTCATCCTCGGTACTTTAACCTTTGCCACTCTGCCGCACTACTTCTCCTGCACAGATCCGCCGCCTCCACAAAGACGCTCCCGCCAGGACAACAAAGAGAAGGATATACAGTCAGAGCTTGAACAGATGAATAGTTTGTCCACAGCATGAATCATCGAGGAGTTTAATGATGATCTTGTGAAATAATAAGCCTTAATAATCTGCAACACCGTGGAGGTTGAGGGTTCAAGAGCCTTGTTAACACCCTTCATCCAGCCAATATAACGATGTACCGAAAGGCTGCTGCACATGTTTGTATTATACCTCAGAGATTCAGACCCAAAGTGAAGAAAGAAGCTTACTGTGAAAACTTTGACAGCTCAAAGGGGTCAGTGAGTTCCTCTCTGTTACACATCATCACCTCAGTTTAATGTTGAGGCCAGTACTGTCAGCCTAAAAGGAAACACTGGGCTTTTAAATACTTTATTTAGCAATACACACATGTGTGGTTACTTTACATGCACAGTACATGCAAGACAGGAAATTACTTCATTATTATTATTATTATTATTATTATTATTATTATTACACAGACCATCAAGCTTTACTAAGAAGCAGAAAACTTGTTTATTGTCTTGATTTGTGTGAATGTAAAATGTGAATCTGATCAGCGTGTTTAAATTCAGCACATACATGATCAATCTTGAGCTTTCACTCTTTATATCTAGTGATATATTCTTTTAAGGAGGCACAGATGATGTTGTACAATAGATTTGGCCGATCAGCATGGCTGAATTAATTCACCCCCGACGGGGCCCCTGTCCCCTCTATTGTGTATGTGCCCCATCATCTCCAACTAACTGGTAAACACTGTTGCACTATGTCCTTTAGACAGCTAACATGTGCTTTATTGGTGTATATTTCAAATTTTGCAAACAACAAATTGTTGTTGGTCTTTACACTTCTGTGTGATTTGTGAATGTAGATTTATGAATGAAAGGACGTGACTTTCTTAATGATCAGCAGCGACCTTCTGTGCTGGTTCACTCTGAGCTGCAGATACCAGCACTGTTTCCAGCGACTCTTTCCGCCTCAGGACTTTCCACCAGTGCATCACTGGGCCAAAATACAAGTGCATTTTCTGATCATAAAATCATTGCTTACATAAGTTTGTTCTTTTGTACACCATAAGCTGAGACTGTTTGTAAGTCACAGATGTTTGCCTTTGAGAACAGCTGAGTAAACACCAGGGTCATTGACCAGAGACAACACGGTCACTGTGACCTGCTGGTTCCTGGCAGCTGCTGAATAATTGAGCTTCCTTAATTGTTAAAATGTGGAACATGTTTGTCTTGCCATGTTTTCCTGGCAGTCTGTGATTCAGCACTCAAGTCTTAGACTTAACAACAAAACATCCTGGCTGCAACCTGACACTGTTATATGTTAAAATGTCTTATGTTGTACTCAATCTTAATGAAAAAGAAATGAATTTTGTTTTAATGTGTCGTTACTCTTAGTGGTTTTTTTGACTCAGTCCTCAACAGCTTGGGTCTTCTGTGACACAGTCACGTTTTGATGACAAGCGCCACCATGAAATGATGGCGCCCTCTGCTGGGGATTTCTATTTTTGACAGCAAAACTTAACTCATAAACTTAATAAATATTTAAAGACACTTAAAAGTCGGTTTTGTATTGTGGTTTATTTGTTCATGAATCTCAAGTACCTCATACAGTTTAACAAAACGGACACAAACTGTCTAAAAATGTCCCAAATGTAAAAATATGTCTACATTACAATTCAACAGAAGACTGCTGAGCTAAAAATTTTACTCTTTAGAACAGTCATGTCCATTTGCAATTCTTTTTATCATGTAAAAACTCAATAGAAATGGCAGAGGAACATAAAAAACAGATTTAGCTTAAAAAAAAAAAAAACAGATTTACAGGATTTAATTAGGAAATCTTGGCAGAATGATGGCGTTACCCTCTGCTACGCATAAAGACACCTCATGCTGGTCTCATAAAGCTGCTCCAGTGTTCCCACTTGGGCACAATTGTTCTGGTCTGACGTGTCCACACAAAGAATTCACTGTTTGGTGCGTTCATCCTCTCTGAAGTCAACACCAGCTGAGCTATGACTGAACATGTGGCAGGTAGCCAGGGAAAATGTGTGTGTCCACATGCCTGTGAACTGAATACTCGCATGTTTCCTGTACTTGTGTCTGAACGTGTGCGGGGCTAACGTGTGAAACGTGGCATTGTACAGCAGAGTGAAGAGGAGGCAGCAGCCGGTTAAGTTTTGGGGTCTGCACTGCGGCGTTTGAGCTTCTCAGGGTTATTGGAGGCCATGTGTGAAAAGTCTCTGAAGATGTCCTGGTAGGTTTCATCACCTGGAAAAGAGCAGAGATGAACAGATGAGCCTCAAAGCTGATGTTTTTTTAAAGAGTACAACTCTTAAAAGCTGTTAAGCTTCAGACATAATGTTCACATTAATGCCATCTCCTCTGGATTCTTAAACTTGGCTTCACATCCTCTGTTCTAATGTGACACAGCTGTGTTTGGACATCTTTCATCAAGAGCTACGTCATTTTGAAGAGGACACATTCAGTTTTAATAGCTGCAACTAAACCCAACTATTTCCTGAACACATTTAGAGTTGTAGCCCTAAAGCAAGAAGCATGCAACTGAACAAATAAACACACATCTGGGCATGCACATGCACTTTACCTCTTAGTTTGCAGTAGGTGGCACACTGTACAAGCAGTTGAGACCAGCTGGACATCTCAGCGGGCAGAAGGCAAAGGCACATGAGTGCACACGACAAAGACACACAACGATAAAGCACAGCACGTCAAATACTGACCAGCAGTTGTTTGGAGCAGACAAAAGCATCACTTCATATCCATTCCTTCACGAGTGAAGCTGGGATCATGAACCCAACACAGCGCGCACAAGAGACTTAACAAAAGCCTTGACGCTGATTAAAAGGACAGTCGTGAAAGAATGGACTTTGCAGCTTGAAAAGGAGCCAACATGACAAAATGCAAACAAAACCCACGGCTAATCTGAAGCTCAGGAGCTACAGCGCAGAGCTCTTGGACTTGGCTGACAGCATGAAATTCTGATAAATACAAATATATAACAGACTTTACACTGCGTCACTATTCACAGAATAGCAGGAAAGTATTGTCCTTGAGAACCAAACTGAACATTATATTTAGCTTATGAAACTGGACTGAAAAGACAGTCCAACACACACGCTGATAAAAACTACGATAAAGCCAGCACGCTGTACGTCCTGTATATAAAAACATCACACATATACAATATGAGAAAAAACAGGCCTGACAAAGATCTATTATATATACATTTTCTTAAGCTTCAGTTATACAACAGCGAGACACTGCAAACACCCACGTGTTGCGCTCTCCACTGACAAGGTATTTGGAGATATTGTGGGATTCAAAGTGCAGCATGATGTGCGTTTGTAATTCAAAGTGCAAGAATGTCTCTCACGATGCCCCTTCTTTGTTTCATAAGACATTTTCCTGTCTTCACCGATCAATACGTCTGTTTTCAGCTACGTCCTTGAGACTCTTTATACTGTTGTACCCTGTGTTCTGCCTCTTTAAGAATTTGGATTTTATGCTGTCTCAATGAAGGCAATTTTCCTTTTTTTTATCAGAAATGATGACGCATGTTTCCTTGAATGATATGTGTGGGAGGCCGGGATAATTTCCCTGCAGACGCTGCAGATAAGCATCACATGACACTGCGAAACCAGTGATTTCTGATGCGTAACAACTTGACAAAAACATGTCATTTTCCTTCTAGCTTACAACCAAAAACAGGCTCATTCCAGTCTCACTTCCTGGCTCTCACCCTGGGCTGATTTTATCTCCACTAATCGTTCTGCCCCCCCAGAGCCCAGCCACTTATATGGTTTTTAATAGCCTGGAGGCTCTTCCTGGTGTGGGCCAGCCCACCTCCAGTCCCGCCCAATGAACCCCCAGATCCCTGCCCCCCTGAGTGACCTGATTGGCCAAACGCGCCGTCCATCTCCCGCATCTCCTTGTTCATCTTGGCGATCCGCAGCCTGAAGCAGAGAAGAACAGTTAGAGAAGAGGCTGCGGTTGATAGCTGGTGGTCACACGGCAGGTTTTTCTCCTCTCAAATACTCACAAAGTGACGATGTCGGCGTTGGCGTTGTCCACAGCAATGGTTATGGGGTCTTTCTGGTTCTTGTCTCTGGCGTTGTAGTCTGCTCCCCGCTTCAAGAAGAGACAAACCAAGCTGGCAAAGCAGAGACACATAAAGAGTGTGAGTGTGCGTAAGGCACCGATACCCTGCTCTTAAAATCAGAAACCTGACCCTGCTGGCACTGTAACCACTGCTTTCTGTAGCCGCTTCCACTGCAGGAACTTTCCCACAGGCCCAGGAGCTTTACCTGGGTTTCAAGAGGAGGAACTAAGCTCTAAAGATTTCCCCTTCTTCTATGTTTGCAGCCGTTCATTGCATGCATTCAGACATCAGCTGTGCACACCATTACATAATGAGCACAACATGATGAAGAGGCGACGTCAGGGCCGCTCTCATTTTCTAATTTATCATTTGACCAATTTGTCTAATCTTCAAGTGCAAACAGGAACGCACTCTGAGGACTTTCAGTGCCTTGTTTTGCTCATGAACTGTACTCTTAAATTATGCTCCACAGCAGAAATCTGCAAACTGACCCCGGCTGGAGGAGATTAGAGCCAAATTCTGCCTCCACTTCCTGATAAGCAGAACAGGTAGGACTCCATGTTATCTTCATTTTCCTGCTTTCGGCTTGCCAGATAAACAACCACGTTCATTTGGCAAAGCTCACTTCGTTGACATGTTGCTGGAAAGCCACAGAGGGCAACTCTGCACTGCTTTGAAATCAAACATTTGACACCAACACCAATAAATCAGCTGCACAAAGGAAGATAAAAAGTCGAGCTGCAAAATGTCTTTATGATTCCAGCTTGCTCGCAGCTCTTTAAGAGACTCCTTTGTGTTTTATGTCAGGGTATTGCTTCCTTTGTGCTGAGATTTCACACTATAAGCAGCACACAAATGTCATTTGGGCAAACAGGGTGAATATATTTAGCTTCGTTAATGGTTTTAAGCGCTGTGCCTGAAGGCTGAGGTGCATTTTCTTTGAGTGTGTGTATATAAAGTAATGCGTTCATATTTCTGAGCTTGCTTCTCTGCCTGAGAAACCGATCTGTGTTGGTGTCTCACATTGTTTCATGTCAGATTGGTCACTGCTGTTAGTCTCAAAGGCTATTTTTGTCTCCAGAGTCGCGCGGTCTTTCAGTCGCGCTCATGATGACCCTTTGACCGAAACTTTCACTTTGCATCACCTTTTTTTTTTCCACTGTGTCAGTTTTTATTGTCGGTTTGTGGCCATTTTCTCTCTGAAATGGGGCTGTGTGTGTGTGCAGGACAGTACCCAGTGTGACCCAGGATGGTGGCGTGGTGCAGCGGCCCCCTCCCGTTGCTGTCCGCCTGGTTGACGTTAGCGCCGTTCTGCAGCAGGAACTCGCAGGCTGCCAGGGCATTCTGTTGAGGAAACAGGAACATATGAGCTTCCATTTCCATTTTTCTACATGCACACAAACTCTTTGATCCTCTCTGAACCTCTGCCTGCTGTCACCTCGTCCAAACAGGTTAACACATCAAGACTAAATGCATAAAGCCCCTCTAGAGGCCCCTGAAGGCTGCAAAGTTCTTTTCCTGTCATGGGGCTAAAAATGTCAAATTTATCCTGAGGGTTTTTCCCCACGTAAGCGAATTTCATGGCAGTTTTAATATATTTTGAGTGCAACATGGTAACATTATGACTTGAGGGTGATGCTAAAGGACAGCTCAAAATGGGAACAGTTCATCCTCTGTGGAGCATGAACGTGCTCAGCAAAGTTTCAGTTTCATTTGAATGTTGAATGTTGTCCTCACTGCTGAGACGGCCTGGATCAGCGGCGTGCTGGACTCCTCGCCCACGTTGACCCAGTTGACGTCGGCTCCGTGGGCCAAAGCGTCGGCCATGACGGGGAAGTTCTGCAGCGCCGCTGAGCGGTACAGCAGCGCCCCGGGGTGGAGTCCGCTCAGATCCTCTTCCTCCTCATCCACGTCTGAGGAAAACAGACGGTTAACTTGCTGACATGACATTTTTCATAATGTTCTAGTTCAAGCTTGTGTTTGTTGTCACATGTATGCATCAATGTGTGTGCACGCGTGTGTGTTTTCTCTTACCTTTGTGACAGCTTTTATTGTTCTTTTGGACAGGGTCACTGGGGCTCAGCCCTGAGGAAGAGAGCGAGACATGATTACTGGTTTATCCTGCTGACTGCGACATCACCCTCTGGATTAGCAACTTTTGCTGGATCACCAAGATGGGGGATTGTGTGAGTGTGGGTGTGTTTGTGTTTTGTCGACATCAGCAAGAGTAACTGAGCGTTGAACTGGACAACAAGCAAGCGACCAGGGGAGTTATCAGACCTTTAAAAGCCCACTGGTTTCCCTCTGTCTGTCAGTGTTTACCTGTGACACGAGGCAGAGTGGCTCGGTTTGGTTTGGGCTTGAGCGGCGGTCGCTGCACGGTCCGGTCCTGCGTGGTCGCTCGGTTCCTCCTGGCGCTGGATCGCCTCAGCAGAGTGCCCCTGCCGGTCTCAGGCAGCTTTTGGATGAACTTCTTTTCAACATACTTCGACCGGATCCACGACTCCTTGTCTCCTCTGAGGGACAGATGTATTAGATCAGAAAGAGGCGATAAGAGAGACGGAGGGAATTCATGTCATTCATATCTCTTCAGCAGTCTTTTGTTATAAAATCAGAGCGTAGAAAACAAAAGAAGCTGACATGCAGGGCTTCATTTGCCAGTGTGCTTATGGCTTTACAAGTTCTCAGTTTGACACAACCACAACTTGCTTGTGCAGCTGTGAGGCAAGAATGCAAAACACTTATCCCTGAGGCACTCATTGTCTTTTAATGAAGTCGTAAATTCAGTTAAAACAGCGTCTATTTAGGACTCAAAGTGCCTCCTTTCGACAGAAAAGCTCTATTCCAAAAAGGAGCTCGACTAAAAAGCAATCAAATAATGTGAACCCAGGCAAGACAAGACTGAAAGCTCATGCTGCAGAAAGCATGCAGCCTCACAGCAAGTTTCCGGAGGAGACTTAAGTTAACCATCGATATCATGTACCTGTGGCGTTTCCTGTCTGCTGTGACACAACAGAGAGGAGAAAAGAGGAAGTAAAAGAAATAAGTCCAAGCAAAGTTGTAGGCCGCTGACATCTAATCTGTAACCCACAATGGTCTTTGCAGAGGGGACATTTTTAAAACTGAGTCATGGAGAGCTGGAGCCATTAGAGAGTTAGTCTTCAATCAATGTGCAAACCCAGCGCCCACAGGCAGCTAAAGCTTTCTGTAACGGCGTCAATGTAACAGCAGGAGGAGATGAAGAGTGTGCGTCTGTTTATTTCTGCTGTTTTTGCAGCTACAGTCACGTTGGATCAACAGCTTGATAAAAGAGGCTGGAAAATCTTTATCAGTTGGGAAGAAGTTCCCTCGAAGGCAGGTTTGTTGTCCGCTGCTGTGCTTTTGAATCCTAACACGACTTATTTTGAAAACAGGTAAAACAAGTAAAATGCCCAAATCAGTTGAATAATCCGTAAATAGATGCATTAATATGAGAGTAAAAAAGATAAGATGCACAGAGGAGTTGTAAGCATCCATAAATGTGCGTGTCATTTAATTCCATGTGATTCAGTTTTTCTTTTCACATCAGGACTAATCTTCCCTTTCATCAGATTTGGTTTTCCCTTAACAAGATTTTCCAGCAGTGTGAACAAATTCATTTCCACTTAACATGCAATTTAAGTATCAACAAAACCGTCATGGCTTTCCCGCGTGCGTGGTTCACCATCTGTGGCAGACCACGTTGAATACCGAACACGAGACATTATACAAGCGTTTTCACAGAAGGAGGAGCACTTTGTACGTGTAAAATCAGTGAAATGCTCCTTCAATGTTGGTTAAAGTTGATTGTTTGTACCTGGGACTGGAGGGGTGGGGCTTCTTGATGGTGATCTCATCGATCCGGGCCTCGTAGATCCTGTTGATTACTGTGTTTCCTAGTTCACACATCAACTGACGGAAGCGGGGAAACAAGAAAAAATGTGAATATATGTCAGAGCTAGTTGCTCCATTTGGAGAGTATATTTAAAGTAAACTATTGCATAATGCATTACATAATCATTGTACGAGGATTTTTGTGTTAACACAGAAAAGGCAGTAATGAGGCTGTGAAGCTGCTGCAGCTAAAAGGTTAAATTACCTTAACGAGCTCTGGCTCCCATGAGTCGAGAGTGAGGGAGCGTACTTTGGAGAAATGGACTCCCAGGCTCCTGTTTGAGAGGACAAACATTAAAGCTAAGGTTTCAAGCCAAGAGTGTGTGTGTGAGTGTGTGTGCTGGTGTGTGTGTACCTGTGTATTCCTGAGCAGACGATACAAAGCGTGATGCCCAGGTTGATGGAGGCCCAATCAGGACCGGGCTCCCCGCAGTCACAGCACTGTTTGTTCCCTGGGATCGCCTGAACCTCCTCCAGCGCCTTGTAGCCCTCGCTCTCCTGATCCGCTCCTCCTCCCCCTCCTCCTCCCAAACTGCTCGCAGACATCGAGCTGCAGCGCTGTCTCTGATAACCACACACACACACACACAAAGGAATGAGGAGACACACAAAGGCTCACAGCTCCTCGGATTAAACTCCCACTGAAAAATGCAGATATAGAAGATAATGTGTGTGTGTGTGTGTGTGTGTGTGTGTGTGTGTGTGTGTGTGTGTTCTCACTGGGCTGTGTGGGTCCTCTCTGCGCTCCTGAAAGGCTGAGGCGATGCTGTTTTGGACGGCGCTGATCCATGCCTGCTGCTGCCTTTCTGAATCTGCCTGCAACAAACAACACCTACACACACACACACACACAAACACACACACACACACACACACACACACACACACACTGTGATCACCTCTTTTCTCAGTGCATGAAAAATTAATGGAAAAAATCACACCGCACACTTTTGCAGGACGCTTTAATCCTCACACTCAGGGCTGATGAAAATCAGCTTAAATACACGTACGCATGAACGCACACCGACATGTTCGCCCACACACACACACACACACACACACACACTCACTTTGACGGCGAGACCACTTCAAAGCAGAATCGCCTCTCATTTTCCGTGCAGGGCTTGACTGTGCAAAGACGCAAGTCCTCCACCACAACTGTAGGCTGGTCCTGAGAGAAGACACACGCGCAGGTCAAGACTGTGCTTGTTATTATGCATGTTTGTGTGTCTCCACAGAGGTCTTTGCTCTATGGTCGTCCAGTCAAACCGAAGATTTTTAAAAATAATGACATGAATTTGAAATATACCTTGAATTTCTTCTGATACACCAGCTGATTTTTCTGAATGGAAAACCAACGCCTGGAGTGGAGAAAGAATATGAGAAGGTCATAAAAAGACAAATCGCAGCTCAGTTAGAAACTATTCTGCAACACAGGAGACAGTTGAGTCCTTTTAGTGAGATGTGTGGTGGGAGAAAAGCATAAAAGACAATGCAGCCGTTCTGCATGAGACATTTTGTGGGTAAACTTGTACCTGCTCCAGGTCTTGAAGGCGTTGCTGGCTCTCTTGTAGAGGTACCCCTCCATAGCGATCCCGTTAGCTGCGTCGGCATTGAAATCCATGATGGAGTCATCATAGGAAACGTCCTAGAAATATTCCAGATCTTCTTTTAATTACGTTTTTTTTTAAAAATGCATTTCTAAGATATAACTGCATGTAAAAATGTGCATTTTTTGTGAATATGTTACCTTTTTCTTTATTGCAGAATGTCTTTGCTCCATGTCCCTCTTCTCCCGGGCAGAGTTTAGGACAAACTGAGTGTGCTGTCAAAGCAGAAGGAGGCACAGAGGTCATTCTCCACACATGCATATTGATTTTTTAATGGTGTACATTATTCTCCTTTTTATATTATCTCTCATAAATGCATTTCACTTCAGGAAGCTTCATTCAGAATGCCAACACCAACAGTTTTGCAGAGCTCTTATGTATAATCCATTAAGCTTTCAGCGACATTAACAGATTCGTGAAACAGGAAGTGATTAAATGCTTTGCTCAATAACACATCAGCAGGCTAATTAACAGCATTAGGACTTATTCTATCCTTTAACATAACCCAATCCTTAAACAAATAGAATAAATAGAAAGCCTAAATAATCCTGGAACATATAGGAAAATGTAGTTAAAAGACAATCATTAAAAGATTTCATTAAGATGAGTGTTCTAAAAACCTGTAAAAAATGCATGGAGTCTGGTTTGTACATATGTTTCTCTTTTTCTATTTATGTCCATTTATGTCTTTTCTGTCATGACAAGTTTTCCCCCTTTCCTTCTACTTCTCTCTCTAACATGTTTGTGAGAAAGACAAATGGAGAGACATGGAGGAGTTCAGGGGAGGTTATCACTCCTGCAGACTTTGCTCTTCAGGAAACAGGAATTAGGAAGAGTCGAACCTCTTCCTACATCCTGTGCCAAACTGAGGAACAACACTGGCGTTTTTTCTTGTACAGAGTCTGTTCAGTGTATTACTCCTGAGTGTCTCTCTCTCATCTGCTTATTCTCAGTCCTATCGCTTCCTGTTGAAACAGGATGAGCTGTGTTGTGGTTTGATTCAGCCAGTCAATGCTGACAAATTCATTTCCTGTTTTAAACTCTCTACCTTTAATAAAAGCTTGCAACAATCATACTGCTGATGGTTGATGTTGCAAAAAGTCTGTCCACTTCGGTCAGTCAAAGAGCAGGAACTAACACACACAAACACACACACACGCACGCACGCACACAGCCATGTGAAATATTTCCTGTTGTTGCTCACGTCTTCCTGTCACGATGACGGTGTGATGTCATCTTGTGACTCTTGGGCTCTGCCCGCCTTAAAAAGATGCCAAGAACTCATCTAATGTAATTTGCCCAAATGACTTTTTGGATCTTATCATTAAAGAGGCCATATTTTTGTTAACATTCAACATATCTTCGCAATATCTAGTATTTCCCTGAGCCAAAACAAACATTTCCTGTTTCATAAACTATCTGCAAAACCTTTTGAAAAGTTTGAAACCTGCATTGGGGTCATCGTCGTCATGATGTTGAGCAGCAGACACAAACAATGCAGAGACAGTAGTGGAAACCCTCACAGGGGATTGTCAAATATGGTCAGAAGCTCTAAAGCTTCTAAAAATGACTTTGTGGTGAGATTTTGTCACGCTGCTGCTTCAAAGGTCAAGACTTCACTTTCAGTCTCAACTTTTCAACTCTGACATCTGCAATTCCACGAACAGGCGGTGAAATGAAACTCAGCCATTTAAATACATTATTTGTTTTGTGTTATCAGTCCGACATGTTGACCTTTGAGCTGCTTTCTTTCGTAGTGAATGAGTATTTCTTTGAGCAGAGGACTTTCAGGTCATGTAACGCCTCCAACTTCCACATGAGCGTCTTGAGTTCAGACGGGGTGAAAAGACGAGTTTTGGGAGATACACTAAGTTTCCCTACTCTTCTAAATTGAACTGTTTATATCTCAAGATACCAGCTTATGCTAAAGTGTAGTATATGATCTATAGTTAATGCACTATAAGTACACTGATAGATGCACATATCTGGTTGACATGGCATAAAGGTTAAAGCCCTGCTTGCAACATCTTTAGGCTCCACACGACAATCTGACAATGTTCCTTCTTTCGGACTCTGACCAAACACTCCACACAAGACTTTGTCAGGCTCAGAGTCTCTTTTCCTGCCCAGATGTTTTGTATTTAGTTAGTATTTGTACAGTCAGTTCTGTCATCGAGCGCCGTTATGCAACCTCACATGATTGCTCATAGATTTGCGGTGCAAAGATTGTATCAAAGGAAACTAAATAAATCGGGCTCTAACAAGCGATTACCTCTTCATTCAGTTTTTGTCGATACTCGTCCAGTTCTGACAGAGACTGGTGGCCATGTTGGAAGAACTGGGCCTGGGCCTCCATCATCGACAGCATCTGACATGACAGCGTGAGAAATCATTTACAAGAACTCTTCCTGCATACGGTGAAGATACCCTGAGCAAATCCAGCAGGATACGCCTTTGCATTCGGACACACAGTACAGCGAGGGCCAGATCTTCAGTCAGCATAGTTTACACTGTGAAAGATGAAGACCCCACGTACTGAGAAAAGCAGCAAAATGAACTTAAAATAGGTCAACATGTACTCACTGCCATCAAAATGTCAGTCTTCTTCTTGGCTTCAATGACATTAATCTGAAACAAAGGGAAGTCGTGGTAAGAGACAGTTCATGTTTCCATAACCAAAAAAACTCTCTGGCCAGTTAAACCTCTGACAACCACAACCACAAGTCTGGAGTGAAGCCCCGAGGCAAACCTGTTATCATTCAAAACAGCAGAAGCACAACTATAATCAGACGAGCTCTTGTATAATGCATCCAGGCTGCTGAGCTGAAGTGGACCCTCTTTACGTATGTTTTTTATGCGCACGCATGCAGATTAATGAATTAATACTCAGCCCAGAGCAAATCTGGTTTGCATGCAGGCACGAACACACAGGTGATACATTGATGACGATGAACATCCGTGATGAACCCCGCATTCTCTCTCACCTCCAGGACGTAATCCAGGGCCTCGGCCCGGAAGGCCCTGCGCGCATTGAGCAGAGCATTGCTGGCCTCCTCCACCTCGTGTTGCTTCCCCCGTGGGGCCTGGGCGTTCCTCACCTGCGCCCCCTCCAGGGATTCGCTGCTGCGCTCAAACTCCTTGCGCACATCCTTGAACCGACGCACGTCCCTGGGAGACAGGACGGCGAGACAATAGAGTTTGGTGTGACCGTCGTGCTTCCGAGGGTTTAAGCTTTATCCAACAAGTAACTTAAAAGTGAAATTTTCCATTTGGAGAAACTGCAGATATGTTAGTTATTGTCTTATAATAAATAGATGCATAATAAATAGAAATAAATTATTTATTTTGCAAGGAAATAACAGGCTGTTCTTGAAGGTGTGGTTCCATTTTCTTGATTATTTACCTGCAGATTTCTATAATTTACTTGTGGGTTAATGCTTATTTGAATAGAGGCACCATGCACTGCATACAATATGTTTTTGCATTTTTTATTATCCATTATTCTGTAATATTACTATATTAGACTGCACCCTAGCATATTAGAACTTGCTGCGTCATGTATTATTCATGTTGTGTTTTTTCCTGTGTGTTATATTCAATAAAGCTTACTTAAAGAAAACAGTATCAGCTTTCATGCACGCCTGTTTGCTATTTGATAACGGACCTGCAAGCTCAGAGGGTTTAACCACATTCAAAATGTGTCACTGGCTAAAAATCCAGCTGATCTCGACTGTCACATGCTACATCCTCTGTCTCCCGTCTAATCCACCGAATCATTCCCACTAATAAGAGCAGACTGCAAACCAGTGTGTGAGGAGAAGGAAAATGAAGGATCATTGGCCTCTAATATTTTTTTCATGTGCTATATTTTGGCAGACGTGCAGGGGAGTGACTCAGGCTGAAGAAGGTGGCTGAGTGCACTAACGCTGCTGAGAGAGAGGCACCAAAAACAAGAAGATCAAGTGAAACAAACAGAAGGCCACCAAAGCAGCACGCTCACTCTTTGACAAAGGTCTGCAGCTTCATCTTGACTGACTTCTGTGTGGTCTCAATCATTTCCTGAAAGGGGATAAGAGAGACGCAAATCTATCACGGTGAGCACAGACTGCTGTTAAACGTGTCAAATGTGTGTCAAGTGTGCTGCAGCCCTGCTTGACCACGTTACCACACAGTGCAGCTGATACGTGTCATGACAGGAAAGGAGATTGTGGTACAAAGACAGAAAGTGAACGGTACAGAGAGACAGACTCACCCCCTGCGTCTCCAAGATGATAGACAGCTTTTTGGAAAATTTGTCCAAACACTCCTGCAGGGAAGAATTTTAGATTACACTCTGCAGAAAGAGCACAAGCGCATAAATAGGTCCGTGATGACTTGTATGCCACTGTGCTGCTTTCACCTCCATCATCTTGTCCCTGGAGCAGTTGTGTCCCAGCTCGCGGAGGCCGTTGACGAAGCTCTTGCTGGTCTGGCAGTAGACCCTGCCCGCCTCCAGCATGGCCTGGCATTGTTTCACAAGCTGGACGACACAAACATGCAGCACCACGGTCAAACAGCTACTCAAACAAGAAACACTTGAGGTGCCAAACAGCCGCTCATAATCAGTATGAATAATTAAAGATAATGAGGGGTTATTCCAGGAGTCCACACATTAAGGCAATGAAACAGCCAGAGTTAAGAGGTTATTCTAATCGAACATAATCACTGCACATGGTGAACATAACCTCCAGCTTCTGTTAAATACTGTCTGGAGTTCATTAAAATGCATTAGAGCCAGAGTATTAGTGGATTTTACAAGCTGGATTTTATATACCACCATTATTTAATTGTTCAAAAACATCCTAAGGTTTTTTTTTTTTTTTTAGTTTACACAAAGACACGCACTGCGGCAAGACATTTACAGATATGCGCTACAACAGTTACTGTACATAAAACATTAGCCTACATATTAAGCAGTTTTTAAAGTAATTTCCAGTAAAAAGAACAAAAAACATTTGTACTGGAAACTAAAGGTACATTAACTGATTTTTACAATTTTACAAGCTGTAAACATAACAATGACATAACGGCTAAAGTCGTGTTAGCTAACGGCCTATTTACACATCCAGCAGGCGGCAAACAGCATTAGCATTTATTATATTTCTGGCCACCTGACAAATATAAGTCCAATATTTACTCTTTTTTTGTTCAGTTTTTGGTCTCCACCAACTGGGTTTCTTTTAGCTTATCCAACATTTACACTGATACTACCATATCTGCTAAGCCACAGTGGGGCAGATAATAATAATGACCAGCTATTACATCAGTCAACACTATAACACTATAACTAGGACAGTGAAGGCATCACGGAGAATATGGTGGGTTTACTGTCTTTGGTGGACGTCTGGTGGTTTAAAAATCTCAGAAAGGTCGTCTGTCTTACCTTTTATAATAGCAGCACACCGCTCTGAACACAGTGGTGCTATGTTGTCTTTTGATACTTTGAGGGCATAAAACTTTTACTTTTTAACAGATTATTTATACACTGTGGCAGAACCTTTATTCCAGTAAAGGATTTATTAATTTCTTCCACCGTGATCTAAATATTTATGTCTATTTGTTTTATCTGTCTGCAGACAAGGCATGTGAGAGCATGGTCCCATGTAGGATGGTATCACAGCAGAGCAGAAAACAGGATTACTTCTAATATCACAATAAAAATGTGTGGTAGTCATGCAAGAAGGGAAATTTCTTTTCCTTTCTTAGACAGCAAGCTTAGAGTTGAGCTTCAGAGCAGCAGCACTGGAGCTGGCAGCTTTTTGCTCAAGGACTCTTGCACAGAGCAGGTAAAGTTGCCCGAGGCACTTCAAGCCAGTTAGTCCAGTTTTTTTAGAATCCCTACATTTCCCTGCTGCCTCATATAAATCACTCACTTGTATGATGCTTTGCAGGGAAAGCTAAACAAACCAAGTGCTTTCTAGAGCTACAGAGTCACAAACTCCCAAAATCACGCTCATTCGGTATCATCAAGGAACAGAAACGCAGCATGTGACCTCGCCAGCAGATGAACAGATCTGAAACTGTAACGTGTGTGAACACAAACACGCAGTGGGAATATATGACATCCCATCAAAGCAGAACAAAGTAGTTCTCTCCGCTGGCAGACAATTCGATGGGGAAGCAGCACCTGCAGCTACTTCCTGCTTGCTGTCAGGTGAAATACCTCAACCATCACCGCCCACCTCTCACTTCACTGCCTCTTCACATGAAGAGCATGTGTCCAGCAACCAACTGATACCTGTGTGTGTGTGTGTGTGTGTGTGTGTGCGCGTGTTTGTGTGCATCAGAGGTAACGTTTCTGAAAGCAGAGCAATGACTCAGTATGACATTTTAAAAGTGTGCGTAGTTGCAGGTGCACGTATCTCACCTTGTCTAATCGCGTCTCCAGTTCACTCACATCGTTCTGGACCACTTCGATTTCAGCTCTGAAACACACACACACACAAATACGCAAAGTCATGCACAAACTCTTGGTGTCAAAGGTCACCATGAACTGACTTCCTGTAACACATGAACACCAGTGTGCTAATATTCATATTTCATCATATGGAGGGCAACCAGTGGCAAACAAATCAAGTAAAAGGTAGATTATATATTTCCATTAAGTTCAACATTCCCGGTTTTCTTGCTTGACATGCTGTGTAGTGTGCTGATGGAGCATAAAGACTTCCTCTTTACACACACTAAACATGTTTTTTAAGGTTCAAAATAATGTCTGTGCCTCAGCTTTACTTTTCAAACTTTTCATACTGTTTCTCTCACTCTCAAACATTTGACCCTGATTTGCCTCCATAACGTTTCCCCTCACATATGCAAACAACGCTGTATATTTTGTGGTTTTACAGAGCGGAAAATTCCTGTGCATCTTTTTCTACTCGCTTCATTGTCGTTCAGCGCGGCATTTTGGGGTATTTTTAGGAACCTGAGCTCTCGAGCGGAATTTTAAAATAAGATTTCTGTGGGTTTGAATGGAGCTTAGGTGTAGAGTCATGGAAATGTGTGGGCCTGTTGAATGGGCCCTCTTGCAAGTCGTCTGTTATAAGTAATGGTTTAATACCCTTTAGTTTTGAGGCCTTCTCAAACATCTCCTACACAAATGCACAAAGGCGCCTCAGAGGTTCTGTGCAGGGCTGGTTTGTCAGTTATTAGCGTCACAGTCAGTATCTCTTTCTGCATCTCATCTCTTCTTTTACCAACGGCTCAACCATGTGGTTTCCGCTGCCTTCCACCAACAGTACAGAGACACAGAGAGACAGAAAGAGAGAGAGAGACAGAGGAAGAAAAAAAAAGAGTGGGGAGACAAAAGAGGAGGGCCTGGACAGACAGTAACTGTTTGTGTTTCTGTGTTTGTTAGTGCGGGGATGTTTGAATCAAAGTCTGAGGTCATGTCCTCTTGAAATGCGACCAAATGACAAGTCAGCAAAGGAGAAAAGAAAGGATAGAAAAGCGCCTACGAGAGGCCAGCGGGGAGGAAGACAAAAAAAGATTCCTTCGTTAAAGAGGCGACGTCCTTTTCATTTCTCTCTTAATTGGTGGCACATTTTTTGGATGCAGCGAGCGAGCAAATTAAGGCCGAGCTAAAACTGAGTTTCCGCCGTGGTTCTCCCCGCAGAAAACACACTTCCTGTCTCTCCTGTTGATCACCTCAGCACATCTCGCCTCACTTCCTGTTGCCCTCCTGCCTCACCGTTACCTAGCAACAGGAGGCAGCAGATTTGAGTGGCCGTCCTGAGCCGTCTGAGCACTTTTTATCTTTTTTTTTAATAGCATTCTCTGCTTATCTGTTTGATTGACAGCATTTGTTAAATGCATGAGCCTCCCTCCCTCCCTGCCTCCTTTCCTTCCCTTCATTCCTTCCTCTGCTCTCAGCCTGACACGAGACCTCACCACTGCAGCTGCCACAAGTCAAACTTTCCACCACTGTGCAAGACTCATAAATTCAATATGGGCAACTGGGAGAAAGAGAGACGGGAGAAAAGGGAGGCTCGGGATTGAAATATGCCAAATCAGCTGGCAGAGACGACACCAGCCACTGTGACTCAGGAAGGCAGCCAGAAACGATCAGGGCAGGGCACACCCAAGTTCTGCCAAACTCTCTCTTCAGCTGCTTGCAAAACCAATTCAGCCACACTTCCCTTTTGATTACACCAGATGCTGACACTGTGTTGAAAGACGATTGATTGTAGGTCCTGTCTGACATGCAGAGGAGCTACACTGACAGCACAGTTTGGACCTTTAAAGGCTTTTAATGATTTTTTTATGGATTTAAACTGAAGATAGTAAGTAGCCCTTTGCATGGGCGGTGCCAAGAAAGCTTCAAGGATTTTTGCAGATTTCAGAAAAAGGCAGAGACAACAAAAATCCATGTTTGCAACGCGTCACACATCGCTCATATTCCTACTTAAAGATGTTGAACGACAATATTGAACTTCCTGGGCCAACACAGGCTTCCTGTGGCTCACTGACACATTGAAATGCAGCCCGGAGCTGCAACATCAGACCTCAGATCAGCGCTGTCAGCCCTGCAGGCCTGCATGTAGTGTCTCATTCCTTTCATTGACCCGCAACACTGGCAGGAACATGGCATGGCTTGACCTCAGACCCAGAGGGACAGCTTACTGTTGGCATCAACAGTTCAAACTGACTAATTAAGAAACACTGAATGTCTTAAAAGTCATTTCTGGAGTCTGACATGTCACCAACATGGAGATAGTGCTGTGCAGACATTGAAAAATTAATATAATTAAAGTATGTTTATCAGTTTAATGGGGTTTATCTGCTTTTTTGTGCTCCAATTTTAATACTTTTTTTGGTGTTTTGCAGCCTCGATTCAGAGTTCAGCCTCCCCTCTAAGGACCACATGACTATCAGTACCGAAGCACAGGTGAGACTCTTACCTGAAGCGCGGAGAGTCTTTCAAACACTCCTCAAAGTCCAGCTTGACTGTCATCCCTCCGTTTAGAAGGCACAAAACTCTTCACAGGATTTCTTTTTATTCCTCTTTGGGGGCTGGACGCGGGCAGCAGCAGCAGCAGCAGCCTGGCAGGAAAACTCTGAATCTCCTCGGTGTTTAGCGCTCCGTGCCGACAGCTCGCCTCATTATTCTCGTCGGACGTTTTTCTTTCACAAGTACAATTTGTATTCCTCCCGCAGCTCGTCCTGCTCACTTCTCTTCTCTGTTCAGGGGACACCGTGTGCCTGATCTGAGCCTCCTCTGCAACACATCCGAGCCAAAACACGACTTGTCACCGCTTATGAATGGACGCAGGGGGGTGTTAGTTGCGTTATGACCATTTTATAGGCAAGTAAAAAGCAGGTTGGTCCGTGCGCCGGTGGAGAGGATGCTGCGTAAAGCTGTGCGCAAAGTTTCCTCTGGAACAAAGTATCCTTATTGATCAGCACGGCTCGATAATCCCAAATGAATCAGATCAAATCAGATTGCAGCCGGCTGATTGGATGTTCCTTCCCAAGGGTGCCGACCGGAATACTACTCTCTCTCTCTCTCTCTCTCTCTCTCTCTCTCTCTCTCTCTCTCNGATACTAAATCGAGCGCAGGAGATGCTAAAATATGCGCACAGATGCTAAAACGTGCGCACCTATAAGCTAAATCGTGCTCTCGATTTAATTAATTCCTTCATTTATACAGACCAGCGGCAACACATCCCATGTCTCAAGAGCAACAAGAATGACATTATATGACATTCCCAGGTGAAAATAAAAGTTAATTAGCTGAGTTCTTCTCTCCATTATATCATGTGCGTGACAGTGGACATCTGAAGTGGTCACTACGGAGAGCTGTATGCAGGGACAAGTCAAAGCGTGGGAAATAACTGTATCTGGAGCGCAGGATATAGTATCTGGTACCCTCAATTTAGTATTTGGTGCGCATGATATAGTTTTTTGTTTTTTTTTTTTTCTTCGTGGCACTTTAGGGGAGAAATGCTAACTGAAAGTTATGACTTCACAAAACTGAGATTAACTCAAAATTAAGATTTACTAAATCAAAAATGATATAGAATTCTATAGAAATGCCACCGCAAACATGGGAGAGGAGCTAATTTTGTTTTGCAAGGATGGAAAAAATATAGTACTGCTGCAGTTTTTTTGTGTTATCTCAAATAAATTATATTACATAATTGTTAATGTAATGTGGAGTTTTCAGACATTGCAAAAAATACCCAGTTACCAATGAACCTGTTTACCTGTGGAATCTTCCAAACAGGTGTTTTTGGAGCATTCCACTACTTTCCCAGTCTTTAGTTGCTCCTGTCCTTGTTCGCAATGCGTTGTTGCATCAAATTCAGAATAAGCAGATATTTACAAAAAATCATTAAATCTATTGGTTTTATACTGTTTTCAGTTGAGTATATGTCAGAAAACATTTAGCACATTATCACATTCTGTTCTATTAATGTTTTACACGCTTTTTTAAAATCAGGGTTGTAAGTCAAAACTATGACTTGCTGAGTGCAAATATGAGATACTAAGTTAAAGATAAGATTCACTAAGTAAACAATAGTCAAATTCAGTAGTCAAAATGAATGACTTGGGTGAGTCATAACTTACTTTTTTTTTTAGCATAAAGGGGCTTCCATATATCACAGGTCTGAGACAAAACAACCCATGTCAATGTGTTGGGCAACAGTAAATAAGTGAACTGCACTTTGTCATCATCACCACAGACTTGTGTTGTTGTCAGACACGCTGAAGCCTGTGGTTGGCTGTTGCTGAGCAGAGAAGTGTAATTACAGTGGCTCAACAGGCTTGTCTGCTTATGTGAGTGTTGTAACGAACAACCTATCTATCTATCTATCTATCTATCTATCTATCTATCTATCTATCTATCTATCTATCTATCTAATCACATGATGTGTGTGACCCCCCCTGCTGACCAGAAACAGTCACTGCCGGCTTTCAGGGTCCAACTAGCTCATGTGAAAACAATGAGACTGTTTTCTTCCTTCATGTCGCAGATTATCCTCTTTCCCTGTGAGTCTGTCTGTCAGAGGATCACAGTACCGTGGTGCCTTCACTGACCGCCGCACTGATCAGACTCTTACTAGCTGTGTGCCAGTGTGTGAAAATCTCACATACATCTTTACAGACGTCAGAGAAAGGGCGTAACTGCGTTGCTACGTTGCTTCATCAAAATAAATAGCCCTGAGATGTTCTCTGCAGACCAAGAGCTTTGTAATAACCTATATTTAAAATGATCCCATGCACCAAAGTCGCAGAGGGATATTGAATAGATCTATTTATGAAACGTGCAACCAGCAACAACTATTAACTTTTTATGTACTTTTAACTTACAGAGGTATTCATAAAAAAACCTTTACTATGTCATCCCTCTCCCCACCTGTCCCTATTTTAGCCCTCTTAAAACAATCTGTCCCCTTTTCACAGCGCACTGGAGCGTCAGGAGCGCAGCGATGCGCCAGAAAAACCCGGGGCGTGTGCGTAAATGGCGCACAGAGAGAGCGCAGCGAAGTCAGACGCTCAGAAAGAGTAATAACACGTGTGTTTTTCATGTTAAACTTGGCTGCTCGACAGGTCCTCATTTGCCTTTGACAGGAGATTCCCTGCGCATCTGTCCAAGTGTCAAATCAGACGCAATTTAAGGTGTTCCATGTTTTTCAAAATAAAAGCCTGGTTGGCAGTGGGTCGTTTGCATACGGTATTTGGGAAAATAATTAACTTATAGCACCTTTGCCCACAAAGTGGCTCTTCACAGCTCAGAACAGAGCTGGCTCATCATCCAGACCTATGACTGGGTTGTTGTATTCACAGCCTGCTCAGGGGTAATAAATAAATGACTGTCTCCTATTATCCTTGTGATCAAACACAGTGTTTAAGAATGTGCACCAAGTGTCTCATCAACTGGATTATTAAACGTATTAGAAGCAGATGTTAGGGACACCACGGTGACTTAGGAGTTAAGGTGCTCACCATAAACTGTAACATCTTCGGTTCATGTCTGGTCAAGGACCTTTGATGCATGTCATTCCCCATTTCTCCCTCTCCTCATTTCCCATCATTTCTTCACTGTCAGCAATCAAATAAAAACATGAAAAATACCCCCCCCCCCGGTCTAGGTCTCCTACTCTGATTATAAACAAACAACATCCATTAGGAACTGTTGCGAGGCTGTCGATTGTATTACATCTTCCTCAACAGATGAGAGTTCAGTCTCGATTTTTAAGCCAGCATGGATGAGAAAAAATGGAAATTTTAACGTCTACATCTCCATGACAACTGGGCAAATCCCATCTGTTGGAGGTCATGTGACACAACCAAAAGCTCCAAAACAGCTGTTAACTGGACCTCCTGGTGAGCATCTTTGGTCAACTGCAGTTCAAGATTAAAAGAAAACTTTAAATATATGCCCTCAAATGTGACATTTTTCTTTTTTTCTCTCTGTCTTCATGTCAAAGTACCCTGAAAACAGCTGAATCACAGAATACACACAGAGACACTGGAAAATACCTTGGCCTACTAACAGTTTGATGAGGTAACCAGCGGTTATATTGGAGCAAATTTTTAAAGAAACAGGCAACCTAAATGTAACATTGACCGTTATCTCAAGCGCCACCTGTTATTTGCTCTTACTTTGAAGGCAACCTGCAGGATTTCCGGTGTGCTTGCGCCTCTGTGTTGCTTGACGCGCCTCTCCTCCGCGTAGTCTCGCATTGAGGGTGAAGCCGCATAAACGCGCTCCTATAATGCGGGCGTGAAGTGCTACATGTAGTGAACGGGAGGTGATTCAGGAGGAGGGTTACCGGCTTCACATCGAGCCTGTCAGCCAGGCACCGGGGGCGATAAAATGTCGAACCGAAAGCACCGGGACAACCAGGAGATCTGCGCCCGCAAGGTCCGGGAGCTGGCCCAGTCTGGAGTAAACAAACACTGCTTCGAGTGCAACCAGCCCGGGGTGACTTACACCGACATCACGGTGGGCAGCTTCGTCTGCACATCGTGCTCCGGAATGCTGTGAGTAAAAAAAAAAAAAAAAAAAAAAAAAAAAAAAAACCTGCCGCGCCTCCTGGGTTTATTTACTGCACATTTCAGCGTCAGTGGGAGGACAAACACATAACTGACAGAGCTGTAGAGTAAAAGTGGCAGGCCTGAGATTGCACCACCCCAGAGCCACATTTACTGTGTGTTATTTTCTTTTTTTTCAGGGAGTGTTGGTGCGGTGCAACAGCCGAGGTTGTGCGCACAGATTAATTTACGCAGTGTCCACCTCTCTCTCTTTCTCAGCTTCATAAACGACAGACCGCTAGTTGGTCATTTTCCAGCTCTGAGTTACGGTTCATTTCGTCATGGTGCAGGTTTGACACCACCTCTCTCTCCCCCCTCTCTGTCTCTCTCTCTAGGCTCCTCTCCAGTGTGGGCGCGCGCCTGTGTGTGTGCGTGTGTGTGTGTGTGTGTGTGTGTGTGTGTGTGTGTGTGTGCTGTCACATTTTGTTCTGCATGTTCAGCCTGGCCCTAACACTCCTCAGGAAGACGGTTTCAGCACTTTATTGCGCAATATCCCGCACATGTACAGCAGTGTCCCACTTTGTGTCCCCCCACCCCACCCACCACCACCACCACCACCACCACCACCGCCTCACACACACACCCACCCAGCATGGAGAAAATAAGAGGTTCTGGTTACTGAAAACGTATCTGTCACAGAGGGGTGTGTGTGGCACACATTCCACACCGATCCCGCCCACACCAACCTCTAACACCTGCTCTGTCCACCTTGTCCTGTCTCATTGGAGACTATTGACCCACCTTTAATGTTTTTATACCCTATTTACCTTCAAATGCCTCCCTCCATCTCTCCTCTGTGTCCCAGGAGAGGCCTCAACCCTCCCCACAGAGTCAAGTCTATCTCCATGACAACCTTCTCCCAACAGGAAGTGGAATTCCTCCAAAACCATGGCAATGAGGTGAGTGGCACTCACCTGGTCGTCACTTTGCAGGCACGGAAACGCATTTGAAAGCATTATTGAGTCTTGTAAAGTCATCCGAGGAGCCGCAGCTCATCACTTCCTTTTTTTAAACTCAGTCTCTGGTCCCGATATGGAATATGAACTGTCCCTGGTGGCTGCGACCAGTTGAACCAGTTCTTGTGGTTGGGCATTTTTTGGGAAGAATGCTACTGCCCAGCTCACATGGTGCCAAGAAACACTGTCAGTCCCACCCAAACCACCATCTATTTCCTGTGTGTGTGTGTTTAGGCCAGTGGTTCCCAAACTTTTGTAAACCAGGACACCCCTTTTTAACTGTGAAACGTCCCCACTCACACATCTTAGACACAAAAACACATGAAAGGGATCCTTATCAAAAATGTGTTATGTGATGTGTTTATATATATATGAAAAAAGATTAAGAACCAATGATTCATTTTATTGTGAATTAATCTGCAGAATATTTTCTTCAAGTCTTAATTCAGGTTTGTAAAATGTCTGTAAATGCCTGATGAACAGTCTAAAGCCCCAAATTTTTTAATTTACGATCACATAGGGTAAAGAAAACAGCTGGAATCAATAAGTATTTGCTGTTTGTTCTTGAAAAAAAGGTGGTGAAATATCGACATCACCATCAGAAATCCCGTATCAGTCAAGCTGCCACAACCCCCGAGCGGCTGCATCACCAACCTTACCTGTAGCATATTTAAAATTTTAACGTAACATTTAGCATAAACTAACAATGTGGTTAATCTAAGTGTGTTTTTTCATGTAATGAAGCTTTGCGATAAACGTACAGCACCCATTTTGGAAGCTGCTGGTGTAGGCAGCGCTCTCTCATGAGCTTATATCACACAAGTAAAGGGTGAAGTGTTTCAGGCTATCAGGATGAGTGCTGTTTTTATCAGCTCTCTGTTGGCCAGGATCTGTGTGTGTGTGTGTGTGTGTGTGTGTGTGTGTGTGTGTGTGTGTGTGTGTGAGTCAAGTATAATGTGAGGAGAGGCAGAGGTGTGTATCGTCCAGCTTTTCCTCCACATCATCCTCTGAAGAGTGATCTGGCCAGCGGTGATTCATAGGCAGCAATATTTGCCGCACTCTGACTCTGACTGATGAGACAATCTGTTTGCGTTTTCCTCTGAGGCGTAAATGTCAAACATAAGCAGCGATTGTTGTTAGCACGACCCGCCAAATTCTCACGTTTTTTCTGTTTTCTTGCAAAATGTGTGTGTTCAGGTGGGCAGAAGGACTTGGCTGTGCGTGTTTGACCCAAAGACGGACGGTTGCTCCGACATGAAGGACTCTCAAAAGTTCAAAGAGTTCCTTCAGGACAAATATGAGAAGAAAAAGTGGTGAGAGTTTTGGTTTCTTCTGCAGCTTAACATACTAATGTTAGCCTCGGCTGTTCTGTACTGTTTAGTTCTAAATAGCAAATGTTATCATGCTAATATGTTAAACTAAGATGGCGTCAGTTGGAAAGATTATACCTGCTAAACAACATTGCAGTTGTATGAATGTTAGCATGCTGATATTAGCATTTGGTTCATGAAGCATCATTATGACAAAGTTTTGATGATGACAAAGTACATGGAAAGGTAATGACGTCCCTTGTCAGCCTCCGCTGTAATAGGGTGTTTTGTGCTAATTAACAAATGTTTGCATGCTAACATGCTAAACTAAGATGCTGACAATGATCATACCCTCTGAATAACATTGTTATTCTCAGAATATTATGAGACTGATGTCAGCATTTAGTTCACTTTTCATGTGGCATCATTATTTTAAAATCATAATGACCCCGATAATGGCCAAGTACCTGGAAAACTAATGACTATCCATCAGCCTCAGCTGCTCAGTGCTAGTATTAACAAACGTTAACATGCTACAATGCTAAACTAAGATGGTGAGCTTTATATGTGCTAAATAATAGCATTAGCATTTTCATTGTTGTTTCTTGAAGAGCTTTACTCTTTGATATAAAGCTCTTTGAGGGAAGGATGTATACAAATAATGTTTTTAATTGTCGTTATTATTATTGTGAGTATCTTAGTATGATTAAGTTAGCATTTAGCTTATAGCGCCAGTGTGCCTCAGTACACCTTCACAGAGCTGCTAGCATGGTGTAGACTGTCTTGAAAAGATGTTTCAGAGATTAATCATGAGTCAAACAATTTTCTGTCCATTTTCTTAATGATTAATTAAACTGTTTTGGCTGAGAAATCAAAAGGGAATAACAAAGCAAAATTAAATCCAAACAACAACTGATGACGCCTGTTCCAAATTTAGACATTCGCCGTTTGAAATGGAGACTCCCACTCAGAAAAATTAGCTCAAGGATAAGAGCTGCTTCCATGGTGGGAATAAAAGAACAGTCATTGTTTTGAATTTAGTTTCAAGCCCTGAAAAATGTTCTTTGTCATGATGTTTGGTGGATAGCTAAATCTTTTCAAGGCTTAATTGTGCTTTTTATGAAGCAAGTCAGTCGCACAGTCTCATTTTAACAGCACGAAATCGCCCGTCTCTTTCAGGCATTTTTCCAAAAGCAAGAACCGGAGGGATGTCGAGGGTCCATGGAGCCCTGGGGTCCAGGCTGTGCCCCCTTCCCATGGTCCCCTAGCGAGCCAGGCCCCCTCCCATAACCTGCCCCCCAACGCCAGGTCCACAAGGCCACTGGTGAGAGAACTTAATGTGTCCTGGTTGAGCATGTAATGGACGGTGAGAGTAATGGAGATGAAGGGGAGAGTAATGAACGCCAGTGTTGAGGATACAAGAGAGAAAGTGGGCGGGTCTGGTAGAAAAAAAAGAAGAAGTGAAAAAGACACAAGTTGTTCAAAGCGTGTGCAGAAAAGAAGAAGAGAATCGAAGGTGAAGAAGCGACCTGAATTCACTTCCGCACTGCAGCGGAGAGACAAAGACTGATGGGTTGGACAGCGAGAGGTTCAGGTAGCCTCGACATCAAAGCTGCTGCTTATGAATTATTGAGAAAGCATGAAAGAGACTCACTTCTTCTGCCTTTGTCTCTCCCTTTCTGCCTCCCATCTGCCTCTGTCTTTTCTGTCTCTTGTCCCTCAGTCTCAGTCCCAGCTGCCGTCATGGGATCGAGCTCCTGCGATCTCGCCCGCCGACATGCGGACGGACGTGTTCACCGCCCGGCCATCGCGCTCCCAAAGCTTCAGAGACCCCCCTCTGAAAGGTGGGAGGTCGATCTGGGTCAGACAAGTTGATATTTCTGGACTGAAGGTGATCGATCCCTTCACCAGTTTTCTTTGTCTGCTGTCTCCCTCTGATGTAGATCCCACCCTGTGTGGGATAGAAAGACAGCGGCCAGGCTCCCTGTCATCAGCGCTGGGAGCTCAGAGCCACGCCCCCTCCTTCCCCGCCCTCCCACGGCCCTCAGGTATGTCCCCCATTGACCCCCTCATTTTCTATTCCTTTCTGATCTCAGTCAAACCGGAAAATGTCATGTTCAAATACTTTTATTGAGTTTTCAGACTTAACATACTCACAAATCATCACACACAAATGAAAACATCTTCCACATCCATCCATAAATATCATGGAATATCTAACATATGACAAATGAAAAGAGAGAGTATACTTGTTATTTAAACTATATTAACATGTCTGAATCAATCCCACATACATCGTCCTTCTCTTGTGAATATTCAATAGAGCACCAATTGTATATTAATCCACCGCTGAAAATAGTCCCTAGATATGCACAATTTCCACCTGTTTGTGTGACATTTGCTAAAAACTACAGTGTGCAGCTCTTTCAAGAAATGATTCAGCTTTTTTGTGAACGGTTTTAAGGAGGAAGCAGTGCGCTTGGGAGTGAGGTTAGAGAGGTCACAAAGTATTGAGAGACGAACTAGCACCTTGCTAGCACCTTGCTGTTTTGGGTCTTTTTCATTGAATATGTTGAAAATAAAAGGAATGTAGTAATGCCTGCCTTTAAGGAGCTTTCATCTATTCCTAGAAAGAGTTTTGGCAGTTTAAAGCTAACTGTAGTAGCTTAATGCATAGTGATCCAGAGTGTGCGGATTGTTGGATATTTTCACTGATTCTCACCGTCCGCTCATCACTGTTGACACAAAGTGTCACTTTAGGAAGGACAAAGAGAAAACTACTTCCCTTACAGTCGTAATGTTCAGCTTGACTGTTTTTTTTTTTGCCGTATCATGCTTCTCATGCATGTTGAAAATGGCTCCATGTTATAATGTTAGCACACTGGGGTTTCTTTTTGATGAATGTTGAATCAACAGATTGCTCAGCTGGCCGCAGACGACAGCAGGGACAGCAGTTTCGTATGACATGAGTGACACTTTCTCCTCTCTTTTATCCACTCCTTTTTCCCCCTTTCTGTTCTGTCTCTTCTCATTCCTCTCTCTTCCTCCAACTCGTAGCCAGTAGCTCTTTCAAAAACCACTTCACTTTAGGTAAGACACGGCACCATCCGATGCATTTGAGTGTGTGCTGAATGGCTGAGATCAATAAGCTCTTCCGTGCTTTATCATTCATAATAAAACGGCCGATCTGAGTGCCGTGCTGGCGCTGACTATGCCTCACGTGCATGTGAATTTGCCTTCCTTTTAGAGCTGTTTGAGAGACGGCACGGCGCTCTATATTCATTTAGCCATCCGAGTCACGGCTGGCCAGTGTCACATGCCGCAAATTGGGTCGATATTTTTCTTCATCAGTCAGGTTTCCCACTTCAAAGCCCAGATCTGAAGGCTGGAAGGGTCAAGGAGAGACGCTCACACACGCACACACACACTGTTCCCTCTGAGGAAAAAGAAGAAGTTTAAAGTAATGCTATTTTTAGGCCGTAGCTGCTGCTGCACCCGTCAGCAGAGGGCTGCTGATATTTAGCACCACGTTGGCGTTGAAGCACTTGAAAACTATGTAGGGCGCAGCTGTAATCCCACAATACACATCAACATCCCAAACAAGTATTCCAGATAGTTCAGGTATGTTTGTAAAGATAGGCCGTATCTCTAGCCCGACAGTAGCGTATGATCATATCCCAGAAACATGCCGCTTGACTTTTGCATGCTTTATGTCTTCAGATAATCTGTATCAGGTCAAGTCTGGTCTGGTCTCTGTCACCGACTCCTCAGCTGACAGAGGAAAACAAGCTCTGTTTAAAAAAAACAATACCCATTTTCATTTGTATCCCCATGCTAACAATTTTGGCCGATACTAGCATGCTTTGTGGCTAATGTGTGTGGAAAGCTTGCTATCTGCAAAGATGGTGATCGCAATTTCCTGCCTTTGTTATTGTCCAATGATTGTATTTTTGTGGTTGGAGTTTTTGAAAACTATCCAAGAACTTGTTGGCTTGCTGCTTTTTGTTAATGCTTTAACTATGAAGAAGGTACATGCTAATTAATGAGTCAAGCTAATCCTGCTTTTGACAAACCTCATAGCATTGTTTTATTTTTGGTAGTGTTTATGTGATATGGCTTAAAGGGCAATTTTGGTATTTTTAAGCCTGAGCTCTAGTTGACACATTTTTGGGTCTAAAACTCAAGTGGGTACAAAAGTTTTAAATTGGTCCCAGAGATTGCATCAACTGCTAGCAGAGAAACAGGCTGCAATGGCTGCAGTGTAATCCTTGGGGGCAATTGCACGCATCAAAGTCCATCTACTGAAAGTGCTTGTTTTGGGTGTCTGACAACATCATGGAAAGGATCCCTACAGAGATCCAGACACAGCTGCTTTTTCACTGTCGTCAAAGCCACCAGACTCCTTTGACAAAAACAATAATTTTACCCCACAGAGCACGGGATTTGTCGGTCTACCGCTGCCTCAACCAATTCGTTTGTTTGTGTTCTTTTGTGACTTTGGTTGTTTAACACATTAAAGTGTTAAAACTTTGGTGTTTTATAATGCAAACAAGCTAACTGATCAAGGCAGTGGTAGATTAGCAGCTCCCATGTTCTGTGAGGTAAAATTAGTGTTTCTGTAAAAGGAGTCTGGTGGCTTTTAAAAGAGTGATTTAGTGGCTTTCTGGTTAAAAAAGAAGATAAAAAGTCATTTAGACTCAAAAATATGTAAAAATATGACCCAGGTATGTAGGTACTGGATTGCCCTTAAAGGAATTGTACCCTTTTTTCCTTTTGATTAATGATATAATTTCTATATTAATATATAACAATACGTGTTAGGATGAAATCTGATTAATGTGCATGCATCGATCTGGGTTTAGTATGATGAAGCACTGTGTTTCTTAACTAGCTTTTGAAAGATTTGTTTCAGCCTCTTGACAAAACAGCCTCACCTCAAGGTCCATTCAGTGGCTGCTCTGCTTTTGATGATGACCTTCATCAGCAGATGCAGTTTGTCTGTGCACATAATGAAATTTTTACTCTGAACCTTTTCAAGACTATTCCATGACAACTGGGCAAACTATTTTTTTAAAACCTGAACAGTTATGAATAAATTGATACTGGCCCTTCACGTTTAAGAGCACATAAACTGCTCTCCTCTGCTGCTTTTGCGCTGAAGCTCAGTCCGGTTTTCTTGCTCTCAGGTCGTACAATATCGACCTCAGGGACCACGGGGCCCTTCAGGGCCTTCCCCAAGTCTCTCAGCGTCGACTTTGGAGGTCTGAACCACCCCCAGGCTCAGCCTCTGCCCCAGTCTCTGTCCCAGCAGCATCAGCAGCAGCAGCAGCCTGGAAACATCGGCCAGACGACGACGCCGATCAGCGGCTCCAACGCCCAGGACAGATACGCCGCGGTGTTACAGCTGGACAGCGTCTTCTCTGACACATCATCGACCACAGGTGGGGAACATTTAAACTTGCGAGTAGATGCTTTTAACAATCTAATTACTGTAACTTGTGCACTTTTTATTGCCTTGCATTTATCCACAGACATGGTTGCAAGTTATAAAGATTTCAGATATGAAAACACATGATAAGCTAATACAATGCAGCACTTTGTTAAAGATTAAACCAGCGGCTCCAACCCATTTTGGGTCGTGACCCCCTTGAAAAGCAGTGTCCAGCTCTGGGCACCTCTAAACCTCTGAGAAGATTTCATTTCAGTAACTGTTTGAGTTCCATAAAGGGAATATTTCACAGAACAGTTGTAATGGAGTATTTTCACACTGTTGTACTTACTCTTTTACTGCAGTAAAGGCCTGAGTACTTCTTCCACCACAAGGTAAAAGATAGACTGAGAGGCAGAGTTGGAGTGTGCGTGTGATGCAGATTGTCACGGCCAGCTCAACTAGGTTGCATAACATCCTTATTCCAAATGCCAAGGCTTTCAGCAGCTGAATTATGCTCATTGTGCTTGCTCCAGATCATGCACAGTCTGATTCGAAGAACCTTGTCGATACATTTTTAAAATCACCTCAAATAACCAAGGTGGTGGTTTTTAATGCACTGGATTCACGTGAGACTCCCTCGAGCTTTATACAAGAAGCTTTGTTGTTCTCCACCTTCATCGCAGCCTCCCCTGCCCGACAGAGTAATGAGGTTATTGATTTTCTGCCCCGCCTCAGTTTGATTCATACCAAGATGGACACGGAGACGATATTTTATTCTGGGAATTGTATTGCTTTTGTTCTCCGATGACTTACATGCTTAAGATCAACTGTTTGTACCCTGTTTGTGGGATTATTTTACCTCACATTTCAAGATAGTAGTAGCACTTGATCTCTTGAATTAGCTCCCGTTAGAGCCCTGAGGTTACGTTGTGGTGTGTTGTGACTCGCTTGTCTGCAGCTCCACCTGGTGGTCCTCCGCAGTACAGCACCATCTTCGGCAGCAGGCTCTCGTCCAGCTCTACTCCTGCCAGGTAGAGCCCAAAGAATCAAATCAGCTTTTGTTTACATGACAGATTTTTAAATTTCCTGCGTGTGCAGCCCTTTAAAGGTCATATTCTGATCGATCCTGTGTTTTTCTACTTTCACACAGTTCCCCCGGTGTCGATGCAGTCTCCAGCTCCCAAACCTTTGCAAGTAGGTACCGAACACGAACCGCATTGATCCCCCCTGCTACCCTGCACTGTATTTAAGTTCAGCTCCTTCATCTCTGAAGCCGTCCAATACTTCTAATTAGGATGCATGTGTGTGACTCAGAGCAGTGCTGTTCGAATAGACAGGAATGTGCCACCACACTCACCACTATTATCCCCCCCCCCCCTTCCCTGTGTGTCTCAGATTTCCCCAACCCATTCAGCTCAGGCTCCAGCTCCCAGCAGCCTGTTGCCCTCTCCCCCAGTAACCCCTTCAGCAACGCATCAGGAGGTGAGACTCGGGTTCAGGGTCCTTCAGACATTACTCTTCTGCAGGGGACAGTCTTAAAATTGTCCAGTAAGATTTAGCTTTTTCAACTGTTTGGAGGTTAAAGGAGAAGTATGAAGCATTTCATACACCAGCTGATTCACCAAAACTTAATTTGTTGTTAACACAATCATTACATGCAACTCTAATCTCTTTTCATACCCAATTTCGACTATGATTAATGATTTGTGACCAATTTTGTATTCCAGTTCTGTTGAATTGAAGGCTTTTTTGCTTGTTCTGCTGTGCAAAGGCTCTCCAGGTTACACATCTTTACTTTAAATGGTTGAACACGGTCTCCATTTTTCCTCTGATTAGTACCAAACAGTAGAGGTAAACATCCAGTATATGTGCAGTATAGCTGTGTCTGATCTCACTGTATGTGGGTGTATATCTTTTCTCCAGGTGACTCCAGTGCGTTTGTCACCTCGCCCACCTCCGTTTTTCCTCCATCCGCCCCTTTCCCAGCGCCCGCTGAGTCAGCCACCAACCAGGAAGCCAACGGTAGAGCTTTTTCACATTATTTCATTTGTTAAGGACCAATATTTTGTGAGGTTTTGTATGTTTGGGATTCGACGGTCAGAAACTAAAACCTGTGAGTTTGTGAATCTCCTCATGTCATCGTTTATTCGTCATTTAAGTCATTTTTCAAGCAAAGCTGGCTTCTTTTCTTTTTTTCTGGATGTGATCTTTCAACCGGCCAAATAAAACAAACAATATAAAGACATCACATCAGCCTGTAGGCAATTCTAATCGCCATTTTTCACAGATTCATCAAAAATGCAGGTACCCATGAGCTTCAACTGAAAACCAATATGCAAGCTGCATCTGTGGCTGCCGGTGTGGCCTGTACTGTATGTGCGCTGGCTGCAGATCAAACACTGAAGAGCCGTGAGGCGCCAACGCACTTCAGATGTTTCATTATTTCAACAGTGGCCGCTGGCAACCGCTCAGGAATACCAATTCACACACCGAGAACAGAGCCGCTGCTGTCTTCACGCCACCCAGCGTGGTTTTATACCCTCGTGTTGTGTGCGTTGCAGGTTTTGCCTCCTTCCCTGCGTCCGACTCTCAGCCCAAAGTCCCCCGGCCGATGTCGGTGAACCCGTTCACGGTGAGTGCGCGCTCAAACAAGTGCCACTGAGTGCACTTCAGGGGTACAAAAGGAAGCGGCTAATTGATATTTTTGGCAAGCTCTCTTTTTTCTGCAAACTGCAGGAAGTGTAGGAAAGCCCCCTCTGCTTGTTCTCACCCTCCCTCTCTTGTCTTTCAGGGGAATGTTTACCCCAGTCGAGGGACGTCGAGAAATCCTTTCATCTGACCCCCCCCCCAACCTTAGGTCACACACCCATCCATCTCTGGGAACCGAGGGAGAAGTGAACTTGAGGAGTCGCTGCCATTTCAATGCCTTTGGAGTATTTTCACCCTCTGGGGAGGTGTTTGACCCCCACCTCCCTCCTCCCTCTCTCTCTCCTCTCTGTCAGTGTTTACGTGTTTGTGGAGGAAAAAAAAAAACGAGTGAATGTAATTATGAAATTCATGTATGTGTGCGGTTGCCCTCCCCCCCCCCATGTTGTCAATATGTCAAAAGGTGTTTGTGTGCCAGTAGACGCCACCTCAGGGCTCTGTGGGAGTCACGAGGAAAAGACGCCTCTATGATTTTTGCAGGAACACACACATGTATGACACGACACACACACACGCCGCTGATGCTGCTGCTGCTACTTTGCTTTCATCTCCTGCTTAAAAGTGCAAAAAAACACCCCCCCAGCCCGCCGGTGAACACGTCAGCATCGTCTTCTTTAAAAGCTCTCAGTCGTCCAAAGGAAGAGCCAGTTTAGACTCTGCATCATGAGTCTCTGCAGATGGTTATAACAGCCTTAACAGCCTTGCCTCGACAGATAAGACGGGCTTTTCCCTGTAGTGGGTGTGTGGAACATGTTTTGCATTTGTCACTGTTTTTCCTTTTCTGTCAGGTTTCCTTCAAAGTCTGTGTTTTCCACTCCTAGGCTGCATGCGCTTAGAGGGCTAAAAGGAGATGCTACTGAATGTAAAAGCGATTTCAGAATAACTTACGTGTATAAAAACATCATGGCTTCATGTACCGGACCAAAATGTTTCTCGCTCTTTTGTTTTTTTTTTTTTTTCAGTTGACATGGAGGCCAAGTTCATTTGACTCATTTTGCCAAAAGAAAGAAAAAAAGAAGAAGAGAGATTCATGTAACAATGTCTTTGTAATGACAAGTATTCATGTTCATAAAATCAGTTCGTTGCTTCTTAAGACAGTTTGGCTCTGGGTGTTTTTTTGTGTGTGTATGTATTGAAAATAATGTGCCAAATGAGCAGAAATAGAGTGTACGTACTTCTTAGAGGTTTTTTAAAGGCTGCATTGATTCCTTCAAACAGCAGGGGGCGCGTGATATCCACTTTTCCCTGACCTCGTGCGCAAGGTTACTTATGGATGCATATTACATAACAACATAGATACTGCATAAGCATACAGTACAAAGATAGAAACACTTTTACAGCTACCATGTGATAACTACCCCTATTATTAGACCATTTTAAATTATTCAGCGTCATTTTACATTCACAGTAAATCCAGTCTTATTAATAATATGTATTCTCTGCATTATTCCACGGGATTTATTACAGCCGTGCAGCACTGAGAGATGCAGGTTTCACTGCTCAGCCAGACAGTCGAAATAGATCAAAATCATTGTGCTCACATGCAGCGTGAGTGGTGGGAACAACGCCTATAGAAACGCCTCATTTATTCAATTACAGCCTCTTAACCTGCCCTGTGTGCAGCATTTAGGAATCAATAATCACAGTAAACAAATACAGCACCCACGGGATTGATTGAGTTCACGATGACCTAGATTTTAATATTTTACGTGACCTCCTGCTGCATAAACGTTTAGTCTGCAGCTTTGAAAGTTAATAGATTAGCATATTAATGCAGCTCAGAGGGGGATTTTTACAGTAAATAGAACAGGGTGGACTCATGCAAGCGCCAGCACTGAAATATTACTCCACATACACACTGGAAGTGTAGCTGCCTTTACGTGCTGTGGGAAATACTGCCTTTCTGATGAGTGAGCCTCAGATAAACCTGCAAGATTCAATAAAAATGCAATAAATGGGAAAATCGCGCGCTACAGCAGCAAAAATAGAAAAACAACCATTTGAAATTAAATAGATAAAATGAGAAAAAATGAATTTCAAAAGCTTATAATATGTTACACCATAAACATGCCTTGTGAAAATGTACAAAAATAATAAGTCCAGTGGCAAAACTCTGAAAGCTTAAATGCAGCATAAAAGTCACTTACAAATGTGTAAATAAGAGTGTTTTATTTTATTGGTTTGAATAAAGCAGTGTGAAAAAATTACACAATTTTTTTGTTACTACTACAGACTTTTTAAATACATTTGATAACATTCACTATATATTATTTATTTATCTTGGTTCATCCAGCACTGTTTACTGTGCATAAGTGTAATGCTTTTAATCATAATCCAACATCTGATCTCTGTAAAATACTTGTTCATTACACACCTGCACATACTTAACTGTATTTTGCATATCTGTACAATACTCCTCTATGTAATTAAAACAAAGCACATGCTATTACAAGACCAAACACTGAATTTGCTAGACTTTCAGCTCGTACTCTCTGGTTTCTGCAATTTCCCATTCGGAAGCGACTTGGGAACTCTGTTGTCCGAGTTCGGACCGCGTCCGTGAACGCCTCGGCTTTCCAGAGTACTAGTAGTGCGCTGAGTGACAGTCCCGCTCCACGGCAGCTCCTCCGCTCCTCTCCACACCACAGCGACGAGACCGGAGCCGAGCACGGCAGGGGTGGGGGGACAGACGGTCAGCGAGACAGGCGGCGTGTGCAGCAGAGCGGCCTCTGTCCTCTGCGATGTGCAGTAAATGGGATTAAACCGCTCAGACAGCGCTTGGAAACACTAGTTGTAGTAGTAGTGGAGAGCAGGGGGAGCTCGCGCTGAGCTGCGCCGCATGTGCTGGCCCGCGTGCGCCAGGAAAACTTGCGCTGGGCCGTCCGTTTGAGAGCAAAACACGCGAAAAGAAGAGCAAAACTGACCTCAGCTGCAGCCGCAAACAAACCCGAGTTCACGTTTAACCTCCGGGACTCGCAGTAGCAGCAAACCAAACCGACCTCTGCCTCCCCTCTCACATGCCTGCGTTGATGTGGGAGAGAGGGAGGGGAGCGGAGCCGGGGGATGTTTGAATCACATCTCTGAAACTTGCACAAATACTACGAGGGCAAGAAAAGAGGTCGCGTTTGGTTGTTTCGTGGGAACCGAAGGGGACTTTGGTGTGTCATGGAGAGCCAAGCGGGCGAGCACCAGAGCTGCGGCGAGGACGTCCGGAAGAGCGGCTACCTCCGCAAGCAGAAGTCCATGCACCGGCGGTACTTCGTGCTCCGCGCCGCCTCGGAGCGCGGCCCGGCCCGCCTGGAGTACTACGAGAGCGAGAAGAAATTCCGCGGCAAGGCCCCCGTGCCGAAGAAAGCCGTGGCGCTGGAGACGTGCTTCAACATCAACAAGCGGGCCGACTCCAAGAACAAGCACATGATCGTGCTCTACACCCGGGCCGAGAGTTTCGCCATCGCCGCGGAGAACGAGGCGGACCAGGACGAGTGGTACCAGGCCATGGTGGACCTGCAGTGCAAAAGTAAGCGAGACACACACAGAACACTCATGCACGCTCTTAACGCATGCATGCATGTATGTATGTATGCATGCATGCATGCACACACCGAGTACCGCGCGGTGCTCCTGCACGAGAGCAGAAAACGTGGCAGTGCCTGCAGAGCACGGCAGCGCACTGCAGATCGGGACATGTTTCGCTCCAGTGTTTTGGATAATATGCGGGGGTTGTTTAAAAACCATTACAGCTCGCCAGCCCAAGTTTACATAGTTTGTGTCTGTGGCGTGGATGCACTCCCGCTGCCTTTTAAAAAATTTGGGGATTTTGGAGCTGGGTGGTGCGCATTTTTGCACTTTTAAAACAGGTTGGAGTTGTTTACAAAGGGCCCCTGACGGGAGTGTGTGTGTAAACATGCGCCTTTAAGCTGCACCGTGGAGCTTATCCTCCCCACCAGTCCTTATCATACTGGTGTCAGGTCAACATATTTGCTCCCAGTTGCGTCTTCAGACTTTCTCGGGTGTTTTTGGGTCTCAGCTTGTGCACAAGCTTTGCCTCCCCGACCCGAGTCGACTGCTCAAACGCACCCTGGCCTCTTGTTTACTTTGCCTGCTCTGCTTTTTTCTGCTGACAGTGCAGTATTACATCAGTCATTGATCCCAAAAAAGAGAGACAAATGTCCCAAAAGTCGACAAGAGGGGAGCACATTTGCACCTGACAGCTCAGTCGTGGTTAATTCATGAAACATTCATATTTATGTCCTGATTGAACTTTAATGAGTAAGCAGCTTAGCCTCTCCTGCAGTGGATTTATCTAAGGCTGCCTCATTGTGCAAATGGCCTCAACTCCCCCTCCTCCTCCACCCCAAAAAATATCACCCATGTAGATTTTTCTCAAATGGTGTCAATCAGCCGCTGTGTAAACACAGCTGTCTGAGCAGTAGTGTTATGCACTGGGACGTCAAATCACCTGTTCAGCTTTTTACCCCCCCCTCCTCTGGCTGTGGGAGACCAGACGGGCCACAAGCGACACATGACGCAATCTTGGCAAACAAAGATATGAGTTCAAGGTTCTTCTCACTCCTGACCCTCCTGCACTGTTACACAAAGCAGCTGATTACTGGTGGGGAAATAAAACACCTGAGGAGACAGAACAGTTCAGATTTTTATTTAAAACCCAGTTGAGAGCAAGATGTTTCGTGCTTGGAGACAGGCTCGGCTGATTTATGCGCTCCAAAAAGTTGCAGGCTGCCAGTAGGTGCATTAGGGGAGTCTAGTTGAAAAATCCAGCAGATTTTGGTGTAAACATCGTGCCGCCTCTTGTTGCCTTCACTGGGTCTGTGTGTTTGCGTGCGTGCAGCCCACTTTTCCCAAGTGCCTGACGAGTTTCCGCTCAGACGGGAAAGTGAACAGACAGATGTTGGAGCGGAGGTGCAAGAAACTGACTTCACAGCCCCCCAGAAGAGTGCAAATAATCCAATCTGTGGTTACTAAGTGCTGGTCTGTAAAGGTCAGACGCACAGAAAGTTGGGCTTCATGGGCTGCGGCTCTGCAGGTGAGAGCGCTCGGCCTTCCAAGGAAACCGGACAGGCAGCCGTGGTCATGAGCTGCCTTTGAAATTACAGGTCCGGTGTGCTGCGCCGCTCCTCGTCACCCTCTTTTGTTGCTTCAAGTGTCGGGTTTCTCCTGTAAATCACCCTCGCTGACAATGACAAAGAGCTGCGGCTGGCTGCTGTGCAAACCCTGCACGCTGGCAGGCGTTTTCTTGTGGTATGTGCTGCAGTTTCTGTTCATGCACAAAGAAAAAAAAAATGAGGCCACACACACACACACACACACACACACACACACAATCCGGGCTTGTATAGGGAGAGTTTTGCAAGAGGGGGAGTTGTAGGGTCACGGCCAATTGCTGCCTAAACCTGCATGTGCGAAAATAGCTTACACACACACACACACACACACACACACACACACACACACACACACACACACACACGCTCATGTACACTGAACACTGTCAGGATTCCTTCCTGTAATAACCCTCCTCTGGTATGTGCAGCTCATACACAGTTTCAAGTCTTCGGTGTCTGTATGTTGATTGAACCTCCACACACCCCTCCGCCTCGTCTGCGCACACTGTCGCTTCCCCACCACCGTCAGTACAGTCGAGTATTCGTCCCCCCTCCGCTTGTCCCAGAGTGGAGACGGAGGAATTCACAGCCTGCAGACTCTGAGCAGGGCGAAGCTGACGGGCGCAGAGCCAAGAGATGCTGCACTGTCTGTCTCACATACTTTTCAGAGGACCACTCCTTCAGCCTGATACCTGCGTCGCTGCTCACATGACGCTCCCACAGGGGGGGGTGGAGGTGGAATCAAAGTTATGGGTTGAAGTTTGGAATAACTGAGTTGTTTTGAGTCCTCACAGCGAGAGGTTGCTCAGCGTGCATGCGGTGGAAGCGCGTCCGTGCTGCCATACGCTTCCTCCTCTGCGCTCCGGGCCTGGGAAACTCACCTAAAGCAGCCCAGGATCCGTCCAGTATCACACAGCCTCCCCTCCAGCCGGCGGTAATTGCACAAACACGAGCCAGCTGCCGTGCAGGGCGATGTTGGGATCCCAGTTATTTATTCAGCTGAGTCCAGTAAGACCCTTTCGGGCAGCGAGTACAGTATCAGGCTTGAGGGCAGCTATTTGCTCAACTATTAGGAGTCAGTCGAGTGTGTAAAGGCTTAACCTCGACGAAACGGGCGGAGGTGCGGCCCACAATCGTCGCTCGCCAGGAAAACTGACTTCAGGAATTGTTGTTGACCTCGATAAAACAGAGTTAAGCTCGGGAGCCAGTGGCACTAAACGAGAGAGAAACACGAGCCGCAAACACACACGAACATGCAGAAAGTATTACAGTAGCAAAAGCAAAACACGGCCCAAGAGCAGATACAATCTGACCAGATTGTCTCCGATTTAGTGGATTCACAGACTGACAGGAAATGTATTCGCTCATCTGTTTTGTCTGATGGTGAATCTAACATCTCTGGGTTTTGCGCTGCTGGTTGACAATTTAAAGATTAAGATTTTTTTTTAAGTTTAAATTTCTGTCCCAAGGCTAGGATTGAACTTTAAAACTTAAGTTTGTGTTGCTCGCAGCAGCGTCCATTAATCTGATCGTCAAGAGAAAAAATCTGCAACTGTTTTGAGATTGATTTATTGATTCTGTCATTTTTTTTTTTTTTCAAGCAAAAATGCCAAACGTGTCCTCGTTCCAGCTTCTGAGATGGGAGGGTTTTCTGCCTTTTTCAGTCATATGTCATAATAAACTCAATAACTCTGGATTTTGGACAGACAAAACAAGACATTTGAAGCTGTTGTTTTAATTAGAACGGCGATTCTTCACTCTGTTCTGCCATTTTCTGAACAAAATGAATAACCTGCTGTCAGGTTAAACACAAGAGCCCCATCTATCTGCTCAGATGGTGTTGTTGTGATCTTGTTGTTTGTTGACATCCCAGCAGTACGTTAAATCTCCATGGGCGTTAGTTCTTTGTGTTCAAAGCTCCAAAAAAACTCCATTTGAAACACTGAGAAACAACATCTGTTTCCAAATATAATGACATGGTTATTCATGATCATCCACACTGAGAACAGTTTCCCCTCCTCTGCCAACCTGTTTTCAGTTACATCCGTGGATTATTGGGATGTAATTTTTGACACTTTAAACACCACAAAGCGAATGCAGGCGGTGTCGGATTGAGCTACAGCTCGGCAAATCGCACCAAAACTCTGAAATCTGAATTCATATGAGGAAAATTGTGCGTGTATCAGATTCTCTGTTTGCGGCTCTGGAGTGTTTTCATCAGGGAGCGTGGAGTGGCTGCTCTGGCCAACGAGATCTGGATCTCACCGGTGGCTCGCCGAGCTGGCCGATTAAACGTTAAGCCGCGCTTAAGCACTGCTCATCTCCCTAATTAGGCAGTAATTATTGTCTCGAGGGTCAGCCGCTGGTGACGCAGCAAGAGGCTGTGTGCTAACGAAGTCAGAGAGGAGAGCGCGCAGGGGGAGCCGTTAAAGTTTAGAAAATGATCAGTGGCCATTTTTTCGAGTGCCACCTTGTTTTTTCTGCCGCCTCGTCCTCCGGACGGGAGCTGGCTCATTTGGAGCTCTAATCCAGGCTGAAGAGTGCCGAGCTGCCACTGGATATTTCCTCTGCATAAATAGTTTGCGCCCGTTAACACCCTGTAATTTTATTTAACATGACAATCTGGCAGGCTGGGCTTCATTATGGCCAGCTCTGGCCCGATGGATGCAGCAGCTCCTTGCATTAGAGGTACAGTAAAGCATCATGAGTCTGAAATGGCCTTGAGCGCTCCTCCTCCCGTCTGCCGTTGTGGATTGGGGTCGGCTCACCGTTGAAGCAGCCCATCAATTAAGTGCCCGGGTTTGATTGACAGCAGAGCAAGGCCAGAGGCAACAAGACCCATTTAGTCAATGAAGGCCCATATGTTGAGCATGATAGAGCCGGGGGCTTTAAATGCATAGTAGCCCTTAATAGTGGGATGTATTGATTGCTGTCGGCTGATACCAGCCCATTACCGCTGTAGTTGTGGAGGTCAGGAAGTTCATGAGTTGGGATTTATCGGCCTTAAGATGAACGCATCAGATTCGGTGAAGGCCCTCCTCATCAGCTGGTGTGCTACTCCTCCAGGAGATGCAATGCAGGGCACGGCATTGATTGGATTTACTGTAACACCAGCGTGGAGACACAGGAGGAACCCTGCCTTTCCCAGTCTCTGCAGGAAATATAAACATGTCTCATTCTGTTTTTCTTCTGTTTTTGTTTTTACTGCTGTTCAAAAAAATGCCAAATGTAAAAACACAGTAAAAATTGAAAGATGGAGCTCTTATGTGTCACTTTTGGGAATGACATGCAAGAGTTCTCGTGTAAAATGAGGTGAAAGTGGTAGAAAGCGTTCTGCCATCTTAAAGGAATGGACACCAGGAGAGGATTCGAGAGTTGGAGATTTTCCTATTTCCTTTGGACATGCACACTCTCTTCCAAATGCCTCTGTACAGTGCGTATAGGTATATAAGACTGAGTTAAATCCTCAGTCATTTGACGCCCTCTCTGCAGCACTGAGCAACAAGCCTGCTGTATTTAGAGTGGGACTGTTTTTTGCATTACTGGCCCGAGTTATTATGAAGCTGTGTACAGTATATACAGTCTGGCTGCATGCTGGTACATGTGCCTCTAAGCATGTTTATAAAACGGAAAGGTGAAATCCGGCGATCTGATTGGCTGTTAACTGTGATATAATGAGCGTATACCACAGCTACTATTCTAAAAGGCCTTATCACAGCATATCACTCCGCTTCAGGGAAGCAACAATGTTTCCATGACAACAACCAACTGTTCGCAGTACGCAGCAAAAAGTAGCCGGTTTTGATGTTTATTTTTTTAAGGCGTTAACAACATATTCAGATGCCGCTTCTGCGTCTCCAGGTGGCTGTCACAATGTCACATATAGTCAGCTTAATAAAGTCAGTGATCACTCAAAGCTAAAACTATTAAAAAAACTCTCATTCATTGAGGTTTTGGGTGGATTCTTCTGGAACACTCACTCATCGTTAACTGCGGGGGGGCCTCGCATGTTTACGTTACGGGGCTGATTGTCAGAGAAGCAACAATGTATCCATGACAACAAACTGTTACAGCAGGTAGCAAAAAGTTGCTGCAGTGTTTTGACAACGTTAACAAATGGACTGAATTAGTTGAATTCACATGTTTAAGGTTAACTTTCACCTCCAGATAGGGTTAACAATGGTAGAGTTGATTGAGCAGTGACTTTCTCCCGAAAAAAAGACGAGGAATAGACGACATGCAGAGCTAGCGTACGGAGAGGTGGGACTATTTTTTTCACAGCGGGGCTATTTTATTAGATAATATGTATTTCTGTTTAATTAAAAACTGCATGAAAATTATTGTGTATTCCACTTTCATTTTGCCATTATTGGTAACTGTTTTATAAAAGCAATACATCACTCCAGTCCGTGATATACGCTCATTATGTATAATGAGTGTATATCACAGCCTGTCGTGATGTATTGCTTCATTATGTGTGCACATGTATAGGTAGTCTCTATGAATGCAACTGCTTAATATAGTTAATAGTGTGTAGTGTGTGTTAAATCTAAATTGCAACCTTAATTGAATTCTCTGCACTTTTTCTGTATTAGCTTTGTGTATTTGCTGTAAAACTGCCTAATGTAATGTAAAAGAGGAACCTGGAGAGGCCACCTGCCTGGAAGGCCAGAACGAATTCTTGGGTAGTTTAATCGTAATATTAAATTTATGTGCTTTGGAGAAGTTGTGCAAGAGGACTTTTAATATTCAAAACTGCATCTTATTTAGTTTAAATGAAAAACTCATCCATCGTATTGTTCAGATTTCCAGTTAACTCTGGGAACCAGGCCCCCCAGCGAAGTCCAAGATGGCTGCCAGTTTGATGAGAGCGTCTGTGCTGATTTTGCCTCAAATTACTCACATCAAACTTTTTCATTTTTTTGCGTGTCTCATCAAGGGACAGCGAGCCTCGGATGCGTCACTGATAATTTCATGCACTTCTGTGTGTGTGTGTGTGTGTGTGTGTGCGTGTGTGTGTGTGTGTGTGCTCTCCTGGATAACGCGAACCACATGTGAAATTAACCTCAGGCAGATGCTGGTGTCAGGGAAGCACTGTGTCCCCGAGTGTGGGCCCAGATAGGGGGGATTACAGATGGTAGAAATGGATGAAGAGATAGGAAGAGGAGGAGTTGAAAAAGAGGAAAACGGGTACACACATGGCAGCCAGAGATTAGACCAACTGTTTTCACTGCCGGGTGGCTCGCTCTCTTTTCTCTCTGAAATACACGCCAGGACAAAAAGTACACAGCTGTCTCCCATCTATCCACGCTGGTAACCTGGTATGGCAGTGGGGGTGGTATAGGGGGCACAGTAGCTGGGATAGGGGGTAGAAAATGGGGCTTAGCCCTCAGAAGTTTCTGTGCAGTGTTTTGCGGTATTATGGCGCAGCCCAGCGTGCTGGGGCAATGAGGTCAGAAACTTGAAACAGATCCGAGTGAGAGCCAGCCAGTTCATTGCCAGAGTAGCTTTCCCTGATTTACAGGCTGCATTAGCCAACTAAGAAGAGGGATTAAATTATGAATCTCGCTATAAATTTCAGTCAATTTTTTTTTTCTCATGGATTTGCTTTACAAAGAGGTCGTTGCTTGACCGTAACTTAAAGGTAGAAATGAAAAGCGGAGGTGGACGCTATACTTTGGTGTTGTTTTAGTGCCTGAACATGAGAACATTAGATTTAAACTTGGTCCTAACCCAAGTACAATCCCACCCAGAGCCCCAGTGCCACAGTGCTTCAGTGCCCCCTACCCTGTTCTTGCTGTGGGTGAGCTGACACAATCCACAGACCCCTATGGAAGACCTACTTTCTCAGGGATTTGTGTGTGACGGCCATAACAGTAATTAGCTTGTCACCCAAGGAGGAGCTGTCAATATCTCAGCAGGCATCTGGCAGCCCCTGGGGGTAAATATTGCACCCTTTTACCCCCTTAAACACACATTGCGTTACAGCATGAAGGCAATGAGAAAGCAAGCGAGATGCAGCGTCGCCTCAACGCCACAAACTCGGCTCATTTAAAATCCCAGTTTGAGAAAACTGGGTGAGATTATGACCTCTTTTTGTACAGTGTATGTTCTCAAGGGAGGCAGCGGCTTGAGCACAGCAAATAAATCAGCATGAATAGACAGCAGTGTTGGCCATGTTGGGTTGCCATCCTCGAGCCACTCGTTAAGACTGAAAGTTTCATGTGCGGTCGTGGCGAAAGTGAAGTAAACAACTGGTGCGTGAATAAGCCAGTGTGAGGGTTTTTTTTTTCTGGTTGCTAAAAAGAGAAAGGGTATGCTGAAACTTTGAAATAAATACAGTCACCTTGTGTGAACTCTCCATATCCACCCTCCCTCAAGGTTGAGTCGAGGTTGGCTGAATGTTTTGCCGCACGCATTGCCCTCATTCAACCAGCGAGCTTCACGCCGGCGCTTTATTACCTCCAGCTGCATTTTGCTTTCATGTGCATCCGCCCTCAGTCCTTAGATTCATCTCCTGCTAAGGGTCGTTTTGAATGCGTGTTTTTTCCTGAGGTTCATTATGTCGTATAGGGGTGGTGTCGCGCCGCACGGAAGTTGACCGGCTGATAACCTCTTTTATGCAAAGTGCGGAAAAAAAGTACCCTTTCTCAGCAGCCATCTCCGCTGAGCACCACACTGCCGTGAAGGTCTTCCGTAAGAAAGCCAGGTAATCTATAATTCATACGACTCCTTGTAGGATCAACCCGAGCTTTATGTAACCATGAAGACAGGTCTATAACGCTTGATAGGGTTATATCAGTCTGTGCCCTAGTGGGAATCTGGGAAAACCTCTTAAAGCGTTTCATTGCTTTAAGAGTGTGTACAGCCTGAGTGGCCCTGAGATGAAGGGTGTTTGTATGTGTGTGTGTGTGTGTGTGTGTGTGTGTGTGTGTGTGTGTGTGTGTGTGTGTGTGTGTGTGTGTGTGTGTGTGGAAGCACTCTTGAGGCCACAGCTGAGGTTTAAGGCTGCACTGTACTCAAAACAAACAGCACACTTGTGCTCTCCTAAAGACATGTTAAATGGGCTCTTGAAAAGGAAAAGATCAAGGAATATGCTGCACTGACTCAATCCCAAGAAGCAAACGGGCTAAAAAATTTAATTTTAGAGTAAATAAAGGCTGTAATTAGATTATTTAAAATCCAAGCAAACCTAAAATAAACTTTTTCCCTCTTTAAAGATTCCTTTAAAAGGCTCTTGTTTCCCTCCTCAGTGGTTCTCTGGTATCTCTTTGCAATCTCCTGCAGTCCCTCATTCCCTCAGTCCCCGCTGAAAAATCCCCAAACCGTCGCTTCCTGTTGTAAATCTAAATCGAGGAGGCAAACAGGACTTCTTGCACACAGCTCCTTGCACACACAGAGCAAGGCAGCGCATGAAACATCCATGCATGGCCTTGAGTGAGTCATCTAATGTAGGGGGAGTGCCTCCACACACGCACACATGCACACAGCCACTAAGCCACAGCCTCCGTGGCTTTCAACAAAACATCTATTCTAAGTTGCTTTCAAGTTGTGAGCGATGCTCCAATTTTGGGAAAGCAAGCTGGAAGAAGACGCAGCGAGACACGTCAGACTTCTCCCTCTTTTGCAATCGCAAGTCAAAATGTTTTGGGAAGAGGATCTGGAGAAATGTTTGTCATAACAGAAGCTCAGTTAACATGGCGTCCACTGTGCATGCTGAGGCTTCTTGTCTACATATGGTTGTCATTGTAGGATTTGCAGCAGAGTCATGGGAAAGGAAGAACAAACGCACGCAGACGTACCAGCATACATTTGTAATTCTGCGGCTAGGGTGCACTGTGATTAGCCAGATTGGGCCAAAATCATTGCTTAAAGTAGAATACCATACAAGCTTTGCGAAAGTATGAGCTTTCAGTCAGTTGCTTGTCAAAAAGACACTCATCCCATCAGTACTTCAATATGCAGGATGTGGTAGTCTAATAAAGCAGGTGCTCAAATTCACTGTTAATGCACAAAGAACATCCTGTTCCCATGAAGGCAACAGGTGAGCCCCTTTGTGGAGGTTTGTGTCTTCAGCCCTGCCATGAAGTTGATTGATTCTGTGTAGCAGATTGGTAGTTGTCATGTTCAGGCATATCCAACCTGTCAATTTGACAGGGGAAACTAAAAAAAGTGCCTGAGAGGAAAGGGGCCATGTTTAAGGAACATTTTAGGGTGTTTCCTTTAAAGAAGAATAAGAATCCACCCTAAAACATGAATCATGTCATGGTATTTCTGTAATCCTGGGCTTTTTCGTCAACAGATGTGAAGTCCCTTGTGGCTGGGATTAAAAGAGCCTAGAGGTAAATCTGTGATATATTCAGAAGCCATGTCAATAGCTGCTGACAATACGTTGTACAGAATGATTGAATTAAGGTAATTTGCACATTTCCTGCCTCAGATCTGTGAACAATATAGTGACCTCAAGCACCAAACAAGCGGTCAAATATTGTTAAGTGGTTAAGTAAGTCCTTTGCTTTTGTCTGGCAGCCCAGGATCAGGTCGCACCAAGAGCTTTCTCTCCTGTTTTCCTTGCCTTAGTAATTTCCTACTGTCTGAATACAGAATACCTGACAGAGGGTGTATGAACCAGTGGATGCATCTGTGCCCCTGCTGAAAGATACTTGGTTTCATTAGTTTACAAAGGCAGTTTATTGCCAGTAGAGCAGTCCCAGAAAATGGCTCTTGAGCAGCTTATTGAGTGCTTTCTCATGGGTTTCTGGCCATCTATTCGCATTGTTTGCTTTGGTTTTGGAGAAGATTCCCTTTTGAAACATTTTCCAAGTTGGTTCAAGTTGTTTTCAAGTTTTTCCACAACGGTTGCTTTTCTTTCACAGTCATCATTCTTGTTCGGGGCTTTAGTTGTCAACAGGTTAATTTTTCCACACTGGTATGTGTGTGTGTGTGTGTGTGTGTGTGTGCGTGTGTGTGTGTGTGTGTGTGTGTGTGTGTCAGGATGCCTGTGTGTGGTTGACGAATGAGACCCCAGGTATGGAGCTTGCAGGTACAGCAGGTCTCACAAGCCCCTACATGCTCTGTTTGAACTCAGATCTGGCTTAAAAATCATTGAAAAGCTCAATATCAGCAGATCTTACATAATGAAGGCACCTTGCCCTCCACTAACAGGTAAATAGTGGTGGTTTCACCTGGTGTGCCCTTTGGTCACAGCTGCATGAAGGTCATGTCAGTGCTTTGTTGCAGCAGTTGTACTTGCAAGTGTTCTCCATAAATACTCCTCTTTACAACACATTAACAGGCTCTCTAGTTTTTCTTACCTAGTCAGACCCTGTTTAATTTACCCCAACAACCTTTAAATCTCCTTCTGTCTTTGTCTGTCCCTAAAGGTAAGAACCCCACTGACAGTGGTGCTGCGGGTGACTATGGAGTGCCCAATCCTGGGCCTGCATTCAAAGAGGTGTGGCAGGTGAAGGTGTGGCCCAAAGGCCTCGGTCAAGCCAAGAACTTGGTGGGCATCTACCGCCTTTGCCTAACCGACAAGACGGTCAACTTTGTCAAACTCAACTCCGATGCTGCGGCTGTGGTGCTGCAACTGATGAACGTCCGACGCTGCGGCCATTCAGAGAACTTCTTCTTCGTTGAGGTGGGGCGCTCTGCGGTGACTGGCCCAGGCGAGTTCTGGATGCAGGTGAGCCTGTAATCTTCAGTCCCCCTTATGTTTATAGCTTCACCCTCCAGTCCCACATACATTAAGAGCCTATAATCAACAGAGTTGGAGAAACTACAAAGTTACCCAACTTTATGATTAAAGTTCATGTAACCCAACATTATGTTCCAATTCATAAAGGTTGTTGCTTGACCACAACTAAAAGGCTGTGGTGACACTATACTTTGGTATGTCGTAAGTGCCTAAATATGAGCACTTGAGATTTTAAAACTCAATCTTACGGCAACTTAACTACAATTGCAAGACAAATTGTTGTACAAATGTAGTTAAATTAATCTCAGAATTAGATGAATCAGTCATAAAGAAACCAACCAGCCAGTATTTGAGCTGTCCTGAGTTAAAGGCACTCTTTAATTCCAAATTTAATTGAAATACACATGGTTTTCCTTGAGAATCAGAATTCAGTTTAAAGAAAAATGAATATTGAGTTTAAATTCTTTCACAACTTCATTTAGAGTCTACCAGAACTGTGCTTTGAGTTTACTGTTTCAAAGGGTTTTGTGTCATGTCTTAGGTGGATGATTCTGTGGTGGCCCAGAACATGCATGAAACCTTGCTAGAGGCCATGAAGGCTCTGAGCGAGGAGTTCCGCCAACGCAGCAAGTCTCAGTCGAACTCTGGCCCTGGAGGAGGTGCTACTGCTTCTAACCCCATTAGTGTTCCCTCACGCCGCCACCACCCAAACCCTCCTCCTAGCCAGGTGGGCTTCACCCGCCGGCCCCGAACTGAGCCTCCTGGTGGAGCTAATGGTGGAGCAGGGGTCAGCAGTGCCAACGCCTCTCCCACCCCACGGCATAGCTTCCCAAGGTCTCGCACTGCCAGTGATGGAGGGAAAGGTGAAGAAGGGATGTCAGGGACCACACCGCTACAAGGGCCAAGCTCCAGCCCCTCCACCAATGGCTCCTGCTCCACTACCCCAATCCTCAGGTCGAAGTCAGCCCGTTCAGCCCCCAACACAGCTGCTAAAACTCCTCTTGGGTTGATGCGTTCCATCTCAACCCCAGCGCCCTCCCCAGCTCCAAGCCTCTCCTCTAGTTCTGGGCATGGGTCTGAGTTTGGAGGCGTCACATCCTCCACTGGTGCTGGTCCATCTGGTGCCTACAGTCGTGTGCCATCCCATCGCGCATCAGTCTCAGGCTCACCCAGTGACTATGGCTCCTCAGACGAGTATGGCTCTAGTCCTGGGGATCACACGCTCCTCCCCTCCCCAAGCCTCCCTGGAAGCTCTGTTGGTAGCGTTGGCAGCCAGTCCCTTGGTGAGGAGGGAGCCAACTATATCCTAATGGGCCAACGTAGTGGTGGTGGTGTTGGTAGCAGTGGTAGCAGCAGTAATCAAGGGAGCTTGACATCCAGCTCCCTGCCAGCACCAGGAACACCTGCCTGTGGCTCCCAACCCCAGACCAGGAGAGTGTTGCGGCGCTCCTCCAGCCGTGAATGTGAAGCTGAACGTCGGCTGCTAAGCAAGCGGGCTTCATTACCCCCTATGGCCCTGGAGAGGCTGGCCCCACGTCAGCGCAGAGCCGAGGAGCCAGCAGAAGAAGATTCGGCCGATTATGCCATCATGTCAAGGAGCACCAGCCGTGAGTCCTTTGCTTCCACCTCCTCTTCCACACAGAGGGAATCTGTCATGGGTGCTGGGTCAGCAGGGGCAGGAGGAGGGTACTTGGATGTGGCGGGTGAGTTCAGAAGTGAAGTGGGTGGAGGGGCAAGTGGGAGTGTAGATTTAGGTGTGGACAATGGGTACATGTCCATGCTGCCTGGCGTCACTCAGCCTCCAGTATCCCTGTCCCAGTCACTGGCCGTCTCTGTCCCAGACTCGGATTCCAAACCTGCTGATGATTACATGGCCATGACCCCTAACAACAGCGTGTCCCCTCCACAGCAGATCCGCCCTCCACCAGCTTCTGATGGCTATATGATAATGTCCCCAAATAGCAGCTGCTCCCCTGACCAGCGTGGAGGTCTCTCTGGAGGGGCATGGGTGGAAAGCGGCAGTGCAGACAGCAGGGCAGGTAGTGACTATATGAATATGTCTCCAATTAGTGCACGTTCTGTAAACGGTAGCCCCCCACCTCCTGAGCACACCAGTCATTTGGAGACCAGTTGTCAACAGCAAGCCCCCAAGATGGTGTATTCTTACTATTCCCTTCCCCGGTCTTACAAACACAACCCCTCTGCTGGACACTTTGATGATGGACCTGGACGAGGCAGAAGGCCCAATGGGAGTTGTAGTAGGGGAATGGGTGGAGGAAGGACTATGGGAGGGCGTCAGGAGCAACCAACAGCGGGCAATTCAATGGTTGGGCGCCACCTGTCGCTCTCCTCTTCCTCATATTCCTCCAGCTCAGCCAGCAGCGAGAGCCTCGGAGAGAGCGAGGACAGAGCTGCCCAGGCAGTGAGCACCATGGCTGGGGGAGCTCCGTCCAAAGATGGGAGTAAGATCCAGCAGAGACGTGGTTCTGGTGGATTGTCCAAGCAAGGTAGCCATACTAGAAGCAGACCAGTGAGTCTGTTTGTTGATGTTTCCAAGGCTAACACCCTTCCTAGAGTTCGTGAGAACCCTCTGCCCCCAGAACCGAAGAGCCCTGGGGAGTATGTAAGCATTGAGTTTAAAGGGGAGAAGTGCAGCCAGACTGGGGTCGGAGGAGGGCGTGGCAGGGGTCTCAGGCATGGTTCATCATTGCCTCATGGCTCAAGCAGCAAGCATCCTCAACATAGGCCAACTTCTTGCTTAGGGAACTTTATCCCTCTCTCCCGCAGCCCCTCTGCCCCCATCACTCCCCCAGCTGCCTCAGAGTATGTCAACATGGACTTGGGCCCTTCTCCATCCCCCTCACCCCTCTCCCTTACACCACTAGTTTTCCCCTCTTTCCACACCCCTCCCACACCACCAACTCTTGCTCATGCCCCCAAAGCCTGCGATGAGGGTACAACTGGCCCTTGTGAAGAGGGGGCTGAAGTGGCAGAAGCCCCACTTAGGAAAAGCAGAGAAAGTGTTCCATCAGTGACTGAGTCTGAGTCCCCAACATCCTGTGGAGACTACACAGAGATGGCCTTCAGTTTGAATAGCAACACCATCCCTAGGTCATCGTCCAGTGTCTCCCCCAAAGCCCCTTCCCCCACCAGGACTGATCCCTCTGTTCCAGTGCTCTCACGGGGTCTAGAATTCCCCCTAACCAAACCAGGACCCAACCCAGACCATGGGGCTAAAGTTATCCGGGCTGACCCTCAAGGCCGCAGACGGCACTGCTCAGAAACCTTCCTTGCCTCACCTTCCCTCCCCACCTCTACCTCTACCTCCTCTTCCTCCACTGCCTCCCTCTTTCCAGAACATGCTCAAGCTGTGGCCCGCCGGCTGGGCTTTGAGAGCATGCTGTGGGGGAATGGTGCTGTGACCGATAACCCCTCTCAGTTCGCCCTCCCTGGACAGCAGTCACTTCCCACAAACACTCAGAGTTCGTCCACAGAGCAAGGCCTTAACTATATAGACTTAGACTTGGCCAACAAAGAGAGCCCCCATTTGGGCCTGGATGGACCCTCAGGTAGCCAGGCCCCTTCTCGTCTCTTCTCTGCGCTGGGTGGAGGTTCTGGAGTCGGGGGAGTGAGCGCAGCAGTTGGCAGCAGCAGCAGCAGCTCCAGCCTCAACACTTATGCCAGCATTGACTTCTACAAATCAGAGGAGCTGCGAACGCATCAGAATGGAAACAAGGAGGGAACAGGTAAGAGTTGCCTTTATTCTTTTAAAACACGTGTTGGACTGTGTTGTGCATCATGCCTCTTTAGTTTTCCTTTCACACAAACTCTCTGTGATCTGTCTATCTACCACTGCTTTTGTTCAGTTTTTACCGTCTCCCTTTGTGTTCCTGATTTGGCTCAGTCACATTAATCAGATGTAAAAGAAAACGCTTTCAATATAATCCAATAGAGCGCAGCCTCCACCTCCATCTAGCTTGTAATGAAACTTCACCTGGCGCCATATTAGAATATAGACACCAGTTTGATTTGTATGACTGCCTGCATAATCCACAATATGAGATATAGATGGGCTGCCCGGACCATTCATAGATTTCCTTCTGCTGTACTTGGAAAGGCACACACACAACTTTTGCCTTGTGTGATTGCGCAAGGCCAGACAACCTATTGAAAATCAAGGAATATTGATATTATGATGATTTATCCTCCAGAGGCTTCTTGAATGTTGTGTAAGCATTCCCAGTGCTACACCCCCACCTCAATTCAGTCTTCCCTTTCAGTGTTTGAGTGCTGGTTCAGGAGATGTTTTTTTTAGCAGTTTATACAAGTAGCAGAATCCTTCTGATCCAGATCAGACATGGTTTTCCAATGAGGAGAGCTGTCGCCAACCTTTCACCGCAGTGATACTATTAGCATGGAAACCATGTCACTTAAGCATTATACTCCAAGTTCAATAAAGTTGAACTTTGCCCCTGTTTTCCATTGACCTGGCAACCTAGCATCCTCCAGTGTGACATGAGTAGAAGAAAGCAATGGAGGTGAATAATGATTTTTCCATGAATTGCATCTCAGATTTTATGTGATTGTATGAGTTTCCAGAACCCAACAACTTTAAAATTATAATGATGTTATGAAGGAAAGTATGCAAGCAATTCAAGTGGGGTTGCCAGGTTTATAGACACCTCAATGTAATCTTAGCACCCCTAAAAATTAATTGGCGTCATTTACAGTTGCACTAGTTTCTTTTCTTTCCTCCGCTCTCTGTGCTTCACAGAGGGTGGGGCTACACACACACACACACACACACACACACACACACACACACACACACACACACACACACACACTCGATAAATGAAGTGAAGATTATGTTACTCGGGCTGACAACACCTCATACCGCTACATGTATGCAGCATGAATCTTAATTTGCCTTATTTGTTATCAGATTTAATGTAAATTTCTAGATCTTTAAAATGTGTTTGTGTGCGATTGATTGCAAAGAAGCAGAGTGGTGAGAAAGTGGACGGAGAATGAAGTCAAGTCATTGTTTAACGAAGGGAAAAAAGCTCATTTCATTCACAGTAGAATTTTACATGTATGTGGGAAGGCTGTTAAATTCTGGCAATAAAAAATGTTTATTATGATTTGTACGCAAGCAGAAAGTGGTGATTGTTTAGTTTGGCCTACTACGGGGTTAAAAACTGTTTTATGGTTACCATTTTTTTCTGTGATCACATACCAGAATGCATGCACAACAATCTACAGTAGTGAGCAATAGCTGCAAGGGGGAGGTCAATAAGGCCATACGATGAATTTTCATTGTATTTACATTTTTCCCCTACTGTGCAGGGCAGCTTTCTAGCTGTGGGGGACCACCACAGCAAAACAATGCCTCAACTAGGTCACCGTGAGACGTTTCCTCATCGAAAAACATTCTCTTTGAGCCACTGTCTGCACCAAATTGGCCCGTTCAGAAACAGACGCCTGCCGTTTAAGCAGATAGAGCAGCATTTATATGGAGATCTGGATTTATATGCATGAGTAAAACACTCAGTAGTCTCACTTAACCTTCCACAGTAGGGCTCTTGTGATGCATGCATCCTGCCGGGCCTTGTTGCTGCTAGCCTCCACATGATTTCTAACGTAGGTTGTGTTAGACTTAAACCTCATGGGGTTTTTGTGGTGAACATTTCATAGCCCGGCTCCACAGTTGGATTTAATGAAAAATGTAAGGCATTAGCAAAAATTCATCATGGGATCTTGCGGTGAGTGCAGTAAGGCTGAGCTCAAAAGTCGGTTTTCATAGATTCCACAGATGGAAATGAACCATCAGCCTGCATCCATACGTCGCCGTGTTGGTTTTATTAGGAAACGGAGGCCGTGCTGGTGGAAGCAGGCGGGTGTGTTTTAAATATAAATGCTCACAGTCTACCACAGTGGGACCATATGGGCTCGGGCTGCTGAGTATGTCAGCGGGGCAGCATGGGGGGAGAATGTTACACATTGGCTGTGAATGTTGAGATGGGGCCAGTGTTTCACTCACACAGCTCTCAAATGCCTCTGTACAGTGTTCCCCCTCCTTTCATCCCTCCATTCCACCTCCCCCTCTTTCCTCCTCCAATAAATGATCCTTTTGTTCGAGTGTTTTTGCCGCGGTGGGCTGGCGGGCCTCAGCAGGGCCAAGCCCCAAGACCAGTGGACTCTCCTGAAACCGTTTTCTCTCGCAGTCCATAATTTGCGGCCTCTGAATCTTGCTTTCTCGATTCTTCTCTCACCTTTTTTTCTCTTCTTTATTGTCGTCTTTGCATCTTTGTTTTTCTGTTTGACTGCTTGTCCTCGCACTTATTCATCCTGCACAATCTTTGTCCTCGTCCGACATCTCGGCTGATGGATTTTTGAAATTCCTCCCCTCCTCCTTTGTTCAGGACGCATGCTGTTGTTCAACAGTTTTTCACCAAAACCTCTCTTGTCTTCACGCCTTTTCGTCCTCCTCCCTTTTCACATTGTGTTTCGCTCCATCCTTTAAACGCTTGCAGAGACACTTAAAAATAGACTTTAGTACTGCGCTGAGACATTTTCCTTTAGCTGCAGAGCAGACAGCAACCAGAGAAAGAGACAAAAACAAAAATGAAAAGAGACGGTACATGACAACCAATCTATATGTTGCTATAAATAAAATGCAGTTTAGAAACGATTAATTATCTTGTCTGTGTGGATCCTCTGTGCTTTTTTGAGGGCTCTGATCAGCTGTAATTACAGGGATGTTTTCCCCCAGCAGGCACCAGCTTGTATAGGAAAAGAGTGAGCGTATGTCTCAGGGGTGCATACTTTTGGCACAGGGAGCCTGAAGGCTAAAATTGAGCATCAGTAGTGGGACATTTGCCAAAAACAACCCTACTTGACAGCGGTTATGTAATATGTAACATGTAAAAATAACCTAAAATCAGGATTTAGATAATGAGGAGAAGCAGGCTGAGCCGTTTCACTGCAAATAACTTCCTTTAGAAATAGAAGTGAATCAAATTGAATCAGCCACACAAAATGGGATGTGTGTGTGCGTATGGTTTTCTCGCCTCGCAGCAAACATTTGAAGTCTGTGTGTCTTCATGTGGAGAATATGAGCGTCTGTGTGGATGTCTCTGCCTTTTATAAGCGTCTAGTTCAACCAGAGTGTGAGAGACAGTGGCTGCAATGTGTAGATTTCGCTCAGCGGTGTGGATCTGTGTGTGTGCGTGTTGGCGTTTCCCACACGTCTGCAGAACCGAATGAAGCGCTCGTTTATGAAGTGGAGAGGATTTCTGGGACAAAATGTTAATTTAAATTAAATCAGCCACAGCTCCCACAATCTCCTCCAGGAAAACCATGTGAGAGAATTTTATTATCCGCGCTTCCAGCTGTCCCTTAACTTTATTTCTTACCATCTGGACTGGGATGTGTGTGCCAGTCTCCAAATGACCTGTAGCCCTTTGAAATTCCTTCAGTCTGCCTGAACGCTTAAAAACTACGTTCGGAGCTGTAAGTGCTTTCAAAACCTTTAAATCTGAACTCATTGTTATTTATGAGTCACATGAACATCGCTGTTCACAGAAGCGGGGCTGTTTACATTTGTTTGCCGTTGGCTAATTGGACAAAACTCATGCATAACTGACCAATTGGATCAGTGTCGACAGTGTTTGTGTGTGTGTGTATGTGTGTGTGTTTTCTCTCCTTGTGTCCAAAATCTTGTTTGCCAATATTATTTTTTACTTTTTGCATGGATAAAAGTAGATTTTCATGGATTCTCTGGCACTTTAGGCTCACATTTTGAGGCTTTCAGGAATCAAATGTGTAATATATGGATTAGAGTCCGTGTGTGTGTGTGTGGCGGGGGGGTGATATGGGAAAAATATTACATTATTTTATGTCATCTAATACAGGGATAGTGATTTAGATTTAAGAAGCTATTCAAAGTGGCGAGTTGAGAACTCTTTTTTTTTAGCTAATCCAGTGAAATAAAACTGTCAAATATTGGAGCAAAAATCCAGAAAAATGTCAGAAATCATAATTTTTCAATAAACCTTCTCTCAATATATATTTAAAAACTACCAACAGTACTACAATGACAACTGAAAATGAACTTTAACTGCATAGAAATAAAACTATATTGACGCTGACTACCCATGTAGTTTTATAGGTAACACTGCTGGTTTCTTGGCCCAGTTGGCAGCCGGTTGGCACGTTCCCACCTCCTGGAAGTCAGGGAGAGGTAAACACACTTAAAGTCAGTCAGTGGAGCGACCTGGAGCTCGCACACAACCGAGTGCTTTTAAGCAACGGCGTCAGGTCCAGCGTCGACATTAGAGGTGATGTGTGATCACTCGCTTCCTCTCTGCCTGCGTTTCTCTGTGACAGATCATTACGATTTATTACAAGCACTTCTGCTTTTGCCGCTTTCGGTCAAGATGATGATCGTTGAGGTTTGGTTTCATGTTTGGTGTTAAAACTAAAAGTGGACTGGAAATAATATAAAATGTAAGGAACTGTGAGCTACTATGGTAAGAGCAGTAGGTCAAAGTTGAGGAAGACAGACTGACACTGTGGAGACAATGTGGGCAGTAAATTTATGTTCCTTCTTTTCAGCGACGTCAGGGAAAATAAGTTATTACAACCCAAGTTATAATAAATCAGAACTGTCCTTTGATAATAACTTGATCATTAAATCATTAAACGTTTACTAAATGTACACACCGTGCATTCATTCGTCTGCACTAAACAGGCCTCTGCTGCCTCTTTACACTGCTGGGTGTGGAATCCAGGGCAACGCAAGGGTAGACTAGCAGCACTACGAGTGTTATGTAAAACGCAACCACGTGGATGGGACATGACCCCCAAGGAGGGTGAGGCTCAGGGCACAGTGTGTGTGTGTGTGTGTGTGTGTGTGCGCGCACTCAGTTTGTGTGTTTTAACCTGGTTTGTTCAGTGCAGGAGGCGCCCCGAGCTCCTGCACATGTATGCAGAGCGTAAACGCACACAAGACGTGCAGCCCCCCCGGTGAGCCTGTTTAAATGAATTTATAATATTCGATTTTAACAAGTTATTAGCTTCCCTTCTTTTCCACTTGACTGTTGTGTAATCGACTGTATGGGTATGAGAAGCGGGACGAGGTGGGAGGTACGCCCCTGCATCTTATGATTGCACAATACATATTAAGATGGTAATTAGCTCGAATTTCTACGCACTGCAAACTCTGCTTTCCTTCATTAGCCTAATTACAGCATTACACAACTGATGTGCCCCCGTGGGAAGAGGCAGAACAACCTGCGCAGTTACTGGAGGACGGCAGACGGCCATTTCCTCGTCAGTTTGAGTGAACAGAAGCCACGTTTCTCTGTTTATGTAATGTTTTCCCCACACATCCAGACAGGTTTCTTTGGATAATATCACAAAATGGAGGTGGTCGGAGACACAGGAGCTTTTTTTTGGGGGGGGGGGGGGGTGGGGGGGGTTGTTTTTGTTAAAGTCAAGGACTTTTTTCTCTTTCTGTGAAGTCTGGTTTGCTTTGTTTGGGCGGTCTGTTGAGGGAGTCACCGAACTCACAGCACACATAGCAACAACTCTCCTCTGTTTGGGTGTTCAGGGAGCCTTGAAGGTTGTGTGTGTGTGTGTGTGTGTGTCTGTGTGTGTGTGTGTGTTAGAGGCTGAGGCGTTTTTTTCCCCCCGCTGACTTCACTGGCCATGTGATGAGGTCATGTGCGTGCGCCGCGGCAGCAGCGTCGTCTCATTACAGGCCATCGCCTCCGTCCAATTAGCCAAATCCAAAGGCCGGAGGAGTAATCGGAGTTGAATACGAACACACACACATGTACACAGCTTTGTGATGGACGATCAAGCCGTCACACACACTGCTGCTCACTATACAAAATTCGTCTGCTGTGTGTTAAGCTTTCAACAAACCTGTGGGAGCCAATGAAACCCAGTTGTGTAAGAATAGAGGACAGGCTTTGCAGTGGCACCGCAAATCTCTTTGCAGTCACATCTGGCGCCAACGTGGAGATCCACCGTGTGAAAATAATGTGCTAAATATGTAACAGCCTCTGAACAACAGGCCGGACAGCTGGAAAACAGGTGCTGTAGGGTCAGTTTAGTCTAGTTTGTGATGTCCCAGGTCAGAATGTAACAGCATCCAGTGATTTCAATGAGGACAAGAGCACTAACAAGGATGTCAGTGTAGATTTGTCTTTGCTTCTTATTGCATAAACCGTTCGCCTCGCCTCCATCTTTGATATTGTTTGGGGCATATCAGGACAGTTTCGAGTTTTGGCACTGATCTAACGAGCCGACGGGTTCAAGAAGCTGCTCTGATGTGGGCATGTCACTTCAGGTACAAATGAAACGATGAAATGCGATCAAGGGAGTCTGGTTTGAGTAATATATACTGTAATTTGAAGGCTTATCAGATGCAAGAATGCTTTATAGTGCTTTATATTATGATGAAGAAGCGTTTCGCAACTCCTCTTTTATCCTTCGTTTGAGCACTCACCAGGTAAAGAGCAGAAATACGGCCTTCACGTTACAAAGCCATCTGCCTGGAATGTGCACCTGCTTGCTTTTGCATAACACTGTAGTAAAAGTTGAGCCAGCTTCAGCTTTTTCATCCCCGGAGTCCTTTGGTTCAGCACCTCAGCATCATTAAAGTGAATGAAAAGGCTGCTTTGATTCATGCAACATCGGTCGCTAACTATCAGTTTACAGTATGGCGGTCAGTGAGGGATGACGCTGCCTCAGCCTGTGACACAAAATCAATCAGATGTGACTTCGGGGGATATCAGTTTCCAGACTTAAACTGCATATTTTAAGAAGGAGCAGTGTTGCGTTCAGGGACGCTCGCGGTTGTTCACTCGAGTAGTAACACCTTCATAGAGAATTGATGTTGGGGCTTGTGTGTGTGTGTGTGTGTGTGTGTGTGTTGTCGTCTCAGATGTCGCCTGAGGTCCACTCCACCACAGACTAAGCTTCCATTGACTACAGTGTAAGCGAGAAAAGGAAATGGGAGGATTTCATTCTGCACAATGAATAGAGACTAAATCTCCACTGTGTGTGCATCTTTTTTGTGTGTGTGTGTGTGTGTGTGTGTGTGTGTGTGTGCGCCTGCAGTCTCTCTAAGAACTTGTTGAACCTTCAGTATTTAGAAGCAGTGTTTAACTATGAAGGCTGGTCAGCTCCTCTATCGTTTTATAGCCTTCTCTTCTGCCTCAGGATGGAAAATTTCCTGCTTTGCAGATTGCGTACGTGCACGCTTTATGTTGACCATCAGGCCGACATATTTGCATTCACACTATTACTGTTTGCCTCATCTCGACAGACATCAAAAGGCCTTTTCATAAAGCGCTGTTGACACTCAAATATTGGAGTTGGACACGCCGGCAGGCGTGGAGAATGGATGAGGATGCTTTTCTGGAGCAAGAGTGGGATGGATGTAGAGAAGAAAAGAGGGAGAGAAAGCGTAGAAAGGAAAGCTGCAGAAGAGTGATGCAGAGGGTGGAGGTGAGGTGAGAAGTGGAGATGGTGGAGAATTTATTTGAATTAAAAGCGTTTCAGTGCGGAATTTGGGTTTAAACACTGGAGATAAAAGCAGGGTCAACGTGAAGACATTCCTGAGCCAGACTCCTGTTATTCTTTCCTTTTTTTATCTCAGACACAGAGCTGTGAGGTGTGAGGAGTCAAAGAACGAGTTTTTGATAAACCCTCGCATCGCTGAGCTTGCAGAAAATCACTTTCAGGGCCAGCTTGGGATGAATTGGGCAGGTCTGGCGCCATGGTTTGTTCCCAGCAACAGAGTGCTCTGAAAGAGACCTCGGACTGGCTTCGTCTCCATGGCAACGCTGGCTGAGGCTCATGGGTATTGTAGTATTTAAAGCCGTCCGCCTTTCAAAGCTGATGGAAAACACTTGATTTCTCAGTGGTAACGTTGAAATAGCTCAAACTTTTGTTCATGACGTAAAGCTGTGGTGGTATTGTTAAAGTCCAGGAGGGCTCAGGTGTTTCTGTGTGGAGCAACGTTGATGAAAACTGAAATGCTTTGTAGTAGTAGGGCGTAGTTATTCAGATGATGATGTCATTCTCCTGTGAAGTGACTCTTTCAGTGACAGATCACCATTGAAGGAACAAAGTGGAGGTCAAACTCTGTGGCCTTGCATGGTTTAATGTTTGATGCACTCGCCTGATTGTGTTTTCACTCCCTCGTCTTCCCAAGACCTCGAAGGCTACGCTGCCCATCTCCCACCACACACACACACATGTCTTTCTGCTTGGTGTGATCTTGCTGATAGTGCCATGAAAATGATGTGTGTGTGTGACACTGACGGCATATTTCACGAGGTCAGGGTGAGAGCAGCTGACCTGAGCGGCTTCATTCTTGAGCTCGTCACATGAAGCCTGATGAGGGAGGGACAGATCAGCTGATAAGACAAGGTGTGAGTGTGTGTGTGTGTGTGTGTGTGTGTGTGTGTGTGTGTGTGTGTGTAATTCCAAACATCCAATGAAGATCAGATCTCGTTTCTAGGCCTCGGCACATCCATCCTTTGCTCCCCTCCACAGGTATCACTTGCTGTACACGCACACACCTACGTTGCCTGTTAATGTTAATGTGCCACTTGCTGTGTTCAGTGTTATTTGATGAGGCGTTCAAGGAGTCAGCCTCTGTGTGAGAACTGAGAAGACTTCTCAACGCTAAAGGCAACACGCTGCTAACTGAGGCCAGTCAGTCCTGGATCTTTGAGGCCGGCACCAACATCAATATTTGAGAATTTCAAAGATTAATCAGCTGATTATTGTTTGGTCTAAAATGGATTATTTGTTTTGTCAATCCACTCCTAAACCCAAATATACGATCTGAACGGCACCACACAGTAACAACAGAAAAACTGATCCTGTTCTCCGCCAACATCACGAATAATAGAGTTAAAGCCGCTGCAGCAGTTTGAATATTGTAGGATTAGCACGTGATGTTCTGACAGAGATGTGAGGGAGCATCTTCGGCAGGCAAACTGGAAGAAAATACATCCAATAATGGAGCTGCTTTAGGGAAAAGTCCCTAAACAGGATTGATAAGACCAGAAGCAGCATAAGAAGACTGACAAGCTTTACTCAAATACTTCAAGACTTTAAGGATTTTAGATTTTTTTTGATTCCTGTGAGCTGTAAAGGTAGCTGAAAATCTGTCTTAATTGATGTTTTTGGTTGATTTATTCATAGATTAGTTGCTCTTTTCAGCAATAAATCCTTCCGCTACCCTTCTGCCCATGTAGGGCTTAAGCACTTTGCTCAAGGGCTCCTCGGCAGGCGTCTCCGTGGTCCTTCTCCTTTTGTGTGTGCTTCTGGTGAGCTGCCCGGCCGAGCGAATGGTAATTAGGTAGTAAAACGTCGGCTAATGGCTCAGTACTCTAGTCATGTTTTGACTGACTAGTGCCTTATTCACATGCATTTGGCACTCACACACACACACACACACACACACACACAAAAACACAGTGGCAGGGGAATGAATTGTATTGGCAGCCTGGGCAGTCAAAGAGGCGCCGCTGGACAGACAGTGTGTGCGTGTATGTGTGCAAGTGTGTGTGTGCGTGCAATGTGTGTGTGTGTGTGTGTGCTGTGTGGGTGTGTGTGAGCCTTGAGGACTTTAGCCATTGAACTTGTCATTGGATGTAACAGAAAAGCATTTGATTACCACACCTGGGCATGCTCGCTTCTCAATTCAGAGCTCTTTAGTTACACTGAAAAGTCTGGATTTGTGTGGTTCACGCGCATGCATGAACACACACATACAAGTCACACACACACACACACACACACACACACACACACACACACACATACACACACAAGTCTGAAGGCTGTGTTGCTCTTAATAGTAAAAGCTGAGACAGATCATCCAAGCCAATCACCCCTCAGGAAGCAGGGATCAGCCAAAAGCTCCTCAGCTAAGCAAAGTTACCTTCATTGACCTGGCTGTGTTCTGCATCGACTACACACACACACACACACACACACACACACACACCTCTCCTGTCTCTTTTGTCAATACTGTTTTGCTCATTCTGTTTTGAACAAAGCCCCTGTGCCCCGCCATGCCTCTCCAGACCTCTTTCTTCTCCTCCTCTTCCTGTCTTTTCTCTTCCCCTGGCTCGACTTTTTGTTTGCACCTTTTTTATTTTCACACCAGACTTTGCTTTTTCTTTCTCATAATCATGTTCCACAGATTAAGGAGCTTTCGGCTGAGCGTGCGAGCCGCGCTCGAATGACTGAATGAAAGCACCTATTGTTGGCCGGCTGTGGGCTGGTGCCATCCATTAGATATAATACACAGAGCATGATTTAATTTGGTCAGGGCACAGGGACGATTACTTACAGGGCATGTCTGCATTAAGAAATCACTGCCAACGGTTTTTTAGACCAGGCCTTCACTGCCAATTCCAGATGATGCACCTGCTGAAGCAGATTCTGTCAGTGGAAATGTGGAAATGTAGCTCTCATGACTGCAGCACATTGCATAACAAACACTTTGCATGTGCATGTCTGTGTACATACTTTGAATGCATGATTAATAGCCGATCGGTTTGAAGTCATGTTCAAAGGAACCGTTTGACAGTCGGCAAAATACGCTCGCTGACTTTCTCAGCGAGGCTCAGATGAAGGGACTCTCATGTCTGTCCGTTGATGGGAAAGCAGTTCTGCATGTAACGCCCCGCGAAACTCGTTTTTACACTTCTGTGTTTTCACTGATTAAACAAACAAGATATAACGTCTTATTTCGTTAGATTTAAAAGTAATGGTAGACGTGTATTTTACCCTCGGGCAGAGCCAGGCTAGCCGTTTCCCCCTGTTTCCAGTCTCTATGCTAAGCTAAGCTATCCATCTTCTGGTTCTTACATGTCAGTGATATCAATATTCTTTTCTAACTTTTGGCGAGAGATTCTCCCACATGTCAAACCGTTCCTTTGATCGCTCCATAAATTGATTAGTTCATCAACAGAAAGCTAGTAGACAATGCTGTTAAGGCTTTAACCTTTAAGGCATTTAGAAATCATCAGGATTAAACCATGCAAGCAGCTCTGTGAGGCTGAGCTTTGGCACGGCGCAGCTTTGAGCTAAATGCTAATGTCAGAATGCTAAAACGAGCTAACATGTTTTAGTTGCCACTTTTTGTTGATTTTGATTTGTTAACATGGTTGAAAATTGAACATTTTTTGGATTTTGGGATGTTGCCTGGACAGAACAAGCTAATTTGGAAAATTACATTCATTATTATTATTATTTATTTATTTATTTTTTTACCATTTTCCAACCTCTTATTGATTAAAGGATGATTCATGTGTGAAATAATTTCCTGATAATGGAAATATTGCTATTTGCAGCTCCTCTTTGAGTTTCAGGTTAGGTTGACATGAACTTCCTTCACTGTATGTGCTGTATCTTTTGTGTGTGTGTGTGTGTGTGTGTGTGTGTGTGTGTGTGTGTGTGTGTGTGTGTACATACCTCTGAGTGTGAGTGTGTTAGCTTGGCAGAGTGCCAGCGCCCTGCACGGTCCTGGCTACAGAGCGCCGATTGTGTGCGCTGGGGTATGGGACGTATGCCGGGCTCGGAGAGCGTTGGGCGCTGCCTAAAAGATCGGAGCAGCCACCCACCAACCCGCTGGGGTTATTGAGGGCACAGGAGGAGGAGGAGGAGGGAGTGTTTTCCTCCTTTCACACACACTCCTTCTTATTTGTTCACTTTCTTTCTCCTCCTCCTCCCTCACACACTCTTCCAGGAAAACATTTGAGGTTCTCTTTTTGCTTTATTTGAGTTTTTTGTGTGCCGTTTTCAGCGTTCTTCTCACTCTGTTTGTTTCCCGGACCTCTTTTTTTTTTTCTCTCCTTCCCTCCGTCTGTCTCCTTCTCCCATATAAATTTCTCCCCCTCAAGTGATTGTCTTGATGTCAGCACCGCCACAGTTTTTCTCCCCATGTCTCCACCATGATCTGTGTGTGTCTGACTGCGTGTGTGTATGTGTTTCTCTGGGTTCGGAGCCATGGCATCGCTCAGCTGCTACTTTTCTAACTGGGTTTGTCTGTAAAGAGCTTAGCACCCGTGGGCGTTGGAGAGCACTAAGCTGATTACCGTCTACTAACGAGCCACTTCTCACATGGAGGCCGTGTATGTGTGTGTGCTCCTGTTTGATATAGTATTGTTTGTTTACGTGGCTGCATGCAGTCGCAGTGTATGTTTATGTGCGTGCTCGTGGGTGGGTGTATGTTGCATCTTGAGCTGTGCTGAAACCGGATGGATCAGGTGGAGGAGGTTCAGGGGATGAGGAGGTCAGAGTTGATGTCGGGGTCAGCTGAAGTGCTGACGGTGACAACAGGGTGAGAATGCAGTTAAGGCTCCTGCAGAGGGGGTCAAGTTATTCTCAGAGGAGATCCCATGAAATCCCCTTTTTTTTTTTTTTTTTCCCCACAAGGCCTTCGTACGGCTGCACTGTTTGAACTCTGCCGGATTAAGCCGTCTCAGACCAGACGCTACCCTTTGGGGTCGATGGTGACACTTTGCAGTGAAGCAAAAAAAGGTGATCGCACACTTATTTTATTCAGATTTGTATTTTCATCACAGTCAACATTAAAGCTGTGTCTTATTTTGCCGCTTTGGGCTGCTGCTGCTGCTTTGCTTTATGTCATTACGCACTATTATTACTACTATTATTATGGTATTATTAGCATATTATTCATGGCCTCTGCCCACGCGCACTACAGCCCAGCACGCATGAAACTTCAATGGCTTGCATGTCAGGTTTCATGATTCACATGCCCACTGTGATAAAACATCAGCTTTGCACAAAAAGAAATAAAAGTGTGCTTCCTATTTGTAATTTAGAAATAAAATTAGCATCAAGATTGACTCTGCAAAATACTGTCGGCCCCCAGTTACTCTTGCTAACTGCACTTCTCGTCAGGTTGAAGTTGGTTGGAGTGATGCTGTCAATTACACTCAGTTACCTTTATTGGTACATTAGTGAAAACACTAGAAATGTCTCTCAGTATAATGCAGTACAAATCAACCGAGGCTGAATCAAAATCCCTCTAAAACAACAAAAGCTGAGAATTGAAACCTTCATAGGATTTAATCGAAGTATTTGATTTGATATCTAGGTAAATAAATAGATATAGATGTCTATCTCTGTATATGTAGATATAAATATGTAATTGATTCAGGAATCGTGAAAAAAAAAGTCACTTAAGTAAGTGAATAAATTTTTTTTTCCGTGTCTTGTTTAAATGTTATTATCACCAACAGGAATTCTGACCAAACTTATTAAAACAACCCAGATTTTGAAATTGATGTAGTTTTACTTTAAGTAAAAGCAGAAGTAGTTTGCTTGCATATGTTCAGAATTACCTGTCATGATGGTTGAAGGTCAGACAAGTCAAAGGTTTTGAGTTTATGACAGCAGTAACCTGGTGTGGACATGCAGGTTTTTGTAAACATAAAGTAAGATGTGACTATTTTATTTGTAGCTTTAACCATCTGATCCTGCGACACGAGGCCTGGAGAACGTTCTGTAAAGTAGAAAGCAGTGTTTCAAATTAGAAACAAAAAAAAAAACTGAGGATCATGGGAGCAGTGGGGGCCATCTTTTAACTTCATAGAGATTGCTCAACTCTGACTGCCTGAGGGGAAACTATAGGCTAAACACACAGAGCCTGCATTTCAGTTACCTAATCCTCACACATCGACCGGGGTCCGCGATCACTGCAGCTTTGTTCAGTGTGGTCAGGAAGCCAAACTGACAAAGAGTCAAGAATTTCATTTCAGAGAAACGACGACAGAACATTTTCCAACCCCGACACGTAGACAGAGTTTTAGATTAGCCCCTGACTGTTCCCCTCACACACACCAGCCATCTACATGCACACATGAACAATCCTCATACAGCCCCCCACCCCAACTCTTTCCATGGTCAAGAGCAGTGAAATCGTCTATATGGTGATTGAGAGAAAGAACAAACAGTCCCTTGACCCGCCTTATGTAACTCATCAGTGCAGATCGAATGAAGGAGCAGCAGTGTTTGCTCACCGCTGCCATTATTGGTCTGAGAACAGTCGTTAACCTTTAGATTGCTGCCTCGCCTCCACGTCACCGCCGCGTCAGCGCCGTAACTGGGCCTCGGTGGTAGAGCTAACAGCTTCCTGCGCTTTGCAGGGTTTTCTTCATTAAATTACCCAAATTGCTGTGGGGCACAAGATGTGTGTGTGCTGTAGAGTCAGCTACGTGAAAGCACATGGGTTTCCTGACTGGAAGTGGTTTTCCTGGGATCAAATTCATTTCTTGCCCAAGGAGACAAGTGTGTACCTTGTGGTGCAGAACCATTGGCTGATTTTATCAATAGCTGATTTAGAGAAATCAAATGATCAAATGATTGAAGTCAAGAAAGATGTCTGTCTGTGGCGTTTTTCTCTGTTTTATAGGCTGTCATTAATCCAGTATGTTTTGGCTGTAGAGATTTTATAGACTAAATAACTACGTAAAAAAAGTCATTGACAGAATATTTCAGCATTCGCTAATGGTGGAGGTCGTGTCCAAATTTGGGGTTGAGTTTGAAACAACTGGTCTCGTCAAGCTTCGCGTTTCTGTCCACCGTGCTGGCTGAAAGGTGGCACCTTGTAGCCACGTACCTGATATTGTGCTAAAATACTACAGCTAGAGCAGGACGGCGCTGCTCTCGTTAGCATAAATTTTAGCATCTCAGCTCACACAGTGTGGATGTCTTAAGTCCTTTTAACATAACCTTTAATCCCACAAAATAATATAGTTAGCTAGCATGCCGTTTGCCTTTGGAAATATAGTGACTTACTACTGTAGGAACTTAGCTGGACATGCTAACATTTGTAGCTTACATTAAAGCTGACAAAAACACGTTCAGTGCAGTTGTGTTTTTGGTTTCGGTCAGACTTAAACACTCCCTCAAAACCCTTTTAAGGAGGAGCATCACCCTTATTAGAGAGCCATGCACACCGGTTACCTCTAGCTTAGGTTTTGGACGGGTTTAGCATGCCGTCATTTGGCAGTTGCTGTAAAGGAATCGTTACATTCATGTTTTTGTGTTAAGCTTAAGTCAACGATCTTATTGGTGGCTTATGTAAAAGTTGTTTTCCCACATCTTCCTGACTGTGGCAGGAATAATAGCAGTTAGATTTAACATCCCATGTATTAATACACATATATAGACGTAAAACGAACAGGAATTAATAATCGAGTGAACTTTGGTCTTACACCACAATTCCTATTCAGATTAGGCGGATGTGTCTTCTCCATCTGGTCTCGCTGCGTCTCCTGTCGCTGCAGGCAGGGAAAACTGCAGAAACTCTGCCAGCAGCAGGGATTAACAATGAATCTCCATCAGCTAATGATCAAACACTGACAGGTGGTGTGATTGAATCTGTGCTGACACTGCGTGCGGAGGATGAGTTGGAGCAGGAATGTACAGGACAGGTAAATACCAATAAGAGCGACATGTAAAACATATTAAGCCGATGGCTGGGTTGCATTTCTTCAGTATTAAGGCCAATCTTCCATCAACTCTCAGGTGCTGGCAAAGGAAATACGTTTTCATTGGGATTCGGCAGCTGTGCCAAGTTGTACCGGTCATTATCTTTGCCACGATTTATTTCCTTGTCACTCAAAGCGACATGTGCCAGATTTAAATGATGTGGAAACCACAGCTATCCAGAGCAAACTGGCACCGAGTCAGATGAAGGGTTGAGAGTGTGAACGTCTGCACATATGCTTATATTTCTCTGCACAAGCATTTAACTGAGTGTCCGCTCTGCCTTCCTCTCTCTCTCTCTCTCTCTATCTCTCTATCTATATCATAGCACGTGGTGTCCATGAGTGCATTGTGTGCCTTAAATATTTGTGTCTTTTTCTGCTTCATGGAAACTTGATGTTCCCTCTCTGTTGCTCAGACAGGGAACATCTCTGGAAACTACAATTAGGCCCGGCCACTACACCTCCCCACAGCCGTTAACACAATGTTCTTCTCCGCTGCAGGCGTCACGCCGCCTAACCAGAGCATTAAAAGCCTCGAATCGGCAGAGCAGAGGAAATGAAATGCGCGCAAATCTCCTGTTTACTTATTAGTCATACGTGTGCAAGAACAAACAAGTAGAAATTGCATGTGGAAGAGAGTCGGGGGTGTGCGCATACTGTTTATGTACCTGCTGGATTTCATTTGCCATTAATGAAATTGTTTGTATTCATGACCAGTTGTCATCCAAGGGGAGCTGAAGGAAACGTGTTGTGAGTTTATGTTGACACGTGTTCACCCTCTGTAGATGCTGGTTGATGATGTTTGCAGGCGTGAGCTCGCGGCCGCCATCAGCACGTGCGTAGGCTCGCCGCGTCCGAGCGAGGCGATGATGGTTTAGCTGAAGGCTTTATAGAGTCCAGCAGTATGATGAATATGAATCATCACCTCCCGTCCAAAACAACACATGGACACACACACACAAACACACACACACACACACACACACACAGTTAGTGATCCGCCGTGCGTCATCTTGCTGCGCATTTACATGACGTGGGGACTTCATGTCCACTGGGATCTTATGTGATACACACGTGTGTGAGAGGACGAGCACTACGTTAAAGAAATACCACGTTGCCGTCCTTCACGTCTCTTTGTGTGAGTGTTTGTGTGTGTGTTTCTTGTCCAGTCATAAGCTGTAGTAATGTGCTTGTGCAGCCGTGACCCTGGCCAGCCACCGCCGCCGCCTCGCTGCCCAGCTCTACTCCACTCACACACATACTCATTTCCCAACGGCTTGCGGTCAGTTGACTCATACATTACGCACACGACCGGCGTGTCCTGTTATTGTGCCATCTGACACTTGCACCCGTGCCTCCATTTAAGTTGCTTTAACTGCTGGTCTTTTTTCTGTCGCTGTTTTCTTGTTTCAAGCCGTCTCCTCTCACGTCTGACTCTGTCTGACAGCCAGCCACACACACTCACACAGTGTTTTTTTATGTTTTAGCCATTCTGCTGTAAATCACAGTCAGTGTGGTGTACATCACAGGTTAGCACGGTGTTAAACATGCTGCTGTGTTTTAGGTATTTTTAATGCATCTCTCCATTTCAGGCATCCGCTGGTTTCCATTTATTCTAGCAGACGCTGAAGTTTCGTCCAAAGTCGCGTTACGTTTGAATGGTTATGTGGTCAAACTGCATTAAGTCGCAAAAAAAAAGTGCAAGTTTAACGAGAGTGTGCCATTAAATTTCATCCTGTGTGGAGCAGAATGGAAACCAATGGCTGCCTGAACTGAAGGAACGTCCAAAAACTCAAAAACTGGACAGTATGCGTTTGAAAATGGTTGCCAGAAACGTCAAGTATAAGTACACATAATTTGTAGCTACACCATTTCTTTCTTGTTTGGCTCCATACCCTGCACATTGGATCTGAAATGAGAAGACTATGAGGGTTATGTGGGGACCTTCGGGTTTAATTTTAGGGTGTTTACATCCATATTGGTTGCCTGGTGTGTGTGTGTGTGTGTGTGCGTGCGTGTGTGTGTAAAATCGTAGCCCTGTCATTGTCTTGCTACAGTGTTCAAAAATGGCATAAAAACGACTGTGACTCCCACCTCCACTGTCCACTTTTAGCTCTATTTTTGCTCTCCAGCTGTTTCCCGAAAACATATCTGGATGTCTAACTTGCTGGAGTTTCTCTCTGGCTTCATCGCCGCAAGCTACCACCTCTCACATTGCACATTAATACAAGAATATCGATTAGTGCAGATTTTAAGGTGGAGAAGAGCCAAAATAATAGGTGTCATTGTCCAAATACTGATCCAAAAAGTCCCGCATTAGCAAAATCAATGCAGTGAACATTGTGGACAGAGGAGGGACAGAGCGGGGCGAGGAGGTTGAAAATGGAGGGCAGAACGAGCCGACTCTCTAATTTTGAGGAGGTGCTCGCGGAGCCTCCAGAAGGTTCGTACATAAATATTTGCGCTGCGTGTTGGCCAAGTCAGACACACACTGATTTAATATGTACACACACATACAGACAGTACACTCATATCACACTCCGTTATGGTGTGAAGAGCTCATAAACAGCAAACACACTCCGTGTTATTCCGCCTAAACTCGGAGCTGCGCTGCCTTTAAGACATGGAGTAACTTAATAGGAATGGAGCAGCTTCTGTGATGTGTGTGTGTCTGTGTGCGTGCGTGCCTGTGTGCGTGTGTGTGCTTGCACTGTTGCGGTATGAATTACACAATTCATTTCCAGACTGGAGCAGAGGCCATAAGCTGGCACGTGGACACACACACACACACACACACACACACACACACACACACTTAGAGGCACTGTGAAACACAGATTGGCATCAATTCCTTAACACACGGGACACGATTTCCAAATGCAATGCAGACTCCACACTGTCAGCGAGTGGGAAGTGGCGGACTCCGCCACTAAACATTAAAACTACTATATAGAGACATAATTACAGAATATAAATGCATTGTGTGGCTATTTCTGCAACAATACATTGTATAATGTCTGAACTTGGGTAAAAGGATCATGACTTTAAATATTAGGAAACGTTAGCATTAGCAACAAGGAGGTATTTGAAGGTGTTGACATTTCTTTTGATTCACGTGTGATGATTTTCCAAGATTGATTTCAAGCCTAGAAAAACTGTTTCAACTTCGGAAAAGTCGGACAACATTCCCGAAAAACGAAGGAATTATCCCACTGACTGTTACTTGAATCGTGCTGATCCCACACAGCGCCGGGTGAAGCAAGACAGAAATCAAATGTCTCAACAGCAGCTCCGTCGCTCAGCTGGCTTTCTTGAAGATGGTGCAACAGCTTCTTGTGTTTCATTTAGTTTTGTCCGTCCACGTCAGACAGCCGGAGCAAGCTGGCCACTGGCATTCTGGGAAAAGCCTTACTCGGAACTGAGGACCCCACCTGCTTATGCTATCACTCCATATATCACTTCACCCAAGACACCCCCTGTGTGTGTGTGTGTGTGTGTGTGTGTGTGTGTGTGTGTGTGTGTGTGTGTGTGTGTGTGTGTGTGTGTGTGTGCAGGAGGGCCATTCACATTGGCAGAAAGTGGCCAAACTGGTGGAGCGACCCAGCACACAGAGACGGAGAGAAATCGGTGATTTGAATCAGCAAACAATGAAAGTGTGTGTGTGTGAGACGGAGAGTGAATGAGATAACATTCCCCAAAACCCTTCAGTCCTGTTGGCTTTAGCTCTGCGTGTCCCGTCCAGGGACAGGACGTCCCATGTCAGATTTCAGAACAGTAGCCAGTTTCTGTTACACAAGGACGCCCACATTTTTAAACGCTATATTTACAACCACAAAAGGAAGTTTCTTCCCAAACTGGGCTGCAGTGTGTTTTAAATTAGCTCGCTCCAAAAGGAAAATATATCTTTTCCCTCCTGAGGGCCATATTTGACTTATGGACCTATAGTGGAAACGGTTGCCTACAAAACACTATTTTTTATATATACAGTGTATTTTGGTGGATATTTATGTTCTTTTAATGTTTTATTCACTTAATACTTCAGTATAATGTGTACAAATGTTATATACTGCTGGAAAAGGAAAGAAGACACTGCATATTCAGGCTGCAGCCAAGCGTTATCAATTAACATGAAGATTTTTTTAATTCATTATCTGTTAATTTGTTAACAATTGTTAAGTCTCCAGAATGTCAGAAAGTGATGAAAATGAATGAAAGCCCATCACAGTTTGTCAGCTCTTTTTGTCCCACCAACGTCCTCAGAGCCCCTCCCGCCATCTTGCAGGCGTCAGCAGGCCTCAGGCTGACATGGGACGGTCGTCAGCTGATTAAGCTCACCTCGGCTATAAAAGCTGGCCCGTGTGTTCACTCTGTCTCTCCTTATGTCCATTATAAGCACCACCACAGTGTGTGGACCACACGTCCATGCACTGTTTTCACGGCTGGCATCGCTGTCCTACCCTCCTTTGTGTCAAACTTGGTTATGATAATAACTTTTGTTTCCAGCATGGGCTCGCTCTTTGTCACATTGCCTGAGCCATTTTGTGACAAGTTTAAATAATGTAAAACATTTGTAGCAAAATCCTCACATTGAAGAAGCTGGAGCCAGAGAATATTTGCTGTTTTTTTGCCTGATAAGTGACCAGTTCGACTCATTTTCACTCCGTCTACCAGCCGCTACAAGACAGGCAACATTTTTAAAAGCTTCCAGGTGCACACACACATACACACACACACCAATATATGTTTCAGGTAACTCTCCAGCAGCGGCTTTGTTTTATTTATTTATTTATTTTTTTTTGCAGTCTTCTGCTGTTTACAACCTGTTGACAGTCAAGCATGTAAAGGCCGGCATGCCTGCCCTGTGTCCTGATAGGAAAACGAATGCAGACTGGACGTTCAAATTGTGTTCAAGGATGATCTAAAAATACTCGGATGCGAGGCTGCACGTGGGCAGTGAATGTGGTTCGCCGCAAATGTGCTTTTCCCCTCCTTTTTTCCCCGCACTCAGCACTGCTGCTCTGTCTGTCTCCTCCTGTCCCCACACATTCCAGCTCCTCTGTGTGCCGTAACACACCCACTCAGTCTCTCCCACTGTGTCGCTGCATAATGAAACCACCCAGCAGCCTCTTGTCATTTTTTTTTTCTCTCACTTGAATCATTATACAATCAAGTCAAAAAAATAATCTGACAAAACACAGACAGAAATTACAACATTTAATGAATTAAAGCTTTTAATATGTCATGTAAAAATAGCTTTTTTGGCCTTTCATAGCACCCTGTCATAGTCTCTGGTGTGTGTGTGTGTGTGTGTGTGTGTGTGTGTGTGTGTGTGTGTGTGTGTGTGTGTGTGCGTGCACGTATTCAGTCCACCTGTGTTTTTTTTTCCATACACCCTTTGCAACCGTACACCCCCACACATGCACACACACCTGGATAATGACCTGTTACGTAGCTGTTGTAGCTGCTGCTGCAGTGTGATTGACAGCGGCAGAGCTAAAGGCGGCATGTGTGTGTATGTGTGTGTGTGTGTGTGTGTGTGTGTGTGTGTGTGTGTGTGTGTGTGTGTGTGTGTGTGAGAAAGTGCAGTACGCACACACAGCACTCGTCTTTCAACCCCACACAACCTGCTCTCTTCTGCCAACTCAATGGTTTAATATATGGAAAATTACAGCAAGACAATAAAGGCAATAAAGCTGTGTTCACTGTTCTCATAATGGGGGCGTTTAAAACAATAAAAAGCTTCCAGTCAGACAATTCAGTGGCGGTATTAAGGAATGTTCTCTAGTTATCACCTTAATTTTACGGGAAAGGCAACATTATCAAAGTCGTGTCCTTAACTTCCCAGAAGTCATGTGCCAGTCGAGCACGGCGGGCAGAACGGCATCGCCGCTCACCCACTTGTATTTATTCCAAACAAACTGCGACTGGTGTCTCTGCGGACATAAAAGGCTTCCTCTGTGTCCCACAGTACCTTTTCCTGGAAAGACAGGTCTGTTCCCGCGCCTGTTTAGGGCATCAAATGAAGAAGATTTTTTTTTTTTATTAACCAGTCCAATTAATCATAGGTCATAGCCTCATCCTGGGGACTGGATCCTTTTTCATTTGTTAGTTCCCCTGTCATTGTTCATGATTGATATGAACTGTGGGGTGAGGACTTGACTGACAGATTTGTACTTTATTCATGACAAAACGCTGGGGTGGGACGCATACTGCCCAGGGGGTGGGACTAACAGATGGTGTTGTTGGGGAATGGAGAAAAAGGTGCAGCACGCGTGTTTTCCATTAAAGTAGCGACGAGCTATAAATGTGACTTAAGTGTAAGATTTAGAGACGCTGTGTTTCTTGGAGCTAACCTCAGCCCCGTAGGCTAGTTAGCATACTCGCTAATGTCATGCAAACCTGTTTGTATGGACTTTGAAACCTGCAGCACCATATAGCGCTCATGTGACCAGACAAGCATGAGCACAGCTCCAGCTTCAAGGGAGACCAGCCATTTTTTTTTCATTGCCACTGGGGCAATGAACTCAAGCTAAAGAACGCAGGGTGCTGTATTTCATGGAAGATGATATTGAGGCACTGTAGGGTTTGAGGTGAACACAACACAGGTGACCGAAGTCAGGAGGTTCCACCATCGGCTGAAGACGGGAGACATAGCCAAGAGGAATGGTCCTGCCCAGTCATGGTGAGCACGTGCATAGGCAACGTCACAGACTGAACAAAAACCTTTATCCTGGCGTACTGAAGATAACATTGGGCAAGTCAGAATGGGACCCCTTATAATCCCCTTGGGCTGCAGTAGTGGCTACCTCTAAAGGGAGCAAGAGGTATTAGTTGACTGTGCCGTCCACCATGCTCTACCAGCTGTGTTCATGGTGTCCCCATGTGTTCTCCTTCCCTCACATATGAATGTGGATGTTTTCTCACTGTTGTTGAGAGATGAGTCAGAGCCCTCAAGCGATTAGTAGTATTGGGTGTGAACCCAGGGCGCGGCATGTCTTGGTAGGTGGTACTGAGGAAGTAATTGAGAAAGTTGGTGCTCCTAAAGTCTCTGTGTTGAATACTCATTCTAGCTACGCCTAATTTCATTTCATTATTGATTAATCTGCAGATTATTTCCTCCATTACTCGATGATAATGAAAAAGGGCTATTTTCTGAGGGGACATCTTCACATTGTTGGATCTAAAATAAAATATATTTAGTATTTAAACATATAAACCAAAGAAACGCAGAAAAACATCCAATGTTTGGCATTTTTGCTGAAATGACTAAAACTATTATTACCATCATCAAAGTGGTTGCACACAGTGATCAGTCAGCTAACTGCTGCAGCTCTAAATGTAATGGTGACCAAATTTTACAATAAACCAGGACTGCCTCCATTTCGAAATGTAGTTTTTTTGGTTACATTTGCATCGCACGTGTGACTATTTGGAGTGTTTACGCATGGACTACAGGCAGAATTAGGCTGCATGGGTCCTTGTTTCGCTTCTTCAGTTTCACTATGAAGCTGAGTCACTGAAACCCAGTGTGCCTGCTGTGAATCCAGACTGACAACAGCTGCCATGAAGAAGCAATTTTCTTGCTCTCTGCAGCCACCTTTGTAGTCCACAGGAGGCACGTGTTTGATGCTCACAGATAGATTTTGGGCGGAGTATCACTTTAACCTAATTGTCATCCACAGGCGTTCCAGATTCATGACTAACAAATAAGTACTGTGAAATCAGACACATAGACTTGTGGTCACCCTGCGAACATTATGTCTTCATAACTGACAGACTTTCTGGCGTCATTGGAAGAAATTAAATGAGGTGACAGGAGCTATCCTGCCGCTTCAGTCTGCCAGTGTTCATGCCTTATATCTGCAGCTGTCTTGACACTGAATCCCGGCTCATGTTGCGCTCTTGTACCTCTTACCCACTTGCCTGCTTGCAGGGTAGATGATTTAATGGAATCAAGTATAATAACAGTACTGGGGGATTGCAAGAGCTGAAGTCGCTGGCTTGGAAAGTTGCTGCCATTGTGGAAAAACGGTTGGGATTTGTACATCCCCGTAATAATGTCATTCCTTAATGATTTCCAGGACAAAGTTCTTTGCTTCCACTTCAGTGTGTAGGTCAAAGGTCGGGCTTGGCTACGCAGCTTGACCCTTGGAGTTGAAAGGAATTGGGTATCTCTGCAGGTTGGACACTTGTTGACGGTGCTTGAACCAGTCCTTAAAGAGAAATTTGTCAAAACATGCGTTTGGGGTATTTCTTTGCTTGAATGCAAGATTGACGCATTCCAAGGAGTAGCACATTTTCTGCCTCGGAGCTTGTAAAATGATGAGAAGCAGCGATAAACACCATGGGGATTTCCATTGATTCTTTTCCCACGTGAAGCCTGGAGAACCTCCGCCGCTGATGCTTTTTGTTCACATGCAGTCACTGCTGTCTTCTCTTTTCATTTATTGAAACCATATAATGTAGACTAATACCTTGAGTGTTGCCTTTAACATATGATTTAACTTAAAGTGACTGAGTGACCACTGGACTTAGTGACTCACATCACGTTGCTTAGACCAGCTCCGTGTCTTGTGGGAGCTGGGGCGGCATGAAAATGACAGACTGACGCACTCGATTTACGACCAGAGAACAGGGTGGCTTTCAATTTTAGGCAGCCCTCGATTGAGACATCACATAGACCCAGACTCTCCTAATTACACACACATACACGCACACATACACACACACAGGCGGCTAGAGAACAGTTATTGGCTAGACACGGACTGCGGAGGCAGATAGCCTTGTCTAACCTCTTGATTTAAACAGTCTGGCAGAGAAAGGGGAAGAGAAGCACACGTAGACTCGCACAATCGCTACCACGGTCATTATGACATCGATTGGCCCACAGATGGAGAAACGATGCAAGGAAATGAATGAGATCGATAGACAAACAACCGAAGGGGGACTGGGGGTCAGCTGATGGAAGGGGCCACTGAGGGAAAATAGGAAGGCAATAGCTGATTAGAGTGGAAACATTTCCTGTGTGGCTGCATATAAGAGAGCGCATGTGAATCTGTGCATTAGGATGAGGCACTGGAGAGTTGTTAGCGTGTTTCAGTATATAATTTCCCATGTCTGTGTTTGGGGAAAGGTCATCATTAAGTGAATGTCATCCGCATAATTATAGTATCTTCCTCTGTGTCCCTTTTGTGTGTGTGTGTGGTTTGCATGTGTGTGTCCATGGCAGTGCACCAGTGCGTGTCCAGCCTGTCTCCTCCGGTCCCTTTGGTTGGCTGGCTTGATTGTTTGTGTTGCTGTTTTTCGAGCTGGCTGCCTGAATGAGGGAGCTGCTCCGCTCGGCTCGGCTCTGCTTTAGGCCGTCATGGCTTGGCCGGCTGGCGGGCACCGTCTGTGCTGAGGAGGACTAAATATAGCTCACTGCAGCAGGAAGAAGACAAGCTGGAGAGAGAGAGACAGCAGCACAGAGAGAAAGAGAGAGAGAGAGAGAGGCATAAATATAGAGTACCCTAGTGCAATTAGAGAGTCAAGCGCTGCTGGGAAATTTTAGGGAAAGAGACAGGGAACTCTCTCTCAGCCTGTTCTCTTTACTAGCTTTGTGCATTTGTTATTTTGGCTGACGGCAGCCTGAGTGCCTTTGGTGTGAGTCATCACATCTGACAGAAAGTAACACAGTTTAAAGGGCATTGACTAATCTTTATAGTTGTGATCCTGCTTTCATTGTAAACTACAACTAGGGTTGGGCGATCCTTTCTATTTTCACATTGCCCAATCGTGGTTACCCGAGATATGACTGCCAGGGGGTGGTGGGAGTAGGAGGGGATGGGGGTTAATGTGACAGCATGCCAGTGAAATGCCAGCATGGACAACTTGGTCTTAGTGCCAAAGGAATATCTAACATCTTGTATTTGGAGATGTTATATCAGATGCCAAAGGTGAAGCTAAGGATGTACAGAGGGTTAGGATACAAGATGCGTCCGTCCAATCATAGCTTGTCTCTTGCAACGATCAGGCCTGACGTTGACGCCGGTGTCATTCCTCTCATCCTTTTGCTGTGTATGGGAGAGTGCACAGTGGGTTAACTTCACGGCACATGACATATATGTTGTCAAACCAGGAGAGAGAAGGCAAGAAAAACTCTAACATGCTATAGTGTTTGTCAGGATGTCGCGAGGCTGTCAGCCGTCCTCCACTATGACAAGCTGCATGGCCTAAAACAAGCAATTGTTTTGAACCACTGTTTTGAATTTATGAGATTTCCCAGTGTTTCTCTCACGATGGTGAACTTTCTTTGCCTAAAATAGCACATGGCTTTGGTAAGGTGTGAGGTTAAGGGGCTTTAAGACATTGTTCACGCACCGTTGGTGAATGCGTCCCACCATTAGAACCACCACTTTTGATTAACAACCGTGAAGATGTCACCACATTTCTCTCACAGTCGAAGTTTCACCTGTGACAGCCAGAAATCACCAGATCCTGATGGCAGCTTGACGCCATGTGATTGGTCTGCTCTCTCTCATTATGTCTGCCATCCTGCTAATCCTATCAACTGTGCAAACAAGGCCAGAAAAGACTTGTATGTGCTGGTGAGACTCGACCTGAGACCATACCTGTGTGCCCACATCATACCTGTGTGATGTGAGGAGGTGGAATTGCCAGAAAAACCTGACATGATTCCTTGATGTCTCTTTCCCCTTGTGCTGGCACACTCTCTTGACTCTGTGCCTGCAGCAGTAGGTGTCCTCACTTTCTCCTTCCCCGCTGTTCCCTTTATCACTTTCTCCTTGTCTGAATCTGTGCGTCTTTTTCCAGCTTATTTGGCCGTATTGTTTATTCCTGTTGTTCGTTTTAGGGTCACTATGACCAGGCCGATAAGCAGACACTGATATCTTCCATAAAATATTATAATGAACCTGATAAGGAAGAGGCACTGCATATACATGTCATAATATTTATATCTTCATCATATCTGAGTTATTGTTTATTCTACATCTGACCAAACAATTTCCTCTTTCTGTCTGTGTGTCTCTTTTTTCTTCTCAGAGTGCTGATGTCATGCGTCGTCCTTGGGGAAACAATCTGGTACCACTCAGAGCTTCAAAGCTCCGCCTGTTCCTTTTGTGACAACCAATCACGTCGAGAGAGCAGCTGAAGCAGGCACGCCCCTGAAGCACTTTGACAGAGACTGATGGAAAACCTTTTTTTTTTCTTCTTCTTCGCTTTCATCTTGTTGGTTGCGGAAACCAACGGGGATGTGTGCCAAATGACACTCTTGAAAAGCCATTTGCTGCTCTCATTCCTTGAGTGAAAGCCAATCAGAGAAGGCTACAAAAAAAAATGGAGATCTGTGTTTTTGTTTTTGTTTTCCAAGAGAAAAACTCTAATCGTTAAGAGTATAATGGTGGCTGATTATTTAGTTTATGATAAAGAAAATAAATAGAATTATATATCAGCTCAAAAAGTGCCTCATGTTCAGATTGTAGCCATTTTACAAAGAACTTCAACTTAGCCTCGACTAACTGAAGCTTTGGTTTGTTTGTTTTTGTTTTTGTTTTGTTTTTTTTGGGCTTGATTTGACGTAGTTACACAAAAAAAATGCAGCAGAACATTTAGATAAATTGGGTAGCACTGGTGTGAGCTTTTGCTGTGTTCATGTCATGCGGGATGAAGGCAGAAATCAAAGATATTCCAGTGTTTACACATTGCAAGCAACAGTTGTAGGATTGCAGAGTCGGTCGTCTGAGGGGTAAAATTAATGTGCATGGTCGATAAAGCACTGTAGCCATAAAAGTTGGATTTATTTACGTGAGCGACAGACTTTGTACGGCATCCTCTCAGTCAGATATGAAAAGATTAACATTCATAATTATGATTGGATGTGGACATGATTTATATTTACAAGTCAGAAACTGGAAATCACAGTGAATCCAATATGACATGAACGCAGCATTTTAGGTAACATTGATAATGATAACGGTACTAGCAATGAGCTGGCCTTCCTGTCTACTGTGAGAAATATTAGCGCAGCTGCTGTTGGCATTCTGCTCGTTGTAACTTACGCTGCTTTTATTCCTCTTCTTCCTCTTTCTCCTTCTTCCCTACTGAGCCATACACCTGAAGTATTAAACACACAGGCTTGAAACTAAATGCACTTGTAGCAGGGGATGCAGTAGCTAGCTAGTTAGCTAAAGCCAGCAAGGCCAGATTAAGATATTAGCATTGTGCCAGGACGTAAATTCACCATCCTGCTGACTACAGCTCAGGGTGAGACCCCTGATATAAAGCCAAGCAATCTCATTAGTGCTATTAGCTCCAGACACTTATGTCCCACTTAATCCCCTTCGTCTCAGGATGCTAAATGACATACGGTACATATAGTGGAGGATAGAGACCCTATCAATAGCCATGCTAATGCTAGCTCTGTAGCGGTCAGCACACTGCTTTAAGAACCAGAAACGGGGTCAGTTGTGTCAATTCTGCCAGTAGGAAACAATAAATGCTGATTTGTTCTCAGTTATTTTATACATTTAGGTACCAAACATTTTAAAAAGAATGATTTTACACTTTTAAACTGGTTGATTTGAAAGTGCTTTGACCCGAGCTCCTTCTGTAAGACTCTCTGATTCTATCTCCTTCCCTCCCTCCTTTCTGTCTTTTGCTTGGCTCTTACTTTAATCTCCGCTATGCATCAGCACTTAAGTGCCTGTCTGTCCTTTTTATCTGTCTGTCTCTCTGCCCTGTCTTAGCAGCTAGCACTAATAGGGCTGTCCTAGCAGAATATATCAAGTCTATTTTTGCGTCTATTTTTGTCTCTTTTGGCTGTACAGTTCTCATAAAGTAACTTGTTAATGTTTGTTCCGTGTGATAATGATCTATCAGATGACTTGACTGACAGCTATGGCCCGAATCAGAGGAGTTTTTGGACCGTTTCTCTTTGCCGGTAATGGAGGACTTCATTGTTGCGGGGCCGTCAGTGCCAAAACACAACAACAAAAAAAAAAGACTAAAGCTCCGACAGCACCTCAAGAAGCAACCTTCAGCTCTCAAGTCTGGACGTTTTGCTTTGTTTTTGTTTTAAAAATGTTCCCCCGTTGTTTTCTGTAGAAGAACTGTGACATATCTCACCTCGCAGTCTGTTTATGTGACTCTTGGAGATAAAGGTCATCGTGAAGACTTGCATATGCTTTAACCTTGAGTTTGCCTACGACTTTGACCAGAGGATTAAAAAGAAATGCATGAGGGGAAGGAAAAGGCCACCACGGGGAAAAAATCGACGACAACAACCTAATGTATACATACATGTGCGTCAATGTAGCTCCAAATTGTACTCATGTGTTTGTCTGCCTGCCTTGGGAAGTTCATGAACTTTCTCCTTCTGGTCTCATGACTGTCGAGGGGCCAAGAGCATAACAATGCAGCTTTATTATGAGCAGATTGGGAGTATGTGGTTGGAATCACGAAGTATCCACGGGCGAGATACTGAACCCCTAAACTGCCCCCGATGCTGCGCCATCGGTGTGTGAATTCATACGTCGCTTTGGATAAAAGCGTCTGCCAAATGACTAACTGTAACTGTAATAGCGGTTGCTAATGCAGAAGTGGGGGGGAAACAACTGGGCCTCAAATACGATTCAGCACATAAATCCATGCTTTCGTACAGACCTGCAGGCAGACACATGATGATTAGTTGAAATGTTTCTAATGTCTTTTGGAGATGTTCTCATATTGAAGCTCAGCAGTAAAACACAAATGCTTTGAAGGTACTGGTAGTTTAGAGAGAAAGCACACGAACGGGTGTGCTTTCCAACATCATCCTGCCGTTTAGAGCCACGTTTGAGCTCTGAGCACCTCGTCAGCTTTTGAATGAGCGTTTTTGTTTTTTTTCTTTGTCTGCAGTCTGGAAAATCTTTCCTTCACTCGATGGTCACAGCCACATATCATGAATAAAAGTTCCTTTGGGAAAGCTCAACAGAGTTCAAGAGTTTAAGTGGCTGTATGACTTCATTCATTTTGTTGTTAGTGAATTTAGAGATGTTCATAAAATGTGCAGGAAGGTGCTGCTGCTGTTCGAAATTGTTTTTCTCATCCCCCTGTTCCTCCGAGGGATGGGAATATTGTGAGATTTGCCATTGATGTAAACAGTTTTACTTCTGTTGCTCGACAAAAAAACAAAAACACAAAAAAAAAGGTAGCAAAATCAGAGATGTTGGTGAAATGTGCAGGAAAGTGCTGCTGCTGTTTAAAATTGTTTTATCTCTTCCTCCTGTTCCCCTTGGGATGGTACTGAATAGGAATATTGTGAGATTTGCCATTGATGTAGACAGTTTTACTTCTGTTGCTTGAGAAAAAAAAAATCTGACTAAAAGGAAAAAAAAAAAGTCAAACAAGAAAAGGACTCGTGGTTTCTTTTGTTTCTGTGACTGGCTGCGAAGTTTCCTTTTGAGTGATTTAATGGGGATGATTGTTAAAAAGTGACAGGCTTAAGATGCAAAAACAACAGCGCTACTGATCTCACGAGGGGAGGAAGAAGAAGAAGAGCGGAAGACGCTGCAATTAACAGGCTGAGACGAGTGCGAACATGTGCATGAAATGCCACAGACTCCGGGCGGGCTCATGCCCCTCACACCCTCGCCGTCTTTGATTCACACACTCGTAAAGGCTGCGGCCACAGCGCAGATGTCGCACCGCAGAGTGGAAAAGAAAGCAGCCCGATTGTTCTCCGAGAAGCCTTTCTTGCTGTGTTAGTCACATTCACCACTCCCATTGATAAGATCATTTCAACTCAGCGTTGGCGTGATGCCACTGGAGTTAATCACTCGTCTTACTGGTAATTTGACCAACATGTTGTTTGCTGGGAAGACCTCCCTCTCTGTCTTATTTGATAGCCCTCTACCCTCTCACTCAACACTCAGTTTAATTAAATAAGCTTTTTTGAGGCCTGATAAATCTTCGCTTCTTTCTCCTATTGTTAGCATGTAAGGGATCTTGTGTCATCCTCGACCACAGATGGCCAACCCAGACCGAGGCACCGCAGGAATTAATAGAAATGAGAACACACACACACACACAGATCACGCCTGCACCTGCAGATCCTCTTGCTTCTAAAAGCGTGGCAGCATCTGCATGAAAGCAGAAACAGCTCCCACACCTGAAGCCTTACTAAGACTACCACTGTTCACAGCTCATGTTCCCTCAACTTTTGTTCACTTACATCTTAAACAAAGTGAGTCCCAAGGGGATTTCAAGCCCTACTTCAGATTTGTTTCAGCAGAGACATTTTCATATTCACACAAGCAGAACCTATTCAGTGGCTGACTTTTACCATGATAACGAGACTGTTCCTCCTCATACTTTCTCCTGAGATGGTCGAGGTTTTATGAATGAACTGATCGAGTCCACTCTTTCATTAGTCTGACAAATCTTGCTCTCATTCCTAGTGATGACTGCATGGACAAACAGAGCGAGACAGAAATGTAAAAGCTGCATCAGTGCCGGTCTTGCATAAGGAGAGATTGGAGGAGCAGAGGCGGGGGAATGGGCACAGCTGCCATCTGGTTGTCGACAATGCCTGCCTGGGCTGTGGTGGCAGCATCACCGGTCAAGACAAGAGAGTGAAAGAGAGAAGAGGAGGAGGAGGAGGGGATGCTGGATGGGAGCCAAGGCAAGAGGACACTGAGTTCAGTCGCAGAGAGGTGCGCTGGATAGAGGCCAACAGGTGGACCTGTTGTGTCTGAGCAGGCAGGTATTATCTCCTTGGTGTGAGTGTGTGTGTGTGTATGATACTCTATCTTTGTATTCCAGGTCAGTGTAAGCACATCTGCATGTGCCTATTGGCACACAGCAGCAGAAACGGACTCAATAACCTCACTTGTTTACACACTGCAGAGTGCTTACGCGAGTACTTGCACAGTCTCATGTGAATTAAGTCAAGACCTCAGCTCTATGATAACATGGCAAACTCCATCTACCGATGAAGATCGTGCACTAATGGTGGAAAGCTCCAGGACTACTACTAAGACTAACATGTCATGAGGTGGTGGGCCTGCCAGATCCTTTCCCTTTCTGTGATAAAAGAAAATAGCAGAAGAGTAGACTAACATGTCTTTCCGGACGTTCCCTGAATGCTACACTAATGTAGCGGTTACATGTACTTATGATAAGAAAAACAGATAGAGGCCAATGTCGAGCAGCGTGCTAAACATGCTAAACTGGATGAGCTGCAAGGACAAATGCACTGGCTTAGGAACGAAGGGGTGTTCAGTTCAAGTTCAGCAGGGGCCAGGCAGCCACTGGTGATATCACAGCACCTGAGAAGATTATTATTCATATGTGATGGAGGAGAGGAGGGGGTTCAGTTGGGGGGCAAGCAGTTGTATCAGTGGCCTTGGCTCCCCTGGCCCCCTGTTGGCAGCGCCCCTGGCCATATTAAATGATTGAACATATATTGAGAAAACCTCTGCGATGCCTGGAACTGCTTCTCTTTGGTGAGGCATCTGATGTCAGATTATGATGGTACTTGCAGCTGGTTTTCCAGGTTTGGGTCAGTGAGTCCTGAGCAGAACTGAGTCTTTGCAAGAGTCGGTTTAGAAAAGAGCTGTTCACAGTAGTGGGTTGTTTCTTTGCAGGTTGTCAGGCACATCAGCAGGCTCCAAATTAACTGACACAACAAACATGTTCAGTTCCTTTTGTTTGCTTTTCATGTCCTGAAACCTCTCGCTAGATGCCTGAAGGAGTTTTTCTCACTCAGCAGCATATTCAGATGTCACAGCAGGCTTCAGGTCTTGCAGAGTAGCAAAATGAACCATGTTAAACCTTTCTAGTTGCACCTGTGACAGCTTTAATTATTTCTACAGTTTTATTTTATCTACATTTTTATTTTCTTTATAGCTCTATGTACCTGCAGGAATACTTACATTATGTTTCTCTTTAGTTCAATGACAATACATGCGACAAAGTTTGAGAACATACAGTGTTCAATAGGGGGTATTTTGTTTTAAAGGAGTCTGCTAAGCCCAGTGAAAACATGTCTCAAACCTGTGGAAGGAACTGGAATAAATGTATGTTTTGGCCTCTTTGATAGGACTCAGAGTGCTATTTCTATGGAGTTTATGTCATTTAATAACCCAGCCTCTTTGGAGCATGCACAGTCCATACTTCTACATGTTGGCAACAATACAGGAAGTCTTCCTGCCTTTATGACTTCCTCCACGGTGCAGACCACAGGAAGCTCACTGGATGTAGGACACGGAAATAGCTCTTGCTCCCATAGCAGATGTGGGAATGTTAATGTAGGCACTATTCCATGCTCCTAAATTGCTTCCTTCCCGTCATTCACATATTCAAGTATATTGTCAGGGTTGGGTGTGAGTGACTGAGATAGGTGTCAGGCCAAATTTTGTCAGGGGGTTTTTCCCCCATGTTCTCCTGGAAAGTAGCCATAATAAACGACATAAGTAATGCTACAGGTGTTTTAGCTTAGGTAAACTTAGTGTGTGTTGACCCAGCCAATAAAGCCCTGGATTACAGTCTGTACACTGCAAACTGCTAATCCTCCCGGCTTTCCCTCTTTTTTCCTCCCCCTCCCCAGTCCTTCTACATAGGTTTTAGGGCAAAGTTAAACGCTGCAGACTCAATAAAGTTAGTTTACACACACGGTCATGGTCAAACCAAGTGGATCTGATGGCTGGGCCCATCCTCTGCATGGCATGTGAGGTAATCTGGTCCACAAATGCCACAGCCGATGCAACCATTTTCTAATGTATTTCCAGCCCTCGCTTCCTCGCCGCCCCCTCTTTCACATAGTGTACTTAGCCAAACAAAAAGCCTTTCTCTGTCTTTCCCTCCCTCCCCTTCCTTCTCCACCTCCCCATCAGCTAATGCTCACCCTCTCTCTCCCTCTCTCTCACCTCATAAGCGAATGTTTGCCATGATTGTGGATTTGTCGGGCTGCATGTGAAATTAGCTCTGTCACTCGGTCGTTGCTGGCTGGTCTGAGAAAAAGGGAGGTTGAAACCGTAAAAAAAAAGTGCCACATGGAGTGAGTGAGTGAGGGAAAACGAGGAGAGGAAGGAGGAGGGCGTTTTGGGGGAGTGAAGGAGGGTGGGTGGGGGGGACTGTGAGGCCTCTGTGCTTTATTTTCCTTGAAAGCTCCATGAAAACCGCAGACACATGGTACAGAATTCCCCTCACAGGAGGAGAGGGGGGTGGGAGGGCCGGCTTTGCAAGAGAACACCACACTGTCTGTGATAAACACACACACTCCCACACACACACACACACACACACAAACACACACACACACACACACAGGGAATATTATAGGCGAGTACACACTCTTGGAAAGGAAGGGAGTGTGTGAACCAGACGTACAAACACTCAGCTACACAAAAGGCAGCACAGAAAGAGGGGAACTTTGAAGGAGCCGGCAGGCCAACGCCTTGACATGCCAGCAGGCGGAAACCTCAAAACATCATATCACCTAAATACCTCTCAGCTCTATGGGAAAGTGGACAGTCCCACTTTCCACGGGTATTGGTATGGTGGTGGTAGTGTCGGGTGAGGAGAGGGGGCGTTAATCCAATGTACAATGTGTTTAACTTTGACTGGCAGATCCCTCAAACCCTCCCACCCTCTCCTCGCTGTGGGGCCCCTTTGAGCTTGTAGATTGAGGATAAGCATAGAGCTGGTGTTTAGGTGGCGTTGGCTGACTGGGAAAAAGTAAAGGGTCAGGTGATGTGAATGGATCTATTAGGAGCTGTGATGTGGGCTTAGCGTGCACCCAATGCCCCTGAAACAGAACGCCTGATTGGCCGATCGATATGGGGTGGAAGCAAAAGCATCTCTTTTACTCTTGATTGAAAGAATTTTGTAGCCAAGGCCACAGCAAATATTCTGCTGTCTGTCTTGTCATCTTAAACTTGTTCCTTTTGCTTGCTGCCCAACAGGACACCAGGGCATGAAAACTACAACATCCAGGTCTTGAGGTCACATGGTGGATAATAAAATGGATGTGTGACGCCATCTAGTGGATTATCTGGCATCTGCATACAGCAGGTATCATCCACATCCAATTCAGTTGCACTAACAATATAGAAAATAGAGCAACACAATGACATACATTGAGAAACATTCGGCTAGCAAACGAATTCCCTTGCAGTCTGGATTGCCTTTATGGCTTAAATCAATTGGGACAAACCACATAATGACTTGTTTTCCTCAATTTCTCTTTGTGTACTTATTAATGGCTTGGCAAAGTCAGAAAACGACCTTCTCACAAAGAGTAAGAACAAGTTTTTCCATGTCGTAGTGTTTTAACCCAGAGGCCAGCATGCTGAAACCCTCCTTGAAAGCTCGAAAGAGGAGACGGAAAATCTGTGTCAGCACGCTGAATAGCCACTGCCTGGAAAATGAGGACGCAAGGAATGGGAATACAATCAATTTATAAAAAGCTTCAAGTATGACCTTCCTTCCGCGTTTCCTCTTCATGCTTGACACTACGTTATGCAAATCATTTGCCAAATGAGGCAAACGTTATGCTCAGAAATGCATGTGTGACCTTTCCACTTATCGTAAGGTTTCGGTTTAGGAGAGGAGAAGACATGAGGTCAGGTTTGGAGGATGTCATGTGATGGAAATGCTGTTACTCAGACATGATTTACAGTACACAGTATTTTCATATAACTCCCACTATTTCTTCTAATCTGTTTGTCATGCTCGATGAGTGGCTTTTACCTCAGTGAATGAAACAATGGGAACTGCCAGAAAGCTTCAATCTTGGTCAATTCATGTATTTTCACAAATAAGCACCCGACCTGAATGATCATGATCAGAATGGATTATATAAGGCTGCGGCTGATTGTTTTCATTATTGATTAATGTGATGATTTTCTTTATTGATTTATAATTTTGCCTGTACAACAAACAACAGTGAAAAAAATGTCCGTTGCTGTTTACCAAAGTCCAGGGTGATATCTTCAAATGTGTTTTGTCCAACAAACAGTCCAAAATCCAAATATATTGAGTTTTACTATCATGTTAGATAAAGAAAAGCAGAATTCAAGCATTCAAACACCAGTCACCACTAAATGTTTGGCATTTTGCCTTGAAAAGTGATGATTAACCAACTGTTCAAAGAGATGCTGTTTAATTTATTTAAGAGTTTAACTCTTTAACTCTAATTTTAATAACCTCTGGACATTGGTGCTAAATATATTCACCCTGCTTTAACAGTGCATTTTCAATGATGTGCGCATTTTTCAGGTTGTAATAAGTAATTTAATTTACACTGCACTGTGTTGTATGTATTCTGTGTCCATAGTTTGACATTTTGGGAAATAGGCTTGTTAGCTTCTTGCTAAGTTGACAGGTTTCATACGCTCTCCTCCTTGTCTGTTAAACATGAAGCCAGCACCAGCAGCCAGTTGGCTTAGCTTTATTTAGTATAAACAATGGAAACAGGAGAAACAGCAACGAACCTGCTCTCCCTAAGGGTAACAAAATCCACCTACCAGCACAGATTGTATCTCATTTGTTTAATTTGCACAAAATCAAAAGTAAAAATCGTTTTACTGGCAGGTTATTTACTGGACTTACTTGGATTACGGCCAAGACTAACAGTGATGTATTGACGCAATGCTTTTGAGGCAGAATTGGATCATTATAAAATGTCTCACACCATTGTTTGCCCAACAACAAAATCACAAATGCTTTTTCAACTTTTATTGGTTCAAATCACATAAGAGTTCAGAGGTTTCTCTCATGTCTCAGCATGGGACAGTTTCATTGACTTGAAGGAGATGTTCCCAGTGGATATTCGTAGATAATCTAGTTCTAACAAATCTTCACGAAGTCCCTGACTCTTTGTGGTGTGAGCTGAAAAAACATCAGACATATTTAAACCTCCACTTCCACTTCCTTCATCATCTGGGAATAAATGTGATGCTTTCATGTCACTGTCCACGCCTTCACTTATAACATCCAGCTTGTTTTCCTCAACACTGCTGAAATCTTCTCCTTCGTCTTCAGCGTGTGCTTCAGGACCTCTGCTTGCATTGTCTCCATGCACAGCCTCCTCAGAGCTGAGGGTTGTGGCTGTAGTGTTTGTAAAAGAATCCTGATGAGCTAGCATGTCTGTGGGTGTCTGTGCTGTAGATCTGACACCGCTGAACGACGCACTGCTGAGAACATCTGCGTACGTGACAGCCTTGACTCTGACAGGCCGCTTGTTCAGCCTGACTATGGCTACATTTCCAGCTTCGGTGGTCAGAGAGGGAGATTCACTGAGCTTTTCACCGTGTGTGTGTTTTCCTTTCACACGTTGGCCTCTCACCACACTGCTGGTGGAGCTGCTGAACAGGCTCGCCTTCATTACAACAGGTCCGGTTCTGTTGGGTGTTCTTGGCTCAGATTTTGGTCTGGATTCAACTTTGAGGTCCCCAGCTGATCTGAGATAAGACGAGGAGATTATGTGACTTGCTGATGCTGCAGTTGGATTTTGCTCTTCGTAACTCCAGGGTGTTTTCTCAGAAGCGTTTCCAATTGTTTTTGGAACAGGGTGAAATCCCAGAGGAGTATAGATTCTGCGGGTCTTTTTGTTGTACTCGCCAGGTGTAAATCTGGTAACAGCTTCAGTGCCTCCTTCTGCCTTTAAAAGTGGTTTCAGGTCTTCACCGCTCTGCTCATTTTGACTCACTGTGGATTCATGGCTGCTACCTGGCTCTGTTTTATTGTTCCACTTGTGAATCTGGCTGCTTCTTGGCTGCCAGATCTGTGAGCTTCTGAGATTAAACCCTTCAGAACTCTGATGGACTCTGGAAGACTTTTCTGGTTCACTAGCTAAAGGTTTGGCTCCCTCGAGTGGTCGAGTTTCAAATCCTTTGAGACCATATATTCTTCTGTAGATTCTGAACCGTCTTGGATCTGGGTCGCTGTCAGGACTGGAATCACTTTCAGGCAGCAGAGGTTGAGCCTCCTTAAGTCCTGATGTGAACGGCCCTTTAGTGCCAGGAGAGGGTGAGGAATAATCTGTGGGTGTCCTCTCAGGTTTTGATGGTGTCGTAGGTGCTTGTCTGTGGCCAAAGCTATACTTCGGTGACAAAGACGGGTATAGATTTGCAATTTTAAACTTTCCTTTGTCAAAGCTGTGGCGCCGGGAGTTGATCCTTTCATTAGAGCCCCTGGATGAGAGAATAGTTGGCTCCTTTGCAGCTCTTGACATAGGGTTTTGAAATCCTCTGAGGCCATAGATGTTTTTCATGGTTTGTCCAGGTCTGTGAGCAAACATTGATCCTCTTGTGGTTGCATTCACCAGGCTACTTACTGCAGATTTCTCGCTGCCAGTGCCATATTTACCCTGGAAATCTGCATGAGGCATGGGGACAGAACTTTCCCTTGGAGCAGGATGTACAGACATTTGAGTTTCTGCTGTGGTGTGTTGATATTTGGTGAAACTATCTGTCTGAGCATCATGCTGGGCCACATGAGCATTATGATTGGGTGCATTGGCATTATCAGAGAGATGTACTTCCTTAGTCGGCTCTCCTCTCTGTTGCAACTGTTTAAACTTTGAGGAAAACCTGCCATCAACCTGAGCATCAGAAGGCCTTTGCTGATGTAGTGTTGTGATAAAAGCACTGGGCCCATTACCAGTGACTGTTTTAACTGTGTCATGTCCAACTGAAGAGGTCTGGGAGTCCTTGAACAGATACGACTGGACCTTTTTGTGTCTTGGTGTCTCACTGCTACTCACTGGGTGAAACCCCTGGGAGATATCTGTGATGGATGCTGACAGTGTTTCTGGGCTTGGATTGCTTTTAATAACAGAGGCGTCAAAGTTATTGCTGATTGATGGTTCATAAGGGGCAGTTTGACTTGCAAAGCTGGGAAATGTGCTTGATTGAATCCTGCTAGATGTACTTGACGGCCTGGCCACAGCAAGCTCATTTGTCTCTTTATAGCCACTGTAATGTCCTCTTGAAGATGGCAGCGAAGTGCTCTGATACCGACCGGTCTGGGATGAAAAAAGAGCAGAGTGAGAGGGCTGCCAAACGGTTTCATCTTCAGCCACTTGTGGAGAGTCCTTTCGAGGAACTTTTTCTTCAGCGTAGGATTTCTGAGCATCTTTGGGCTCCCAGACTTGAGAAGGACGAGACCTGTGATGAAAGGGGCTGGCAGCTTCTTTGTGAGATGATTTCCTAATGATCACTGGGTATGAATGGTAGGAATTTCCACTTCGGGCTCCTTCCTGAGAGGGTGGAAGGTTATTTTGTCTGGATTGCAGCCTCTCAAAGCTTTGTCCTCCGTCCCGAGAGAGGCTGGTGATAATGCTGCTTGCTGGCCTCACTTCACTCAGCACTCCAGTTATTCCCGCTCGAGACTGTCTGTTGTCTGGGATGTTTTGATTGTAACTAAAGCTACCTTTGATAAATGGCAAAGGGTTCGACTGATGGTAAATGATTGACGAGGCTTCTCTATAATTCCCGCTTGTCTTAGTTTCACCAGTAGTTCCAGTTTGGAGTCCAGTTTCGGCTGACAGCAGACTGGTAAATAGGGGATTGTGTTGACTGTGCTTCACTGCGTTGTCCACTTGGGTTGTTATGGGACTGGCTAAAGAGAATGGGGACATAAGACATAATGATTTACTCTTGCTAATGCTGTTATACAGGAAAATAATCCATGTGATACAATAAAAACACCTGAAGAAAAACACCTTAGGTTAAAGTTTACACCCAATCTTTTGTATTACTATAAATGGTCTTATCCTTGGTTCATCACTTTTATATTTTATGCCATTAGATCAAGTAAATCTCCAGACTGCCGAGAGAATCCTGGCTTTCCAAATTAAAGACACGCCTGAGATAATATCTGTTATCGTTACAATAATCAGCTGCACCTTTAAAGAAACAAATATGTCAGTCTCAATCTAACCCAATCAGCCAACGCATGCCTCATCACATTTTACAGACAGCCCTGAAGGTGAGCAGTAGCTCGCTGAAAGTGCAGACGCTGCAGTATTGGCCTGACAGATACTGGCCTGTTTGTGCTCACCTCTTACAGCATCTGAACACATGATAAACGACATGACAGCTGCACAGACTGACGCAAAGACAAACATTAGTCTGCAGAGAGAAAAAAGACACACTCACAGGAGTATTGACGGAATTTATGGGAAATTGTAATGCTGTCACTCAAAAATAATCACCCACCCTTTTCAAATTTTATGACTACATGTGCCAAAAGCCTGTAAAATGTGATACTTACCTTGAGCAGAGAGCAGAGGTTTTTAACATGATGGTCAGCATCCTCCCAAGTTTGTATGATTGTCCAAAAAAAGGCCATAAAAATGAGCTGTAGTGCTGTCAAGCCATGTGTTTTCCTTGTCAAACAAATGAATCTTAGAGCTTTGGCTCTGCTGCTGGTCGAGAGTCTGATTGGAGGCAATACTGTTCACCTGGCTTCAAGTAAGCCACTTCCTGGAGCTGCCTGCTAAAGGTACTTATTCTATTTTAGCTCATTTCATATAGAACATTTTAAAATGCCTTCTAATATTTGATCTCTTTCGTCCAGTTTTTTGTGTTTATCCGTCATGTTCTTTGAATAGAAGGATACTTTTGCCTCCTCCTTTTACTTTTACTTTGTAAAGTCTGCTTTTAGTTCGGCCTGGATTTGATGCAATGTGTTATTTCAAGTCTTTTTGTGCACACACAGCTGGGCCATTGTTTTCAGTTTTTTATAAATGCACACACCGACTCACTCAAACTCCCATCCAAAGTTCAGCATGCAGCCACAGAAAGCTTCAGAGTGAATTGAAACCACAGGTTGTTTATTTTTCCTTAAATATGTAACAAATACATGAAATAAATACAACCAAGAAAAGAATAAATATCAAGTCTATTAGTGCATTAACAGGCATCAAATGGGCCACTTTGGCTATTCACAAGTTTTCCACTTGTTCATATTTGGCCATCAGATACATAGTGGTCATCATTTATACAAGCAATCAAAGCTGATTTAAATCATGGTTGACTGTGTCCACGTGTCTTGCCAGCAAGGTATCTTCACAATCACATCTATCATCATCATCATCATCACCAAGTCCATGATGTGCAGTGGAAGAGCCACTGAAAATAAATATGGTATCACATTATCCAGGGTATCTGAAGCTGTGGACTCTTTAAAACATGTAGCAGGACATCATGGCGAGGTTCCTTATGTCATCACCGGTCATACAGTCTGTGAAAAGAAAACAAGACACATTAGAACAACTGATTTATCCACTCTGTTTAGAATAAAAGTGTAGGGTACTTATTTTGGATACTAATTACTAATTACTCAGCTTGTTTTTGACAGTAAAATGTAAACACAGTGGATGATTCAGTGAAATGTGACACAATTTACACTGAAGCTAAACTGAAGCTAAAATCCTAAACTTTGTATTGTGTCATTTCTCTGTCAACTTACGTAACAACAAAAGCCTGTACTGACAGGCTGCTCTTACAGTGGTCACCACCAAACTCCATTCCGCAGCCAACTTACTTTCTCTGCCCCTCTGCCGTGAGCTCTTTCCGCTTATCTTCCGCCAAACTTTCCTCCAGGACGCCCGGAGCCTCCCACCTCTTGAGCCCGCGAGCGACTCACTCCCCTCGGCCGGAGTCTCGGGAGGCGTCGCCCCCTCGCTGTCGTCACAGCCGTCTCCCTCCGGCTCGTCCTCCTCCTGGTCGAGGACCCCCGCAGCGAGCAGCCGGTCCAGGACGCACTCATCCACCCTGAGCTCGGCTCTCATCTTCCCCTCTCCGGAGATGGATGTGGTATGTCGGCACAACGGGCAGACGATCGATCTCTCCGCTTCCAGACGTGCCTCATCGGGCCCCTGGGGTCGTGAGAGGGCCAGCAGGCAGCTCTCACAGAAGCTGTGTTTGCACTGGAGCTCCCGCGGACACCGTCCACCTGCGTTATAGGTCCGGTAACAAATTCCGCACTCAAGCTCTGAATACATCCTGGTCTTTGATCGGGACTCTTCCTCACTGATTCGCCTCTAGGTTTGAATGAAGCTGAGGGTGAGCTGCCCAGACTTATAACTCAGGGTGTGAGGACGTGCGTGGGAGGAGGAGGCACTCCGGAGAGGAGAAACGTAGTAGATTTGTGTCACATAAACATAACCTATGAGTCATCAAACTCAATAAACACGTGATGTAATGAAACCAACGCAACATGCCACACACACACACGCACGCACATGTGGGAATTGCGTGATTTCTCTGAGAGGCCATGCGAAGGCTCACGAAGTGTTATTTGAGATTTCCCCTACTTTATCTAACTTCAGTTTATGACCGAAGTCCTGCCCCTGCTCTCCCTTAGTGACACTCCAGGGTGTGTGTGTGTGTGTATGTGTGTGATATGACGTCAGCCTTCCTTCTCCATGGTAATTCCCAAACAACCTCCCTCCTATCAGTTGCGTCTCCTTTCATGGTGATTTCCGCTGAAATCTTGGCCAGCAATCACAGGCTGTCTGTCTGTCTGTCTGTCTGCCTGTCTCTCTCTCTCTCTCTCTCTCTCTCTCTCTCTGTGTGTGTGTGTGTGTGTGTGTGTGTGTTTGACTTGTACAGTCCTTTGTTAAGTTTTTGTGTTCCTTCCTGCCTTGCCTTACTTACTGTAAGGCTGTTTGGTCATGCAAAAACACAACTTTTCCATGTGAATGACCGTAACAGAAAATGTTTTCCAAAAAAAAAAAAAAAAAAGAAAGAAAGAAATGAGGAGAATATTCTATTTCCACTTCCAAAGAAACCTTTGAGTTATTGTTTACTTGGCTCTTTAGCAATGTCAAGCACATGTCAGTGATTTCTTAACAGATGTGGTATTGACATTTTTTAACGATATGCATCTTACATCATCTAAAACATCTTTTTATGATATAGTCTACTTGAGATTAAAAGCAGCTTCATGCAAACATATGTGACAGCCTTCACACTACAGTTGATTTCTGAATTTATTGTGCGTCATAGTTGGGTGACACCCACCCAAACAGCAGCACAACATGTCACTTCCAGCGCGAATGAAGGCCTGGATGATCAGTTTCAGCCATACTAGAGCATTAACATCACTATATCTGTCATAAAAATTATAAAGCAGCTCAGCGGTGAACAGTAAGGGACAAGCACTGCTCTCTCACTGTCCTGCTGGCCATCGTGATCCTCCATCTCTCAACATTTAGGCTTTCAACAGTCCTGTGAAAACCTTGTATCTCCAAAATTGCAACTTGTGTGTGAGTCTTCTCTTCAGATGGACTTGGAAAACATGTGTACCGATCCTTTAAATAGCCCTCTTTGCTGAAAGCTTCAAGTTTTCACCTAACCACTTGACTTTGAAATAAAGTGACCACAGAGGAACTCCAGCAAAGACAACGTCCCATTTATCAGTTTTCAATCTTATACTGACAGTCAACTTAGTAACTATATTTTTAGCTCTTTGTTTATTCAGGCTGACAAAGAATTATCATGAAAATAGCAGAGAGGGCATCCAGCATGTCAGTGCAGGACAGGCTGGTTACCAGGAAATCATTCAGCCAGGGTGCAACACATACCGTAGTACAGGTTACGTGACTCAACTCAACTGTCAATAATTCCCCTGTTTACACTTTATCTGAAAGTCGCCCCTGCTCTGAATCTATACACCTTCTGTTCTGTCCCTGAAACTTATTTACTTCTATGAGTTTTTTTGTACCTGACACCCCTAGAATTAAAAAAGGAAATACACCTGATCGCTTTCAGTCAGTAGAAGAAAATTTTTTTATGTTATCAACTTAAACAGCTGAGTTTCAATGCAGGAAAAAACCGAAGGATGTTAATAATTACACCCTAATCCACAGTTTTCTATTTAAAAACTCCTACATGCTGACTACGTGGAAGCATAATAACATAATATGCGAGTAGAGCAAAGTAAGTCAGGATCAAGAGACTCCAATCTGTCATTTTCTGTCTTGTGTGTCCTGGTTACCTGCACATCACCAAGGGTTTAATTACCGCTGAGCAAACCACAGAGATGCCTCATGGGGGACGAGACAGAGAGACGAGGACGAGTAAAATCAGGTGAGACGGAGCGAAAACAGGAGGTTGCCAGTGAGCCAGGCTCAGACACGTAGCCGCACGATATTAAGAAAGGGCCTCGAGTGGTTAATGTACACAGAGAAGAGGGGAGGAAGACACTGCCAGGATGAGATCTGCACCAACATGAGTATGAATTGTGAGAGGGGAAGTGCCTGGGTCAGAGGTGGGCATCAAAGTGTGCTTTGATCAAAGGGGTGTGTGGTGGGTAAGTGGCTCTCTTATCTGCTTCCTAGTATGCAATGATGGCTCGCTGCCAGTTTCACTCTGCATAATCTCACTGAACCTTGTGGCCTACGTGGACACAAGAGGACTCATTTATTTATACAGTGCAGCCATTCAGTGCTGTTTCTCGTAACATATGTTTTGATTTTGGAGTAGATCAAAATTGTTATTGTTGGTGTGAATTATGTTTTAATTCTATTTTTGGCTCCAGTTCTATTGGCTTGTGAAAGAGAGGGTTTCAGGCTATGTGTTGCCATGCATTAATTCAAATGAGACCCCATCTGCTGAGCAACAATCCCCCCGTGAGTGAAGACGGGTTGCCTTGTAGTTGTCCCGTGTGAGCAACAAACGGGGACATAAATAGTGTCTGTAAAGCAAAGCGAATCTAATGCTTTGTTTCAAAAATCACAGCTTTTTTTTGGAGCAGACAGATTCAAATGTGGGTTCTGTGCCAAGTGAAAATTTAGTAGTAGTAAAATAGTTCAACACTTAAGAAATATGGTGATTTAATTTCTTACCGAGTGTTAGGTTCATACCACTCTCATATCTGTTCATTCAGGAAGAAGCTGGAGCCAGTGGCTAGTTAGCTTAGCTTAGTATAAAGACTGCATACAGGGGGAAACGGCTAGCTTCGCTCACTCCACAGGCAACAAATGAATTAATCTTAGTAAAGCTTTTTAATTTTATACTTCAGTTTTTACTTTTGGAGAGAGCCAAGCTAACTGTTTCCTCCTGTTTCCAGTCTTTATGCTAAGCTAAGCTAAGCTAAGCTCAATGACTTAAGTCATTCTAAATTATTGTCTTTTACTGGCTTCTGTTTTTAATTTTCCTTTAATTGTATTTTATTTTTATTTGTCTATTCTCTTCTAATCTCTTTCTTTCTTTCTTTGAAATGTATGATTTTAATGTATTTTTATGCTTCTGTAAAGCACTTTGAATTGCCTGGTGTATGAATTGTGCCATACAAATAAATTTGCCTTGCCTTGCCTTGCCTTGCCTAAGCTAAGTGGGTGTCGGCTGCCAGGCTCAGCAGTTTACATTTATTCAATGTGCCTTTAACTCATTTCAAATATTCCTTTGTGTTAAAGGACCACTCCCAACAATTTTGTACTGTGCTCCCATGACGTTGGCAGAAACATTAAAGATGTTGATTGAATGCTCAAAATCAAAGCAGCAGAAGATAAAATATTCTTACTCAGGTGTCTCAGGTGTAGTTTGAGCCACCAAAACACTGGACCTAACAGCCCTTATCAAAGAACTTGGAACGTTATGTAAAACATAAACTGTAATTTGCTGATCCTTTTTGACACACACTCAACTGAAAGCAGTACAAAGACAATATATTTAATGTTTCACCTCATCGACTTCATTGATTGTTGGGACGGGAGCAACTAAAGACTGGGAAAATGGTGGAATGCTCCAAAAACACCTGTTTGGAACATTCCACAGGTAAACAGGTTCATTGGTAACAGGTGATAGTATCATGATTGGGTATGAAAGGAGCATCCTGGAAAGAGTCAGTCATTCACAAGCGATGATGGAGTGAGGTTTTTATTTATGTTTTGCACAGCGTCCCAACTTCTCTGGCACTGGGGTTGGACATTTCCCAGGATGAGATGTGTGTTTTATTAGAGTCTGCCTGCCTGGTATATGCTCACGTCTTTTGAGCTCCATACTGTCACTTTGTAACACCAGCTTACTTCTGAAAAAGTCTAAGCTGAGATAACCCCGATGACATCATCTGGGTTATTCTGTCATACCTCAGAGAGCTCTAGAGCCACAAAGATACAGCTGTTTTCACACATGAATAATACTCTCTAAAATCAGTGGAGGGCCCCTTTAAATGGAAATCTGAGTGGAGAAAAATGGACGTGCACAAACACACATATGTCCAGTAAGTATCATTACCAAGACTTATGACTTCCCCTCACAGCTCTTTTGTTGCTTTGCTTTGTCATTTATCTTGTAACCTCTTGGACGTGCTCAGAGTGTGTAGGCCTGCACGCACTCCATGGACTCCGGGTGATTGTGAGTTGGTTGGGGGGGGGGGCGCTTACTGTAGACGGTGGATGAGTGGTTAAATGGATGAATGCTATGACTCATGGGCTGTGGAATCTGTTCATTAAACTTAGAAGAAACAAAGCAGCAGGAGAGCAGATTGTGGCATTTAGAAGCCTCTGGAGTTCTCTTTGTCTCACAGAAGTAGACTTGAAGTTATTTTCTCTTTGCAGATTTCATCACCTTCTGTTAAATATTCATCCACAAGTTGCGCCGTGCCACCACTGAGCTCCCAAGCCAGCTCCATCCACTCACTGTTCCTCCCACCATGACAGGGGATGTTGTACCAGCTCCTGAACAGGGGGACCCAGCTGCTGCAGCATCCGGCCCCAGCAACACCTCTGGGGAGCCCATGGATATAGAATGTCCCATCTGCTACCAGGAGTACAACCAGTACAACAAATGCCCCCGGATGCTGGAGTGCCTCCATGTTTTTTGCACCGAGTGCCTTCAGAGGATCCAGCTCTGCCCCTGCGAGCCCCCTGACCCCCACAGCCCTCCAGCCATTCCCTGCCCCCTGTGTCGCCACCTCACCCCTCTGGAGGCTGGTGATGTCCTCTCCTTACCCTGCAGCTCCCACATCCTGGCCAGGCTGCCCCCCATGGCCTTCCGCCTGCCTGTGACCGTGGCGACCCGCCTGGCCACGGTCACCCAGAGAGTGGTGCTCTCCCTGGAGGGCAACAGCAGGGACACCCGCTTCATCATCCTGCCCACCGTCAGCCTGCGGGTGCAGCAGATGCACCCGGACAGGCTGTACGGCACGGCGCCAGGCCTGGTGGGGGAAGAGGAAGTCATACAGCAGAGCAAGAAGACGCTGTTCTGTGTGCAGCTGCTGGCTGTCATCTTCTGGGTGCTGTTTGTGATCACCTGCGTGGTCGGGGTAGTGTTTGGGCCACATTTCTTGAACAGGAAACTGTAAAAAGAAACAGGGTTTATCTCCCTTTTAATGCAGATATAGTTATTGATGTAACGTCACAATATAGCTCACAGGGAAGCAGACTGACACATTAAATTTTAGAGAACGAAACAAATAAAAAAAGATTTTCACTTATGTTTTAATGAAAATATTTTCTCCACTTTGGGTGCTACTCACCTGGTAGTTATGGGAGCAACTCAAATTCTCCTTTCGTTTATAGACTGCCACCACTTACACAGGTTCTTACTCACTGTACTTCAGAATTTGTTGCTCCTTCTTCAGTGATGGACTGATGAAGAGTTCCCTCTAGTGGTTTGTTTGGAAATGGAAAAGCTGAGACCACAACTGTAAGTAAAAGCATTAAAAACTAAACATGCTTCCTTCTCAAAGGTTTCATACAGTTACTGTCCTGCCAGTGTCATAAACTGAATAAAGCTGGCTTACATAACACATTTAAACTGTGTTACAGCTGTGTATGTTTAGAAAAAGAATTTAATTTCCTTATCCCAGAGACTGTTTATAAGACAAGGAATTCAGTGACCAGAAGTCTTTATTTAAAAAAGAAAAGCATTTTATGTGGATAATTGTGCAGGCTGCAGTGATGAAACTGTCCAAGAGGATGCAATCGGCTAGATAATATTAACTATAATAATAATTTATCAGATTTAATGATGGCATTTAACAGTACAATGACGCAAAAGTGATTGCAAGTCTTTCCTGATGTGCATCCTTCTGTCTATGTGTGTTCACTCCTTTCTTTATTAACTGTATAGATCTTTTTTGTTCTTGTCAATGGTGATGGATTAATCTTTTTAAGGTGTTTCATGAGCTCATGAGGCCACTGTCAGATAATTTTTGCAAAACATAAAAACAACAAAATTAACTACATAGATACTTATCATTTAATACTTTTTTCATTTAGATTTATTTATTTACTACTTAACACACTCCTGTTGTCAGACTTTTGCACAGATGAATGCACAACACATTTTCATATACATATACTTTCATACCGAAATCCACACAAATATGAAGTATCTATATGTAGTTCTTCTCCTAACAAAGCTAAAAATCTCGTACTGAAAATGTACTGTCTTGAGTTATTTGTGTAATTTCTTACACTTATGTCTGTTTAATTTGTCTACTTTGTTGTATTATATCCCACTGCACTAATAAACTAAAAAACAAACATTGTTTATTACATCAACAATGTAACACAGTACTTTATTTTACTTCTAATAAATACAATGAAAGGCAAGGTGCGGAGTATTTTATCTGTTTTTTTCTCATGATGATTTCACTTTTCCACGTCACTATTAACCATTAAATAAAAACACAGATAAAAGCAACATAAACTATATTCCTAAATTGGCCTAAAATTATTTCAAAAGCGGGTTATAGCAGCATTCAAACAGCAGCATTAAAGCCAGCTGGTGTATTAATATATATAAGTTTTTGATGTACTTTTGAGTATTCATGTGTTAAATTCTACGAACATATTCAATACATATTTCTCTAGTATAATAAAAATGCTGGGGGGAGCGCGGGTCGGTTGGGAGAGTACGTAGGTAAAAAATGGGGGGTACGTGCTTACGTCACACGCCGCGTTGGCTCGCAAAAAGTGGTGAAAAGTTTTCAGACCCCCCCTCCGATGTATGTTTTTGTTGGGGGAGAAGTTGGCTGTAGTTAGGTCGTGTGAATGTAGCGTGTCCGTCGTGTTTCGCCCCTCGGTAACAGGGGGGAATGCGAGTTTGGACTTTTCTGAAGTCGGAAAGCGAGCTTTCGAGCAGGGTTACGGCGCTTTACGTCCTCTGGCTCGGACTGAAAATCTCAGTGGCCATCATCGTTTCACCTCTGCCGTCTCGTTAGCCACCTAGCTAGCTCCGCCGCTAGCTAACTACCCAACAAAGTTAACGCTACCTCGCCTCATAGTGTGTTTCTTGTGGTTACTTCCAGCTTGGAAAAAGCCGTAGACATGGCGGAAACCAAAATAATTTATCACATCGACGAAGAGGAGACGCCGTATTTGGTGAAGATACCCATTGCTGCCGAAAATATCACTTTGCTGGATTTTAAACAGGTCTTGAACAAGCCAAACTACAAATTCTTCTTCAAGTCTATGGACCAGGACTTCGGGTGAGCTGCAGTGGATTTTTTTTCTTTTGCAAAGAGCTTTGTGGTTTGCATGCAAAATGAGTGGTGATAAAAGCTGCGAACAGCTAAGGTAGTAAGACAAGAAACACAAGATAAATGCAGTGTTTAACAAAAGTTGTAAAAGCTGGAAAACAGTCCCGTCATGTGCCATTATTTCCTGAGTGGAGGAGCATGAACTTAGCACAAGTTAACACCTAAAATGAGTAATGTGCAAGCATGAAAAGCAGTCTTTGATGAAATTCATGCCTGATTGCGTGTCCTAAAGTCTTGCAATCCTATCTTGTGACCGGCTGTCGTCTGTTCGTCACATGTAAAAACTTATTGTAGAGGCATAATAAACTCCAATGAAGCCAGGCAGGTCGCCAGTCAGCCAACACATCCCTAATCAGAAACTGAAAAGTTATAATAATGACTGGTGATGAATAACCAAGTGGTTCTATAAATACTGAGGGTATGTTGGCTGGGACATTTCTCAGAAAACATCATCATTACAATGGGAGGCATTCCCTGTCCCTGCTGCTTTTCTTTGCCCTAATCCTCATCCCTCCCTCCCTCCTTCAGTCCATCATCTTGTGAAATCCTTGCCTTTTCTTTCTTTCGGGACTGAAGCCAGGGTTTTGTCTCCCCTCTTTAACACTTTGGCCTGCCAGCCATCCTTTCATTCCCTTGCTTCCTCCCTTCCTCTCCCCTTTCTCCCGGCCCACTCCTCCAGAAAGAGCTGTCTCCTCTCCTCTATCAATTAATCTTTTTTTTTCTGTGTGGCTGCTGTGCATTTTCCTGCAGAGGAATGCATGTTTGTGGTTTATTCACCCAGTGAGACCCTTAGGGCTTCTGTTAAATGCATTGTAGTCTTGGATGAGTATTAAGGCCGGGCCATTTGCCTCTTTCCCACTTTGGATGGCACCACCGGAGCCTGCGCCAAGGGAGCCGCAATATCAACTCGAACACCAAGATGAAATGGATGAGACGGCTTTTCATTAGGCCTCGACAGAGCTGGCAAGCTAGAGTTGCCCCTCGGATGCAGATCATTTGAATATAAATAACAGCAACATCAATAATTGACTTGTAGAGATTTTCCTCTGAGAAAATCTGTATCCCTTAGAAAGACCCATCTGTTGATGGCTCGTGGAAGCGATTGGTTGAGTTATCAGGCGGTACATCCACAAAAATGATTGATTTTTTTCCCCTTAGTAAGTAAAAATGCAGCTTCCCAGTTGTAATGAGCTACTTGCTTTTTTTTTTAAGCATTTTATATCACTTGAAATGATGCTTGATCAGAGTATGTAAGCAATGTCATGATGTCGCTTTGGGTTATTTGAACTTGTGTTTGGTTTCTGACAATAATCGTGTAACATCTCTGTAGACTATATTGAGTATTACTAAGTAAACCCTTAACCAGAGTTTTTGTGTAAATGGATTAAATCAGCGTGTCCATCATGATTGCACGAGAATATTCTTTAAGGTTGCAGCCCAGTCCAGATTGATCAACCGGTTTATTTCCTTGATTAATCGTTTGGTCTATGAAATAGTAGAATATTGTGGAAAAACGTCCATTTCAAGTTTCCAGAGCCCAAAGTGACATCTTCAGATACCTTATTTTGTCCAATCAGCAGTCCAACCCCCCAGCTTAAGTTCACAATGATAAACAGAGAAAAACTGCAAATCCTCACAGTTGAGAAGATGGAAACAGGGAATAGTTTTTGCTATAAAATGTCATAAGCTATGAATGGATTATCAAGAGGAATGCAGGTGAATTGTCTGTTGTTTGACTAATTAATTAACAATTTGTTTCAGCTCCAATATTGTTTCAATAGATCACCATTGCCTACCCCATTTATATTAATGAGGGCAGGCTAGATATTAAACATACCTCTCAGTATGATGCAATGCAGTTCAGCCACACCACAAATTACATCTTCCAGAATGATCATACAGTGGAAGAGTGGTGGGTAGAGTACCGAAGATATATGTTCAAATAAAATAACAATTACACTCATAAAAAATGACTCGAGTCAATGTGAAAATTAGCATTTTAGAAACCTTCTCAGGTTAAAGGAAAACTGTGCAACTTTTTAACTTGCTTGTGGAGGCTAGAAGAGGAGTTTTTATAGGAGGAGATCTCAGGCACAGCATGCACTTCATCATGTAACTGTTGTCTTTTGTACAGTGTGGTATAAATAGTGTGGCCAGATGTGGCCGGGGATTGTTGAAGCTGCGTCTTGTTCTGGATTTTGCTCCGTCATGATCGCATCATGGTCAGAGGACGGGTGGTGCCTCTTTTTCTTTCAGGTAGATGGTAACTGGGGTGCTCTCCCCTCCTGCACTCAATTCCATGCATTTAGTGGAGACTTGCTGTAAAAAGGGTATAAATGGCAAATCTAGTAAAGTATAAAGTAGATGAGTGGCTCAAAAACATACTAGTGAAGAGTACAGCGCAACTAAAAGGAACACGAAAGGAGCTTGTTCCCCCAACATGGCTTTTTTACTCATGTGTGACTTTAATACATTTTTCACCCACACATGGAATTGAATTCAATTTTCTGAAATAGTTTAAGCAAAAACTAAACATTGTGCCTTCATGAAGGATGCTTTTATGGATTGACTGTTGTAATAGACTGCATTAGTTTTAGTTAGATTACCTAATAAACTAGCAGCTGTGCGTACGCTTAGTGGCTGTGAAAAGCTATTATCTGCATTTTTTTATGGGCACAGTAATATCTGTGGAGCCCTTCTCATTACCCTCTTAATGGTCTTGATTAGTTATTTTAATTTGACTAGTCTCACCATAATTGCCAGCGTAGTTTTCAGGTTAGCTGTCACATTAAGAGACCCCTGTGTAACCAGACAGAACACGATTACTTTTAGACACTATGTGCTTCGAAGTGAGCGTACAATGTTAGTTTCCACAGGCAAAATGTCCTCGTCTCAGAGGCCAAGCTTCCCTCAGCAGAGAAAGGAAAGCCTTGCAAAGAGCGCATGGCTGAAAAATACCCACTTCTTAACTTAAACTGCGCAGCTTGGCATCCCGCTCTCTCATTCGAATATCTCCAAATGAGTTCAGATGAAAAATTTCAAACACAGCTCTTAGTCAGCTGTCCAATCAAAATAGGGACGTTCTTCCCCCCTCTCTGACCCAGGAGAGGAGTGTGTAATAGTGTGTGTTTTCATTTGCCCTGGTACGAGGCCAGCTGTCGGCCAGAGCTGTGTGTGTGGCAGTGGGGGAGATCTATGGAGTAGGGCGGGCGAGGGCCGGTGCTGGAAACCTGGGGCTGGACGGAGGCCATTTGCTGGGTGTCTAGGGGGTCCACAGGGAGAAGAAAGGGGAAAAAGAGTGGGATGGTGTTAACTAAGAGTTATTAGATATTCTTCTGTGTATGCCTGCTGGTAAGGGGGATCAAGGAGCTGTATAAGGAAGATTAATTATTAGAAAGGAGATGCCGTGTTGGGTTTGAGGAATTCAATGGTAGCAAGAGACTGGAAAAAAGGGAAGTGGGGTGGGGTGGGGTGGGGGTGGACTTCAGGTTGTATTAAATCCAACAGGACCCAGCATATTTCTGCCTTGTTTGTGCCTTATTCGAGGAATTTCAGAGTGTGTGTGAAATGACTCTTGACTGTGGTCACTTGTTTGTTTGGAGGGCCGAGGAATGAAGACAATTACACTCTCCGGAGAAGAATGCTGCATGTGTTCATCTGCTGTCTCGATGCAGTTTCCCGCAGCGCGTGGGGGGAAACGTTAAATAAATCAGACGCAGGAAAAGTTCATTTGTTAACTAACATTCAGTAGCCACACACACACGGCTCTCACGAGCTAAGTCTTCCTACAACAGCTCCCCACCAGTGCCCACAACAATCTGGCCGTATGCTTACACTCGGCCACAAAACCGGCTCTCAACAGCTGCTTACGAAAGCCCAGTGGAGCCTGACCAAGTCTCACACTCACACTAAGAGGAGGCACATTGGCAGATGAAGCTGGAAAAGGAAAACTTTCGAAGGGGTTGAAGCAGTCAAGTGTCCTCTCTGTAGCACTTGTGCCCAGCCTCTGTCCAAGTGAACTACTGTAATAACATAGTGGGAGGCTGCTGGGGGGAAATTACACAGCCGAAGCAGAGTGTTTGCCTCTCTGACAAACATGGAGGACGAGCACGGAGGAGGGAGGAATAGCCAGACGGATGCTTTGCCTTTCAGGAGCTTTGGCCATGTGGATGCTGGGCTCTCACTGTGGCTGTTACTCAGAGGTTATTGCTGTTATGTGTATTGGATTTGCATGTATATTTAGATGACAGGGTTGTGTAATTAGCAAGGAGGCACAAAAACAGTAAGAGTGTGTGTTTTAGCTTATTGCTGCGACAGAAGGAATTCCATAGCGTCTGTCGCTCGCAGGAGGAAGCATATTGAGGTTAGTTGTTCTTGTCTTTGATATCTGCCATGTAATTCATAGCTTCATGGCTTTGGTGGTATTTTGGTAACAAGATTAGCTCAGAGTATAATCTCAGCGATATAGTTGCACTTTCATTACAAGTGGATTTTGTTTTGATGATGTGAGTTGAAGCTGAATGAGTGAATGGTTGCTTCAAATGGTCAGTAAATAACACTTAAAATATTACAAAATTACAATGAGATGAAATAAATAAATCTCACACAGGAATTCAAGTCCTGGAAGATGAAATCTATATAAACATATAGAAAATAAAATGGGAAACTGTGTAGAAATGTTGAACAGCCGGCAGTAGGTGTGGTTGACATCATGTTATATCATGAGACTTTCTGAGCTTATTAAATTACTGCCTACTGACTCGAGTGGAGCAGTGCGAGAGTGTAACACACTAAAGAGCAGCTTTTTCCTCACATGCCAGTGAAAATTGGTGTGTTAATGGTGCGACTGACTCCTAGTTCAGACACGGATGTTGATTTGCCAAGCGTGGATGCTGAGAGATCTCTCCTCCGTCTTTTTTCTCATTAACAGAGCACAGCGTACAAAACACTCAGGTAGCAGCCTCTCATTTTTAGCCAGGCCTTACATTTAAAAACATTGTCCGTGGCAGGTCATTAATTGTCTGTTATTCCGTGAGTAATTTGATTAAGATGAAACTTCTGCACTCTGTAATGGCCCTGTACAATTGCGAGTGGTGTTCCCGTAGTTTCAACAACTCCAAACGAGTGCGACGTCTTCTTTCTAGCAGATCGCATCAGGTCAGGTTCAAGAGTCACAACCTCCCAGATAAACTTTCTTTCATATCATATCAAGCATTTAAGATGACAGATTAAATAGTTTGGAACCAAGACTTCCTGTATTTGGATGAAGTAGCGTGTGAACAGTAAGGTTATTTAAATCTGTTGGATACAGCAGGACTTTATTAAAGGACTGATGGGGATTAGGACCGAAAACTCGGATCAGGCCCACATACAAAAGCCTTACATCAGACAGGTTATATATAACTCGCCTTTAATGTCACTGTAACACGACTTTCTGGTGAATCACTTTTAAATCTGAGGGGAGTTTATGGCTGTTGTGTTGAGTGATTAAAGCTAACCCACTTCAGTCGGTTGCGTTAGCAGCAGACTGATCCATGAAACACATGGTAACACATGTTAAAGGAATACGGCGAGTGAACGAAGGGCAGCTTGTCAAAACACATTTTAGTAGTATTTTAGAATTGAGCCTGGCGTTTGATTTAGTTCAGCCATGTTGTTGTCATAGCCTAATGTGTTTAATGTAATGTGCCAGTAATGTAAACTCTTTAATTCCCCAGCAGTTGAACTTTTTACTTTATGACTGGACTAAAACCTTGGTGTTGTGTTCAGGCCTCATTCCTCCTCCCTGCTGTATCAGACACTGCATACCATTCCCATAATATTATGAAGGCAGAACAATTTACACCTCCTGAGCCTCACTTTGTCGCTTTGTCTTTCAGGGTGGTGAAGGAAGAGATTTCCGACGACGGTGCCAAGTTGCCATGTTTCAACGGCAGAGTGGTGTCATGGGTAAGAAATATTAAACCTGTTGGTAATAAAAGTGGGAGTGGGAGCTTTCCAGATTTCACTGGTGACCATTGCTCTAAATCCATAAATGACCTCATTTCAATAACTTCCCATTGAGGCTTTTGTGAAATGTTGACGTGGCTTTTATCTCAAAAGTCAGCCAGCATCATCAGCCAGGGGCTGCTTTCAGAAACCACTTTCCCTCTTCCTGTGCATTCCCCCAGACCTCCCTCAGACTAATCTGAGGGAGAATAATCTCGTCTAATGAGCAGGAGTAAAATAAAGTGCTTAATTTAATTGACTGTGCATGAACATATAGCATATTGCAGCATCACGGACTATTTTCTAATTTGGGCTTTCAGTGCTTTGGTGAGTGGTTGTTTAAAAAAAAAAAAAAACATCTTGGAAAAATCTGCTGGAAAGAGATGGAAACCTAAACCAGACTAAGTGTTCAGCCAGGTTAAACAGGAGGAAACAGACTCACAAGATCTATGAGAAAAAAGTCTTCTTTGAGCTTTAGACATGGTCTGAGTCACTATAGCCGTCACATGTACTGGTGGTTTAACTGGACTATAAAGCTGTTCATCTATTACATTTTTTTTTAAGTTTAGCTGATTCCTCTACACCATAATACAGTATTTATCTGTGGAATTATATATGTTATTCTCACTTTTTAGCCAAGCAAGTCTTTAAAGACTACAGTCAGGACTGCATTAGGACTGTGCCATATATTGTTTGCAATAATACCAGTATATTTTTTAATATGCCAAAACATTTACACTGTGGAAGTATTCTGTCTTGTGGCTGTAACGGTGTCATACTGTCAGACATGGCAACAACAAACATGGCTGAACATTAAAGCTTTTCTCTGGCTTCACGGTGAAGAAGCTGGTTCCAAAAAGGGCTGTTACCAAAGATCTGATGAACAACAAACCACAGTATATATGAGAAGTGTAAGATGGCTGTATTAACAGAAGGGGACAATAAAACACACTAATTCACCACCTCAAGCAGAAGCACCCAGTTGAAAACCAGGAGAACTGAAAATCCTGAGAGAAGAGCTCATCAGCTATTATAAGCTCTAAACCAAGCAAACTACATTGGCTCAGCACAGCATCACTGAATCTTTGGCAAGTTGTACCGTGTATTTTGTCATATCATCACAAAAAACCCCTGAAATATTATTTATATATGTATTATTTAGTGTTGCTGTGTAAGCAAACTTGAAAGCCACTGAGTGTCAGAAGTCTCCAGTTACATGACGTAATCTAACCAATCTGCACATTACAATGATTATTTGAAGATGCAACATGTGGAGCCAAAAGTGCTTTCAGTCCTCTGAACAAATCATAAGGAAAGCAAATGTTTCTCTCGTCCTGTTAATAGACCCTCAGGCTTCGCGAGCTACAAGCAGCGCAGCTTGTTACTGGTTACAGTACGGTTAGGTGCCAGGCACAGTTTTCATACTTTCCATTTGTGGAGTAGAAGGCCCAGTTGTTGTACCCCACCCTGCAGGTTACATTTGAATAGAGACAAAACATCAAGCCTGGGCCCAGATAAGCAGGTTTGAGGCCAAAGCATCTGTTAAGTGCATAAGAACGAGGGGAGACATTAAAAGAGGGGGAACAAAGCTCGGAGACCAGAGGGACTGATATGTGATCTGCGGGCCAAAACGGATGCAGGGATCCCAGAAGACGAGTGTTTCATAGCCCATTAGTGGGGAGGGAAGAGCAGGGAGTGACTGAGTAAAGAGGGCAAACGTCAGTCGAACAGCCTGATAGGCTCCATTTGGTTGAATTGTTTTGATGGGGAAGGCAAAGCTTGTTTATCTGAACTCACTGAATACGCCAGACATCCCAAAGCTACGCAGTAAAGTGCTCTGGTGTTGAAATGCGTAGATTTTGAATGGTACCGGCTTTAAAAGAGTATGTTTTCTCATATTTTAGCTTTTATTTAGTTCAGTCAGCTGGTCTTTACTTCATCTCATTCCCTTCCTGTGTATGCCTTTATGGTGCAGGTAACTGGATGCTGTATGGCATTCATCCTAATTGTTGATGTGTGTTGCCTCTGTGTGTGTGTGGGCACTTTTGTCGTATAATGAAGAGAGACGGGTTAAGTGTGGGATAGCATTTCAGTATGCCCTTGAGACGTCCATCTGAAAAGAGTACAGTGTTTGTGTGTCAAAGTAATTGACATCTTACCCGTTCTCCCTCCACCTCCTTCCTGCTCCTCCTTTCACTCCTCTCATTTTCTCACCCTCACTCCTCCCGGCCCCTCTCTCAATTTGTACCACTTGCTTTGTGCCAATTTCTCTCCACTGCACATATTTTGTTACCCTTTTTCCACTCTTTTACCTTTAGCTTTCTGTTTTTGTCTCCTAATCTGTCTTTTTTTTTTACTCCTTTTTCCAGTTGGTATCTTCAGACACTCCAGCAGCAGAGCCTCCGGTCGCAGTGGTCCCCCCTGTGGAAACGACGACCCAGCCTTCGCCTCCTCCTCCGCCCCTTCCACCCCCACCTGCAGAGAGGACCGGGGGCATCGGAGATTCCAGGCCGCCCTCCTTCCAGTAAGCTAAGCACACACACTCATTTAATTTGGCATCACAAGACCAGAAAACCTTCTCAAAAGCTGCACATTTCACCAGAAGCTTAAAGCTCTACATGCACGGCTTGGCTGTAATGTAGATACTGTATTTTTCCTGAATATCTCGTACACTCCCAGTATCAAGTGACAACAAGAATAGCGAGAATACTACAGCTCATATGAACCTGATCTCAGCTGGGGCCACCCTTCTTATTAACATTACGTGTACTGGGGCAAGCTTTCAGTACATTAAACATACACACAGGCTTGATTTTAAAACTTGATTTACACTTTGAACATAGTAGTTTGTCAATATTGTGTCTATTGGTATTTCATTACCCTGACTTTGTTTAAGGAGGCTTTTGTTTAAAATATTGTTAACCTGACCACTTGGGTGCAGTGCAACAAGGTATAGAGACAACTTTTGCATATATATTAAGTTTGTCTGCTGTTGTCTATTTACACATCCAGCAGACTGAGCAACAACAAGCAAACAACGGATGTCCAATATTCACTCTCCATGTAGTTCTGTGTTGCCTGAGAGAAATATGTCTCTTTAGCTGCTAAATTCCTCTCTATGTTCACCAGCTAGTCACTAACTTTGCTGTTTGCCGTTCAGTGCTGGGCATATAATCGGTTTATCAGAGTTCTTGCATTGAAATTGTGTAAATGAGAGCTTTGGGACTGAACCAAAGCACTGAAGTTGCAGGCTGTAAACCAAAACAAGGTGCTGAAAGAAGGGAAAGGCAAATTGCACTCAGTCATTTGATCATTGTTAATAGAAAAACTTCTTTTAAGAGTGAGAAACCACAAGGCCGCCCAGTCACAGATGAAATAAAGACCCTCTAAATTGTCTTTTCTTCATCTTTTACTTCTCTCTGTAGCGTCCATGTTGTCCTACTAAAATGTGAGGAAACCATTACTGAAATTTCAGTCGGGCCGTTGGTGTCCAAAGCAAACGAAGTATCTGTAATTTTAATAGCTTCTTACTGTCGTTCTTAGTTCCTCTAGAAGTATGTTGTCTGGAGTTCTTTAAGTTTGGTTTAGGGGTCACATGGAGTTCACACTCTCCAGTAAAACCTCTCATTACAGCTGCAGCGTCTCATTCATTTGTTATGTTTGGACCTCGTCCTGTCTGTCTCCTGTGACTGCAGGAAGGTGGCTTCATGGTTTTTTGATCCCGAGTTCAAATTAGACGATTTCTTTATTAACTTCACTGAATGTGCGGTTTGCAGCCGGTTGGAAGAATTAACCACGCTAGTTATTTCTTTCCATGCTGTATTTGGAGCTGGATCAACACCTTTGCTCATACTGGAAAATTAAATGGAATTCACGTTGTAAGGTCACTGTGACTGTGTGATGAAGAAAAATCTCTCCTTTTTTCATCTGGCTTTCATCACTAGCCACAAGACTGTCTCTGTCTACCTTTGCAATCAGCGCTTTTGTTGGTGTGTTCACGGCACTGAAGTCTGGGACATTTGCTTGTTGCTGCGTGCACTTTGGTCATTCACCAGCTGTGGGTGTGAAAGGTTTGTCCTGTGGATTCTGGCTTCCTCTTGCTCATTTGGATTTGGTGACACTTGACTGTGACAAAAATGACTTTGCTGTTAACTTGCAAATATTGGTATCAGTGTATTTTTGCCACTATTTTCACTATAACATGGTTTCACAAGTAGTTTTTTACACTGTAAAATATTCACTCAGTATGAATCTTGGTTAGAGTTCTTTATGAGCATAAATGTATGGGATGTATATTGAAATTGTTAAAAATTCTATAACCATTTGAGTAGCTTCCTCAAAAATCCAGTACTGGTCAAGCTGTGCCATTAACGTCTGTGCTTTTTTCTATTTGTAATTCAGTGATTATTGTCTGTAAATTAATTTGCCTAAAAAGGACGTTAAAGCTCTACTCTGCTCAATTTATCAGTGGATTTCTGCACATGGATGAAACAGACTGCAGACATTTTCTAAAAAACTAAGAATATTTCGCGCAGTGCTTCCTTCCTCTGCTGGCACTATTGGCTTGCCGTTTCCAGTGAAACCATGTTTATACATGACAGACCAACAGGCCTCCTGTCGTCTGATCTCATCTCTGAAGATTTAAGTACAGCTGTGAGAGATGACAGTTCATGGATACGATGTAATGAGATCTTATGCTATCAGATCTGATCATATGTCAAAGCCTACGTTGAAATGAGAAGTGTCCTATGTGTTGTCATTGATGCATGTGTTTGTGTGCGTGCTCATATGCACAAACAGTTAATGAAAAACCCACAAACACTGCCTGCTACATGTATTCATTAGTTTACAGTTCACAAAGGGTAAAACAACATTTTTTCAACCTACTCCCAAAGTGTTGAGCTGCCAAGTTATCAGCATGACTCATGAAACTCCAGATTGAGGTCATAATTGTTGGCTCTAATAAATAATATGTCTGCTTTAAAGGTCCACTAGAAGTGCACACAAGTAGAAAGTAAAGTAAGCACTGTGAAATACTTTTGTTCCTTTAGGGGGAACTGACATTTTTGTTAAACTGTTGTAGGAGTTGAACTGTTAAATCATAGCATACCTGGAAAAAACGGTGATATCACCTTCCAAAATTGTTTCATTGAACAGTTAAGTGTTGAAATTCCTTCGTGCTTTAATTCTTCCTGCGTCTTCCTTTACAGTCCCAATGCGACAGGCAGCGTGGAGACCTTGGACGACCAGACTGAAACAGAGTCTGTAGTTTCCTTCAGGAGAGAGAGACCTCGGCACAGAGAGAGCATCGAGCAACACGGTGAGAAAAAGCAGATCCCAGTGCTGATGAAAAATGCTCTTTTATGATGATGTGCCATCAAGATTTGGCACGCTGCCAACATCCAGACAATGAAAAGATCACAATCAAAGACCAAGCGAGGAATGCTTGTGATCTGTTGAAAGAAAGGTAAACACGGACTTGAGCAAACATGAAAATTCATGTTGAATATCTTCCCTCTTGTCTTTGCGGGCTTCCTCTGTGGTGTCCCAGGTCCTCGTATGAACGGCCAGAGTCGACTGGAGCGCCACCTGGCAGGATATGAGAGCTCCAGCACGGTGATGAGCAGCGAGCTGGAAACCACCAGCTTCTGCGACTCAGAGGACGACGACACCATGAGCAGGTGGGAAAGAATGAGCGTCTTTGGGTGGTTTGCTGAGGAATTCAGACATCAAAACATCAAATTAAAAAAACATGAGACAGAAACACAGCTATGAAAGGTTTCTCCTCTGACCTTTCACCTTTTATTGACCTGTGTACTCGTAGATTCAGCAGCGCCACAGAGCAGAGCACGGCCTCTAGGCTTCTTAAACGCCACCGCCGACGCAGGAAACAGCGTCCCCCACGTTTGGAGAGGGTATGTGTTTGCTCTGACAAAGTGTTTTTATCAGTGAATTTTATGAGCAAGTCTCATGCTAAATTTGTGGTTTTCGACTTCTCAGGCGTCCTCCTTCAGCAGTGTGACAGACTCCACCATGTCCTTGAACATCATCACCGTCACTCTCAACATGGGTCTGTAGACGCCTGCTGGTTTCTTGTCTTTGAACCTCAGTGTGTGTGTGTGTGTGTGTGTGTGTGTGTGTGTGTGTGTGTGTGTGTGTGTGTGTGTGTTTCTAGTGTTAACGCTATTCTGATTTCTCAACAACACAGAGAAGTACAATTTCTTGGGCATCAGCATCGTGGGCCAGAGCAACGAAAGGGGGGATGGAGGCATCTACATCGGGTCCATCATGAAGGGAGGAGCCGTGGCTGCAGACGGACGCATTGAGCCTGGAGACATGCTGCTGCAGGTGAGGAGGATTAATGTCTTAACTGTGAACCAAAGGGAATGTTATTTAAAATCACTATCATCCCATCAACTCTCTGAAACCTGGAGACAGTCTGTCTGTTACAACATTAGACAGCAGATTTTACTCTTTACTCTTTATTTGGATCTCCATTAGCTTCAGCAAAGTGCTCGCTCGTCTTCCTTGGGTCTGAACAAAACAATAACAATAAAAAGAGAGATCAAAATTATGTAATTACGCATTTTGAAGCGTTGCATTAGAAAAGGGTGATGGAAACAGCAAAATTTGACTTTAGGCGGTTTTTGCCTTTTTGGAAAGAGTTAATGCGCATAATGGCAGACAGAAACACCTTGTCTTGAATAAGTTGTGACATTTAACTCACATGAAGCCGTTTCCATCGTCAGTGTCTTCCCAGATGTTCCCGTAATGCGCGGAAAAAGAGAAAAACCAGACCTCTCTCCATTTTTCTCTCGTAGATGGCCAAGGCGGCTGGCTTTGGTTCGTCTTTGAGGTTTATTGGCGGTTGGCAAACAACGGGTTTTGTTTCCAGTTTGCAACCTCTACTTCTACTCTGTTTATTACAGACATGCGTAACGCAGCCTCTACATGCAACATTTCAAACGTTTGCTTCAGATTTGCTTGACAGTTAGATGAGGCACGGCTATTCAAGCAGAAAATGGCAGAAGAAGAAACACTGGGTGATGCAAATGACTTCAGCGATGAATCGTTTATGTCATAACCTGGCTGTTATTGCACTGAAAGCTTTCAGTCGAATTAAAATCTTTGTCTTTTGCTTCGACACCCTCTAAGGTCAATGACATCAACTTTGAGAACATGAGTAACGACGATGCAGTGCGGGTGCTGAGGGAAATTGTACACAAGCCAGGGTGAGTTGTTTTCTCCTTTTCGAAACTTACATCAAGTTTTGTCTGCACACAAGTGGTCCTCAATGATTTCTGATGATTTCCTCTTCCTTCTGTGTTTGCCAGGCCCATCATCCTCACAGTGGCTAAATGCTGGGACCCTTCTCCTCAGGGCTACTTCACTCTGCCTCGCAGTAAGTCGCAGGACCGCTGGCTTTTCTGTTTATTCCCTTGTTGATGAAATGATGTCCTAATCTCCTCTCCTCCTGTGCAGATGAACCGATCCGACCCATTGACCCAGCGGCGTGGGTGAGCCACTCTGTGGCTATGACCGGGGCCTACCCCGCCTTCCCAGGCAGCTCCTCCCTCAGCACCATCACCTCTTCCTCCTCCGTCACCGAGACTGAACGTGAGAGCCTCTCCTTTTCTCCCCTCCCCTCTTTATCCTCAGTTCTTTCATATCCACACAGTCCTCTCATAAAACCATATCCTCCACTTTTAAACCTTGCCTGGTTTCTCTGTCCATTCAACGCCTGAATGAGGTTCATTATTGTATCTTTTTCCTGTTTGACTCCCTTCATCTTTCTGTCCGTACAACACTGGCATAAGAATCATCTTTCACATCAGTCTTTCTGCCTTTGTCGCTGTCGTTCTGTGATGTGATGAATGATGTCTGCTGCTTTCCCGCCTTTGATCTCCTCCTCAGCGTTACACTCCTTTCCTTCTAGTTTTGAGCAGTTCAGATTTCACCTCTCATTTATCCCTGCGTGTCTACACTTCTTTCTCTCAGGCATTCCTAAGATGTTCTTCTGTCTTTCTCCAGGTTTTGATGACTTCAACTTATCACTACACTCTGACATGGCATCGGTTGCCAAGGCCATGGCCTCACCAGAGTCCGGTCTGGAGGTCAGGGACCGCATGTGGCTTAAAATCACCATCCCCAACGCGTTCCTTGGTAAGACTACAAAGTGGAAACAAAAAAGATTGTATTAGTTTCGTGAACTGTCCGTCCCTCAGAGGACGTTACAGGGCAGGCATTATGTTCTCAGAATTAAAACCGTGTGACATGTAGGAGGGAAAAAACCCAAAGTACAAACTTGAGTGCCTGTTTTGACTGAAAACATCTGTTAAATTGGAATCACCTGCAGCTGAATCACAAGGAGTAATTACGTAAGCTGCATGTTTGTCCACTTTGTGCTTTTTGAAATGAAAATGTAGTCTCTTATTCAGACTGTGTTTCATCACAGTGTAGTAAAAATCCATCATCTGTCAGGTCATCAGGCGAGGACAGTTTCTCCTTCAGTAAAAACCATTGTGGTCGTGTCAGAAGGAAGTGTTTATTCACATTAACGGCCATTTTTGAGGCTGCGGTTTGTCCTGTGTTTAAAATCGCAATGCCGCTAAATCAGCCCTGAAGACGGCCTGCGCAGTCTTCACTCAGACTATTGTCACAACATAATTAAAGTGTTTGTAGAAATCCTGTTCTGGGAACAATACATTAAACAGCCACTCACTGCAGAGGAATAATGGAGGTTGAGTGACCTATAATACAACTTTTTCATCAAGTTGTGTTCCAAATTTTTCTTATGTGAAGCTGGATTTTTACACTAAACTCTGATTTTTACTGGGGTGTCTTGAATGTGGAATATTTGTTGCATTTGTTCAGCTCTGCTGTTTTCATATCATGGTGTTATTCAAAGTAAATGATTATTTTCTTGCTCAGTCTGCTGCTGTTCATTCTTATTTGCACCCCTGTATATAGATAGCTTGCATTTATTGATTTTATTACGTATTCTGGGCGTCTATGTCTCAGAAATTTCCTTCAGAGTGAATCTGAAATCTCACATTTGATGCATCCACCACCAGGCTCGGACGTAGTGGAGTGGCTCTTCCACCACATCGAGGGATTCCAGGACCGCCGTGAGGCCAGGAAGTACGCCAGCAACCTGCTGAAGGCCGGCTTCATCCGGCACACCGTCAACAAGATCACCTTCTCCGAGCAGTGTTACTATGTCTTCGGAGATTTAAGCGACTGCGAGAACTGTGAGTAGCTGGAAAACATTGGCATCAAACCCTGACTTGGATCGGTCTGCTTGAATGTTATGCATAATCACATTTGCACACATGCCTTTTGCAGACACGCTGGTGGTTGCAGGGGTCACACGTGACTTTTCAGTTATGGAAATGCTTTTTTAATGTCCTGCCATGCCTAAATTTAGGATCTGCAGAAAGCGCTTGATAACAAGCAGAACAAAACAACAAAGATGAAGAGGCTTGTGTCTGTTTAGGTCTTTAAGGGACATTTTGTATCTGCAGATTTAGTATCATTTGTTCAGTCTTATCCTGCAAACACTGTTGTCATTCATTCCTTCCATTGTTCTTCTCCTCCGTCTTATCCTCCACCCAGACATGGCCAACTTGTCCCTGAATGACAATGACGGCTCCAGCGGGGCCTCAGACCAGGACACCCTGGCCCCCCTGCCTCTCCCTGGGGCCTCCCCATGGCCCATGATGCACACCTTCCCCTATCAGCCCTACCCTACACATGCCTTCTCCAGCCAGCCGCCTCCGTACCACGAGCTCACCAGCTACAGCTACGCCCCCGGCAGCACCGGCAGCCAGCACAGCGAAGGTGAGCACAGACTCTGATCACATGTCAGATCATCACTGAGGGACCATACTGCTTTCTTTCTGTCTTTCTGTCCCATATTAGGGACAAGGAAATCAGGATATCTGTGCCTTTGTTGCTTCAGTTTTTTTTAAGAATCTGTCTCTTAAGTCATTAAAATTTATGGAAGTGCAACAGAGAGCTGACGTCATTTTTATTGTTTTTCGGGTTGTCGGTCCCATTCTCATGAATGTGGTGTCTCAAGACCATCATGAGGGAATTTCTTCAAATTTGGCATAAGTGTTCCACTGAAGGATGAACTTATTAGATTTTGGTGGTCAAAGGTCCCCATGAGCTCACAAAGCATGCTTTTGGCCATAAGTTAGGAATTGATACACAAATTATGATTTCACACAAATATCTCATAGGATAAAATGAAGTGATGACATCGTGTATTTCAGAAGACCAAAAGTCAGCTTCACTGTGATGTCATAATGTTCTGCAACAACACTTTTCTGGCCATTATTCAAAGATTGTGACCGCATTTCACATTTGGTCAGACATTTAATTGGTGACGCTAATTTTTGGCGTCCACTTCTTTGCAGCAAAATCCATATTTGAAGCATTGTAGTCGACCACAAGCTCATTGTTTTTGCTGTTCGTGAGCTTCAGGTGCTGTGTTGGAGCTCTCTATCAGTCCTCTGTACTTTCCTATAAAGATAGAAGTGAAGACAGCATGTTTCTCACTGGAAATAACTGGAATAACTTCCATTTTGCCAAAAATACACTTAATACCTTTTATTAAATTCCTTCAGTGTCTTCACCGCATATATTATATGAGTCTGGACAGACATGGATGTAAACTGCAGCTTGACTGCTCGGTGAATGCACACAACCGCAAGGCTTAATTCTAGTTTATGAGGTTTTCTTACTGGTGGAACAGAACCAGGAAGTTCTGGTTTCACTTTGGCGCTCTGCACTAAATTGCTAGAGTGCCCCGTTAGAAAAGCTCTGACATTTGAGATTTGAGAGTCAGCTGCCAGAAGCCTTGCCTTCACAAGCTGTGTTGTCAGAAAATCAAACCCTTAAGACAAACAATAAGCCAATCTGGATGTTGAGGAAAGGCGTGGTTGTTTGTTTGACTGAGTAGAGGATATTAAAGCTGGATTAACTACTTAGACCTGTTTACTGCCTTATCTAACAGCATTGTCTTTCTGCCCCCAGGGAGCCGAAGCAGTGGATCTACAAGAAGCGAGGGTGAGCGACGTCGCAGCACTAAAGGTCCTGGCAGCACCGCCGGTGGAGGGGAGAAGTCCCCCTCTGGCGGGGGTGGAGAAGGTGACTCGCGCTCCGGCAGCGGCAGCGAATCAGAATACTCCACCCGCAGCAGCCTGAGGCGCGGCCACGGTTCAGCCGCCCCCAGCGAGCACAGCCACGCCTCCTCCCAGCGCTCGCATCATCACCGCATGCCCCAGCCGCCCCACATGTCTCCTTACCCGCCGGGTATCCTGCCTTACAACCCCATGATGGTGATGATGGTACCCCAGCACCCGCACCCGGCCATGGCAAGCGCTCACGCCCTTCCTCACACACAGCAGATGCCCACAGGCCCCATGCACCCGGCTCTACCCCCGCCCCCTTCCTCTACTCCAGGAGGGCCTCCTGGGGCCCCGCCCACCCGCGACCTGGGCTCTGTACCCCCAGAGCTGACGGCGTCACGCCAGTCGTTCCACCTGGCCATGGGAAACCCCAGCGAGTTCTTTGTGGATGTCATGTAGCTTTTCTGTCTGGGTGCTGAGTGACCATTCATGTGAAGTTAGTGTACGGTTCCCACTTGTTTTGATGAGGATCTGGTGGAAGCTTTTTGAGCTCACAAGGGCCTATTGGATTTAGGGCACTTGTTGCAAATTTGGTGAGAACAGGGTTTAACGTTGACAAAGAAAATAAGACGAAATTAAAACAATTAATGTGGGATATGGTTTGACTATATGTCTGTGCAAAGTTTCTCTCATTCAAATCCACTCCGTTAAGTCATTTTTTTTTTTTCAGTACTAAATCCAGACAGAAAAGTGCTACCTTCTTGTGTCCATAGTGAGCTGGTTTGTTTTTCCCCAAAAGCAAACTCTCAGCGCAGTATTTTGAGTGCCCATCAGAGCTGCTCAGCACTCTGCTGTTTAGCAATCCTCAGAACAGAAATATTATATTTTAGGAAGGGAAACACCTTCCCAAGCCAGCTACTTGTGCCAGAGCTGTCCGTCAGGAAGCGCACAGACCACAGTTTAACACTAGAGGGTGCCAGGTACACTGTGTACTTGAAAAGGATATAATCCTGCATACATATCGGGATCATCATGCCAGGTTCGTTGGCAGCACAGGAGTATATCAAGTGCCTTACTCTTTGCATTGTTTAGAGACATTTTCACACTCCAGGTACATAAAATAACTCATCTTGTTCCAGCATTGTTTGACAATGAACTTCTCTGTATGTATATCTACTACTCTTATGTAAATGCAACAGTACAGAACAGCAAGCTCTAATGTGAAAAGAAAATAGGTCCAAAAATGTCAAGTGGACTTGTGTTTAGTAATCACTGTCTAGGTCTAGTCGTCAAATAACTCTTATTGTGAGGAGTTCTCGGTATGGGACTGTAGAGGCTTAAAGGTACTAATAGGTGAAAAGACGAGACGCTGAAAGCGGTACTTTCTGATTACATCCAGTGTGTATCTTTAAGTAACTGTGATCCGAACGCTCCAGCTCCCCATGCTTATTTTTATGTTACTGACTCGCATTATTCACCCATTTCATTTTTGTATGAGTGACTATATAAATCATGTATAACCGAACTGTTAAGGTGCTAAATGAAGATTCAACATTTCAGAAAGAATGACATTGACAGTGTCACGTTGTTTGATTTCATATCGCCACCTTTGTTTGTGTATTTGAGAATAAATTTGATACTTACATGCTGTTCAGACTTAATTATTTTAATAGGTATTGAAAAGAAGTCCGCTTGTGAGCTTGAACTTTGAAACTTGTAATGAAATATTTGTGGTATTGCTACTTTAACTGAATACACAAGAGTCAGTTCTTTCTGGTAAGCCAGTTTATAACTGGTCTACCACGTCACCTACTTACCAGTACTTCATCCTTCAGCATAGTTTCAGTCCACACAACACTCCTACACAAAATAATTGATCTGTTTTAAACCAGAGAAAAGCTGTATTTTGCAGGAGCTGGATGGAGAAAGGAATGTGCACCACTCATGCACAATGATGGTGATGTTTTGAGTTTCAGTGATCTCTTACTGAGATGTAATCATTATTGTCAGTATTCCTCAGTGATCACAGCCTTTCCTGATGCACTCATCAATACGATAAAATGGATGATCCAACATTCAGCTATTATACTTGGAACTGCTGTTAATTCCCCAAATGCCAAATGTAATAAACTAGTAAGATGGCCTGTCACAAAGGAATGCCTTCCTCCTCAGTGGTTAACCACAGACAGCGGTGATTACAACATCATCAAAATAAGGACACGGTATCTGTCATTTCCTTTATTCATAAAAGTAAAATGTATTCATTTTGAAAACCGACTGCAATTAGATATTAAAACTCAAGTATTTTTGTCAGGTAATAACAGTTTGACATTAGAAAAATCCCACATATTAAATGTAGGTATGTAAAGGTTTGTCCACTGTTTCTAGGTATTGAAAATAATTTCAGACCTCACTATAAATCTCTCAGAAAACATGCTAAAATGCCCTAAGATTATGTTACTACGTTGATATTTTTAATACAATTTAATTGGTTTATTGCACTTTTAAAAATGTGATTTAATATTTAATAATTTTGTAGTCATTCAATGTATTCATGAACTACTGTAGTCATTTTAATACGTTTCAGCGGTCTGTGTCGAGTCAGCCGACATTGTAAAACTACATATCCCATGAAACACCGCGGGAGACAGACAGCATCCGGCGGACCTAGCTCCGGAGAGGAAAATTCAGGTTAAATAGAAGTGGGTCATTTAGAGGAGCAGTCGACCACTGCAGGAACGAAGGAGACGTGTCAGATCAAATAACTGGTACATGTATAGACTATACTTTGATGTTGTTGATACTCGGTGCAATGAATCCAAATACTTTACTGTATTTTTGTGTTTTTTGTGCTAGGAACCAAAACTGTCGAAGTGAAGGCTACAAAACAAATCGACGTTGTTACGTATCGTTAGCTGCTAGCGGCTAACGATACGTAACGTAGCTAAACTCGCTTCTTTCTGTCTGCCTTCTATTGGATATTTATTTGTGTGTTATTGTGTGTTTTCTGTTTTTGTGTTTAATAGCAAAAACTAAATCATGCTGCTTCGTAAAGTGAGCCAGTCATCCGCTTTGTGCGGCACCATTCTCAGGGTTCCTCCCGTGCTGTCTGGGTAGGTGACATTAGCTTAATGCTTCAGTCTGTTGTTGAACCTTTCGTCTGTTGACCAAGAAATTAATCGTCTTTCATCTCTGCTCTGTACAGAGGTCAGCGTCATGTCGGGGCTGTGGTTGCTGTACAAAACGCCCGTCTCTACGCAAGCCAAGCTGCACAGGTACGATAACATTAGCCGCTGATGTAACAGACCTACCCATTTGATCAGCGCTGTGTTAGATAAGTGTGTTGTATGTTGTCGTTTCCCGATATTTTTGAGCCCGGTTGCTGTCTGTCTGGCCTAACTAGTGACTGGCTGACATAACATGTATGTTCCCTCCCGCTGGAAATGGGCATGTAGGGGAAAGTTCAGCGGTCACGTGACTCTGTCATAAAGGTGACACCATGAGTGGGAGACACTGCAGTTGTCCTGACAGGGTTCAGGGGAGGTGGTGCAGGATTCACTCCCCAGCAGCTACATTTAGAAAAAAGCATAGATTTGTTAAGCAAACATGTTTGTTGTTTTAGAAGTGTAAATACAGGTTTTCAGCTCAGTTACGTGCAGGAAGAAGCTCTTTGGCTCTACATATCCCACAACAATAACATGGGAGCCTGTGTGTTGCTCTGTGATCTCTCTTTTTGAGTGCCAGCAGCTGCTGTCGTCAAGCTGTGTTTTTAGCATTGCCCCACAGTGTCATCCTCATGAAACAATGACTGTATGGGCAGCTGAGCAGCTTGGCAATGACTCCTGGTAATCATGGCATTAATGAGCTGCAATAAAATGTCATAATCACGTTATTATCTGACAGCAGAAATGGAAAAATCTGTAAATGAGAGGAGCTATATCATGTATTGGGCTGTTTTTTCCCCTTCTCCCTGCCTCTCATAGTAACTACAAGCGTGAACAGTCCCGTTTTGCTATGTACGTGTGCACTTTGCATAAATACAGGCATGTGTAAACATGTATTTGAGGCGTTCTTCCTTAGCACACACAGGCTGTAATGAGGAAGTAATAGATTGTGATATTTTTTAACTGTCGCCCAGCTACACTCACTCTTTCACTCATGTGTATTATATTGGACTTATTTTTATAAACGTACAACAGCCGTGACATACATCCCATCATTAGCATTTATTACAAGTCTCCATCCAGCAGAGTTGTTGTTTTCCCAGCTGAAAGCAACAATGTGACTCGCTGCCGGGGAATAATAAAGCAGATTGGTGTCATAGATTGTGTTGTGCTGCTGATTTGAACAGTTATTGGAAACACTGGTTTAAGCATCTCCTTTTAAAAATATGTACAGTATGTGCAGCGCTCCTGCAGCCCCTTGATTCAGCTGACTGGATGTGCCCTTGGTGCCACCTCTCACCCATTTAGAGCGTGCAATAAGTCGTTTGGGCATCTGAGCAAGCTGGTGCTCTGGCTGGAGTAGGAAAAACTTTGACTCATGGTGTCTTTGGCTCATAACACTGGATGTGTTAACGTCAATGAACTGCCTCTGATTAGTGCTCTTTTGGCAGTTAGGATTTGTTTTCATATCCTCCTGAGACCCAGCCTATTCATTTATGTCCTCTGTAGTTGTTTTAGGTCTATATCTTTTGACTTATTTGAGATACCGTACTAAGCCGTGGTGTGCTCAGTAGGGGACATCCTGGCCTTTCCAATGACATCTCATGTGTTTGGGTTCGATGAGGGGAACTTTGTTTTCATGCTGAGACAAAATGAGACTGCAGCAAAACACAAATGCCAGGAAAAAAGAAAAGATAAGACAAATATTGTTAAAATATTGTTTTTTAACTATGGTAATCCTATATTTTCTTGTTTATGAACATGTCAGGAATCATAAATTGGAGTCAGAGTTCAGTTAAACTTTTTGTTAGGAAAAATAATACCAATGTTATGACTGTTTTATAATGTCAATTTTGTTCAGTATCAAAAGATACCGGCTGAATGTTCAGTCTCATTTAAAAAAATCGATTGATATTCTTGTTTTCTTGTCAGCCTGTTATGATTCCATTGTGTTAAGGAAATCACAAAAAAATGTAAATTGAAAAACACTTTTTTTCCTTGGTTCTCAGGAGGATATTGCGTATTTACACCAAAAGTTACTGAAGCTTGACTTTCTTACAGTGACAGTTTAAGAACCCCTTGCACTGAACTGAAGAACCGTTCTCCAGCTCAGTGTTTGTTTTGCTCTTTCTCTGCAGGCGGTGTTGGAGAAGACAGCAGCAGTCGGCAGTGACGCTGCCACTAAAGTGGAAAAGAAGACTGTTGCTGCTGTATGTTAGTTCTCTATTACTATGTAATCAGTATATTAAAAATCAGGAAAGGTACCCTGAGGGGTTTTTGAGCTCTTGTCACGCTGTGGAGCAGTTCTTTACGAACTGGTCCATGTATGTAATGTAATGTAAACACGGATGTAAACAACGCAGGTGGCAAAGTGTTGAACAAATCAGCTTTGCAAATGTTTTCTGAGGAAGAAGAAAATGTAATCAACACATTCGTTAGACCCCCGAGGATTGACTGTGGTTAGACAACAACAGTTTAACATAAGATTTGTTTGTCTTTTTCCAGGAATCCAAATCGTTTGCCGTCAACATTTTCAAGGGGCAGATCCAGACTGCCCAAGTGTTTCCTTACCCCTCAGGTAAATCATAAAAAGGATTTTGTGTGACAGTGTGGAAAAGTGAGAACGTTTCATTAAAAATTCAAATTTCATTAAAATTAAAAAAGAATAAAAACAGCTTGTAATAACTTTTGTCTGTGTCGTAGCCCTGAATGAGGAGCAGGAGCAGTTCCTTCGAGAGCTTGTCGGGCCAGTAGGCAAATTCTTTGAGGTAATTTCAAACCACTTTGAGCTCTTGGATAAATCTGTCTGACCCCATGCTCACGACCTCTCTACGACCCTCACACTCACCCCTCACCCTCCATGTTAACTGCTTCCTGTGGGCAGGAGGTGAACGATCCCGCCAAGAATGACGCCTTGGAGAAGGTAGAAGATGACACCATGCAGGGCCTGAAGGAAATGGGTGCCTTTGGCCTGCAGGTGCCAGCTGACCTGGGCGGCCTCGGCCTCACAAACACACAGGTAGATCAGATTTAGAGATATTTAACCTGCAACACAGTCACTTTAGTAAACACTGTGTGAGACAGCTCTGTAAACTGGTGAACGCATTGAGTCTAACATGACACCACCGATCCATCTTGCAGTATGCCCGGCTGGTCGAGATCGTTGGCACTTATGACCTGGGTGTGGGCATCACTCTGGGGGCCCACCAGTCCATTGGCTTTAAGGGCATTCTGCTTTTTGGGAATCCAGCCCAGAGGGAGAAGTACCTGCCTAAGCTTGCCACAGGTAAAAAGACCAGCATTTGGCATTGATTTTTGTACATGCACAGATGTAAATTGTCACCTGCAGACCCCATGAAGAGACCAGAACCAACAGTGTTAGAGCCACCTGACTTGTTGTCCAACCACATTTTTGCTTCTGGAAGACACTCTTAGTGTTGCAACCAGTCACATGAGAAGTTGCAGAAATATTTGAAATATTCTGAGAGCTGTCCAGCAGTCACTGGTCAGAGCTAGCTTGTCTGTCCCGGCTAGCTGGACTCTCAGCTCATCTTTCTTCCTCTCAGTGTTTTTCAGCGTGTTCAGTCACTGTAGCTCTTGATGGCATAAAGTACTCATAACCCACTGACAGTTTACCATCGACATCCCTAGTATGGCAGTGAAGTGGCAGACAGGAAATGTGGTGAGAGATGAGGGTAAGACATGCACCAAAGGTCTGCGGCTGCTATTGAGACATGTCTGTCTGTGTGCCCCAAGCCCACAAGTTCCCCCTTGAGATGTAAATCTATAAAAATAGGACATGAATATATGTATAGTCACTATCGTTTTAAGATGGGAGTCAACAGGGCTTTTATTTTGGACTATTTTCAGCTGTGGATTAATACATGTTTGATGAGATTCATTTCTGCTGCATATGTCTGACACTGCATGTGTGTTTGCCTCTCCAGGGGAGCATGTCGCCGCCTTCTGCCTGACTGAACCAGCCAGTGGCTCTGATGCCGCCTCCATCAAGACCACAGCTGTTCAGTCCCCCTGTGGACAGTACTTCACCCTCAGCGGAAGCAAGATCTGGATCAGGTGAGGACACAGCAGTGGTGTACGTGATCAGGATGTTTTTACTGTCACCACAAGGGGGCAGCATTGTACAGTTTAATGTCTGGTGTGTCTTCCTAATCTGATGCCTTCTCTTCTCAGTAATGGAGGTCTGGCTGAGATCTTCACAGTGTTCGCCAAGACCCCCATGAAGGATCCCAAGACTGGGGAGATGAAGGACAAGATCTCTGCCTTCATCGTGGAGAGGAGCTTCGGAGGAGTGACGCAGTGAGCACACATTTTCTCTCCATTAATGACTGTTAATCACTAAACTTTGTGTAAACTTTGACCTTTTTCTCTTTTTTGGACTCATGACATCTCTTTTTCCTATTTCCACCATCACCCCATCTTGTTAACCACAGTGGCCCTCCCGAGAAGAAAATGGGCATCAAGGCATCCAACACAGCTGAGGTCTACTTCGATAATGTTCGCGTTCCAGCCGACTGCCTGCTGGGAGAGCTGGGCGGAGGTTTCAAGGTGGCCATGAACATCTTGAATAATGGACGCTTTGGCATGGCGGCAGCCCTCTCTGGCACCATGAAGGGAGTCATCACCAAAGCTGTGAGCAAACTGCCTATAGCACCTAAATGTAGACAGGAAGTGGTGTGAAGTGTGACAGCAGAGGATGAGCTCTTCTCATAATATCAATGCTGTAGCTTCCTTTTACAACTGTGTGTCTGTACATATGTATGTTTCCCATGTGTCGCAGTTTTTTTATCTGCATTGTCTATGTTACACCCCCTCTTTCAATCATTTCCTTCATTGTGGGTTTGTGGGAAATTCCCCCGAATTGTTCGCCTGTTTCTGCTGTGCAACTTCCTGCTGAGGTTACAGGCGTAGAAGATTCAAACATGCTCTGGTCATGTCTTTTGTTTTTCTCAAACATTACAGTTCATCAAGACTGGATCTGGAACCAAATATATATTTTGTAAAGCCAGTCACAACTCAAGGGAGTACTGACCAAATGTTTTGAAGTCACAGTATTCGGTCTGTAATGCTGCTACTGCTGCACAAGCAGTAGTGTCATGTGCAACTCAGCAGAGGTAGACCTAATGTTGTGCCTCAGGTGCTGAGAAATGAGTCATCCTGTTTGATAGCTGCATCGTCTGAGAAAATAAAAACCAGAGGGTATTTCTTTGTTTGCTTTGATTAAAATATGCGAACATATCAGATATTTATCTGCTCAGTAATCAGCCCTGACGCGTTTCGTTCGCTGTCGTCGTTACGCGCTTTAAGATTTCAACAGTGACTGTTTAAACACAAGGTGTCTAAATTAGTAATCAGTCAGCATTAACGTATTAATGGAGTCGATCCTCGTCCATCCACCCAGAAGCTCATGTGGAGGAGATGCAGTCTGTTCTCATGTGCTGAGAGGAAAGACCCGTTTTAGCTGGTGAGGATGAGAGAAAAGCAATATGTGCTTGGGATTATTTCCAGCATGAAATATGAGCTACAGCCTTCTTCGGTGGTTCCACTTGTTTATAACATGCTCCACCGCAGCGCTCTGTTCAGTTTTTTAAGGTCAGCGTTGTTGCTTTTACTTCAGTTGTTATTTTCAGATCATGTGGCATTTCCTCAGCAACCAGAGCATCTGTGTGGTCATATCAGGTTCCTTACTCAGTGCCACCAGCTTTGCAGCTCACCGCCAGATTACCCACCCCTTAGCGTGATGGCTGCCAAACATTGCCAAACTTCCTCTTTTTGGTCAAGAAGTAGACTGCAACAATATGTCAACAGGGACCCCAAAAAAAGACTAGTGAACAAACAGTTTCAGCCGTGAAGTATGAGGAAGTGCAGAGGATTCACGCTTCACCTGTCTGTTTGATGTTGTTACACTGTACAGTCTTTAACAATGACTTTAGGTGTGATGGTGACCGTCATGTTCCCTTTCTTATCAGGTGGATCACGCAGCCAACAGAACCCAGTTCGGGAGCAAGATCCACACCTATGGAGCCATCCAGGAGAAGATCGCCCGCATGGCGATGCTGCAGTACGTCTCTGAGGTCGGATGAGTTTCCTACGTCTACCACAGCCTCTCGTTTGTATTTTCACACAGCGTCGAACCAAATAATGCCAGTTTCACAGGACATCGGGTGTTTTTTCCTGTTTTATGTCAAACCCCCCCGTGCAGCAGTGTAATTTACATTTGGCTGTTTTATGTGAGCACAAAGCACGAGTTCAAATAAGATTTTATGTTGATTTCCTGCCCGACAAAGACCCTAGCAAAGATACTTTGAGCCCATATTTGCAAAAAATGAACCCTTTGCACTTTGCGTTGTTGTGTATCCTGCTGAAAGTCTCTGATGAAGTCGCCATAAATTCATACTCGTGTGTCTTTTTTTGCAGTCAATGGCCTACATGATCAGCGGAAACATGGACAGCGGAGCGACTGAATTCCAAATTGAAGCTGCCATCAGCAAAATCTTTGCCTCTGTAAGATTTCAAGTCACAGTTTTCTGGGTTTGACATGCATGCCAGAGGTGCTAATAGTTCCCATAATGCCCGGCTTACTGTGCGCATTTGCCCCTTACATCAGCTGTTATGGCAACCAGGGTGACTTTTAGAAAAATGTGCATTCTTCTGTTGTGCTTGGATATGTTTTGTGTGTATAGTGATTATTAATTTCTTCTTGCCCAAGTCAGAGGAACACAACAACCCTTACATAATATTTATGATGTTCCCTTTTCTGTGGAACACTGAAGATGCGGTGTGGTAGATAGAGGAAGTCGATGTGTCTGGGCATGTTTACTGAATTGAGATGCAACTTGACTGTGTATTTGGTAAAGCAAAAGCTCACTTGCATCTGTGTGTTTTTCTTTTTTCCACTGTGACAGGAAGCAGCATGGACGGTGACTGACGAGTGCATTCAGGTTATGGGCGGTATGGGTTTCATGAAGGTGAGCGCTCAGTCCACGTCCTGTTCATACAACCCTGAGAGACTGACTGATAGATCAAAACAGTCTGTGTCATAATCATACATCCTCATCCCCAAAAAGCACCTTGTGGTTTATATATCAGTATGTCTTTTTTTGCGGCAGGAACTTTTCCTGGAACTGCTTTCGAAACTCAGAAATTTGACCTGGATTTCAACCCCAGAAACAGTGGTCTAAGTAGTTCCTGGGCTTTATTATCTGCCACTAAAAATGTCCCTCCTCTCGATGTACAGAAGAACGGGTTGTTTTCACTACAGGAACTTTTATAAGAATCCAGTTCAGTTGCCTGAGGTGTGAACAACAACACCTGGTGCTCTGAGCTCTCAGGGCATACTCCAGCCAGCCAATAGGCCCACTAGCTGCACGGCTAACTGAGCTAACTAGCTAACGGCACCTTGAAGCTGCAACCATTTGCGTAGAGTGACCTTCGACGGGTGGTTCTGTCTTTAAAACAAATCTTTTAAAAGGTAACAGATTAGTCAGTGAACCACAAAGAACAGAACAAAGGCTCGGTTGTTTTGTTGTGTGAAAATTGGTGTTCACACCGTCTTTGTGGTTCTTCAGGTGCAGCGCAAACTCAAACAAGAATACTCAAAAGTGACTTTTAGTTTCTAGTACAGTTATTAGAAGAGGAGATCTGTATATCTTGTGTATATTGGCTCATTGTCATTGAATATATTGACTGAGGGCCTTAGCATGGGTCAACTGCAACATATAATCATCTCACCAGAGATGAGACGCAACAACTGCACACGTATTGGCTTAGCTAAGACAGCGCCTTCGCTTCTCAGTCCTGTGCAGTGTGCTGTTGTGGTATTGAGTCACCTGGTTTCTACATGCAAGACACTCATGCTCAGGCAGTGCGGATACCAAGTTCACAAAGAAAGGCCCCGATATGGTCTAAGATACGTGGGCGACGAGAAGTTGTGTAAACAATAATGTTGCTCAGCTTAAAATAAATCAGACGCTACAGTAGGTCACCCCTCTGTGTGCTGCTTTATCAGCTTCTCAATACAGTGGAAAGTTACTCATGGAACAAGACTCCACCAACTGCGGAGGTGGCAATTCTACCGCAAATTGCACTCATCAAGCACTCAGGATATAGTTTGTACGATTTAGTTTAAAAGCATTACAGCTTAGAATTGTCAAAACGACAAAATACAACTCTTAAGCGTCACAAATGTACTTCTTATGTTGGGTTGATGTGTTGTGCGGTTGTTTCTGTAATGTCCACGTCCCTCACAAAGCCTCTGCAAATTATTGTGAAACGAATGCTCGGATTTGAGCCGCCTCAAAGGAAGACGGGGGAAACAGATTTTGATTAGTTCTGCACAATTTGATTCAGGGTTTCATTTCACCAAGGAAAGCCAAGCCAGAAGTGCGGCCTGTACATTTTCATTTCCGCTCCTCTGCACAGAATAGATTATCTGCGCAGCCTAAAATATGAACGGTGACTTCCACGAGCAGAATTCAAATGCACAGAAACAAGTATTGGCCATCTTAATTCCTGTTTGCAGCTGGTGCCCCATGTTGGCTGCTCACTATGCTCATCCAAACGTGCAGCTTTACCAAAGATCTTATCACCGAATCGCTGAATCAAGAGTGATTCTCAGTGTATTTTCAGAGCAGTTAAACTCGGTCTATTCTGATAATGAATCATGGCTTATGTATGACTATTGTGGCTTTATTCTGGGTAGGATTTTGCTGGAAAAAAACAAAATGGTGCGTGATCACAATTTGAAGGTCATGGTCTTTCTGCGTGTGTTTCCTCAGGACTCCGGGGTGGAGAGAGTGATGAGGGATCTGAGAATTTTCCGCATCTTCGAGGGCACCAACGACATCCTGAGGCTCTTCGTTGCCCTCAATGGCTTCCAGGTGAGCCGACGCCCCCTTGCTGTAATTTCGCTCTCTGAGTTGTGATCTGATAATGTCGGTATGGAAAAGTACAGCCATCTGTAGAGAGGAAGTGTTTTCTGCTTGCTTCTCCTTCCTATGTGCTCAAACAAGACGCTGTAACATCTCGTAGGTTTAAAAACGGGTGATCGAGAAGCAACTTCCTTATACTTATTTTACACCAAAGGCTCTGTGTTGAGCCTGTGTTTCCTGTCACTCAGTGCCTTGTCAGAGTCTTCTTCTTAAAGTAAAGCTGGCAGAGATGCTGTTGGTGCGCCCCGGTCTAATTTTAAGTCGCTCATTTTAAGCTTTTCACTCAAAAACGGATCAGCTGGTTTGCAGGAAAAACCAGGCAAGTCTGATGCAACACGCCGCCTTGCATCAGACCAGTTTCGACCGTTACATTTAATTTGCAGTGACCAAACATCCCACCAACTGCCATCCGGTTCTGATTCAAATGTTGCTGAATCCTGATTAGTGTCTCACACTTGAAACCAGTGAGACGAGCTCTCACGTTGGCAGAAAACGTGTTAATGCCGGATCCCATCACTCATAGTGAGAAGCTGATTGAGAAGCGAGATTATCAGGGCCTTTAGGCAACCGTTGTCACCGATACATCATGCGTGTCCTTCTCTGCTTCACCCCAGAATGCCGGCAACCAGCTGAAGAGCTTGCAGAAGGCCCTGAAGAACCCCATCGGCAACGCTGGGCTGCTCGCAGGAGAAATGACCAAGAGAGCCAAAAGGTTGTGTCACACACTCTGTGTATCCTCCTGTCAGAGGGCAAGAGGTGCTCACAATGTACAAAACATTATGACACAAGAGTCAGCCCCGTCCTTCATTATGACACTTTTGTAGTTGCAGCTGAGCAGAAACGGCTAATTCGTTTGCTCATTCGCTGATTCTGTCTGGAAAAACAATTGCTGGGATTTACTCAAATCTGTCGACCACATTTGAGATTTTTCCTGCCGAATCATGCTGGTAAACCTCTTTAGAGATGCCTGCAATAAATGTTTTTTCATGCACAACCTTATTAATTAGCTCCGGAGAAGTCAGCTGACATGATGGATGACATACAGCATGATTTGATTTGTAACAGAGCTGTAAAAGTGGAATGTGTGGAACAGCTTTTCGCCACATGTAGAAAATAATGCACTCGTACTTCCTCAGCAGCCATGTTGATACAACAGCTGTCCTCTGTCGTCTTTGCAGGAAGGCGGGTTTGAGCACAGGCCTGACACTGCAGGGAACTGTACACCCTGAGCTGGCTCACAGCGGCGACCTGGTACGTTCTCCACTCAGTTAATTTTTCTGCTTTGTTGTCTCTAGCTGCTGAGTCATGTTGCCAAATTCTCGCCGACCAATGTGTGTGTTTTTTCTGATTTCTAGACAGTTAAAGCCATCGAACAGTTCGGAGCGGTCGTGGAGGAGCTGCTGATCAAACATGGCAAGAAGATCATTGGTGAGTGTGAGTGTGAGTGTGAGTGTGAGTGTGAGTGTGTGTGTGTGTGTGTGTGTGGGAGAAAACCCTGTGGGTGTTGGATAAAAATCCCCAGCTGGTACAGTTCGGCTGTTTCGGCTGGAGGTAGAGTCATTTCAGTTGCTGGTTGCTATATCAATCTTCTAGGGGGAAAAAGTCAAATTTCATTCGCTTACAGAGAAAACTCTGATTTGTTCACAGAAGTATGATCAGATGAAAAGTTTTTGGGGTTTTGTGTGTCCTCTAATCAGTCGGTTTGTTTGTTTTGTAATAAGTCAACTCAACATGCAGTTTCCTGTTGCAGATGAACAATTTGTCCTGAAGAGAGTCGCAGACAGTGCCATTGACCTCTACGCCATGGTGGTCGTCCTGTCCAGGTAAACATGCAGAAGGAATAATTCGTCACATCTTTCACTCCCTCTCTTCCACATGCACACTCCTCTGCGCTCTAAACTAAACTTTTTTTGTGCCTCCCTCCCCTGCAGGGCCTCTCGCTCTTTGAGTCAGGGCTCTGCCTCAGCTCAGCATGAAAAGGTGTTGTGTGAGACCTGGTGCATGGAGGTAAGACCCATGTCAAAGCCACAAACACAACGTTACCATTAATATAAGTGTCTGATGCTTGTATTTGATTGGCTATTAAGTAGTAGAGTTGACAAATATCTCAATATGAACATATGTTAATATGATGTAATGATGCTCTACATCATTCTATTTAGTGCAGAGGGAAGATTCAGAAAAAGAGAATCAACGATATGGATAAAAAAACCAGAATCATGAAGTATTTTGAGTTGTTGTAAATTCTGTTCCTGATTTAACGCTCCCTTCGCTCCTCAGGCCCATGAGAGGGTCATGCAAGACATCAAGGCTCTGCGCTCCAGCGAGTCCAGGCAGCTCTTCCAGAACATGCGGGCCATCTCTACAGCCGTGGTGGAGACCGGAGGCGTGGTGTCTTCTCACCCTCTGGGTTTCTAAACGCACCACGCTTCCCCCATCTTCATGTCTGTTTGGGCTTTTTTTCCCCCACTCCTTTGCATCTCTAACCAGGTTCTAGGTCATGAATGCTCCGTCCTGTCAGGCTTTGATCAGTTTTAACATTGCTCCATCACACATTGCTGCACTTTTATCTGCCTTGTGTTATTGATCTTTTATCTGACATCCTGGGGCTGAATGATTCATAACTGTTGAACGGAAATCACAATTTCAAACTTATTGTTCCGTCTTAGAGCGTTATCTCAATTGTAATAATCGCTGCTGTCTTTGTGAGCCTGTTTTTTAGTCACTTATTTATTTAATTCCAACCCAGGACCCCCCCAGAATGTGGACTGGAGGTCTCTGTTTGAGCTGGAGTTTTACTCTATATGGAAAAAAATCACAATATTCCCACAAATCATTCAGCCCTACCACCACATCCATGTAAAACAGCTGATGACTGTCTCGAACGTGTGCATGGAGCTTTTACTTTACCTCAGCCTTCAGGACTGTAGCCGATTGAATGATCCCATCATTTTATGGTTTAAAATATTGCAGTTACAGTTAATAAATGCGACTTCAATGCAACTTTGAGATAGGAGGCAAGTTAACGGAGGAAGCCTTGAACTCATCTGTTCAAAGAGATTTATACTCAAAGGTATTTTGAATGGCAGTTTATTCCTCTCGGTTGTACACTGATCTACATAGTGATCAAATGTATATAACGGTGTGATGTGTATGTACTTAAATGCCTTTCTGCATGTTTATTAAGCTCACTCGGTGCTCATCACGGAAACATTAATGTCCGAACCTTTGCCTTAGAAACTGGTCCACAGATGCTGATTGAAGTTCCTGTCGAGTCAAAACAGAGCTTTCACATGGTTTCTCAAAAATATGTGCAGGTCACCTTTACTCTGCTAATGGCCGTCACATGAACTTCTAAAGTGCAACCGTGTGCTTTCTCAGCTAAAGGTAGCAGGCATCATTAACTGTAATTGTAGAACATTAACCATCTGTCTGCATACCTGGTTTTAAGAGATCTGTCAGAAACAATTTCTTGTACAATAAAAATACTTGATCTGCTGAATCAGTGTGTTCGTAAAACCTAAATCTGCACATTCTTGCCTTCCCATTAACTTGTATTGCGACAGATGGTGCTGTTTTTTTTTTTTTTATTCTGTACAGATACGATCACATGCCTTTACAAAGAAAAACATGTGATCTAAAAATACATCTGACGAACGTGTCAGACGATTGTCTCAGCTGTCGTGGTGTTTGTGCAGATGTACTCTGAGCTTTTTGGCTTATCAACGCACTTAACCATCAGCATTAGTAAAGCTCTCTGTTCGTCTATGCATTGATCTGTCTTAGCTTGTACAAGTGAGAGAGATGAACGTCCATATCGGTTTTATTTTTTCTGACTTTAAACATAGATTTGTTACGCCTGAGTAGAGTTGCAGTACAGCTGTTGCCTCCAGTTTTATGAACATGGCATTTAATGCACCAAACTACACTGACTTTATTTCTGGTTTCTTCTTCTTTTGTAACCTTGAAAAAAAAAAATTAAATGCTGAAGCTCAGCAAAAAAAACAAACAAGCTAAAAAAAAAAACACTTGAAGCATTAATTTGCCCGGGAAACTCACTTCCTATTCTGTTGTATTCATACAGCTCTGCTTTCACTTCTGCACTGCTGAAGGCTCTTCCAGGGCAGATGGCTGCCGGTACAGTCGTGCCGCTGTGAGGTAAAAACAGGAACCCCTTCCTGCCCTCAGATACATAACTGACTTGACTAGTGTCTCTGCTGTGGGTGCCAGACTGAGACAAAGACCGCTGTGCCGGCGCTTTAGGAGCTCTGCGGTTAAAGCGTTAGAATTTCCCCGACATGCTCAAGTCCGTCTGACTAAAAGCTCAACTGAGGAGCTCAGCAGCCACTGACACAGGTTGGCCAAAGTGACAGTCTCTCTTTGTAGACAATGTCCGATAATTATACCATTTTCTTTTTTAGCGTCATGTCACAGAGTTGGGTGGATGATAAAATGGTCAACAATAACGCTCATGGATGTTGAACATGAAGCTAAAGCCAGGATACAGTTAGCGTAACAAATGGAAACTAGCAAACTAGACTAACTAGAAACTAGCTAGCAAGACACATCGAACCATGCAAAATCTGCCCACCAGCATCGCTAAAGCTAACCAATGAACACATTTTATCTGTGTTTATGTGAAAATGACAATTTGTGAGATTAGCGAGCTTTAGCTTTAGTTGCTAGCAAACTTTTTTTTTAAACATTTGGACAGGCTAGCTGTTTCCCGCCTCTTTAAGCTAAGCTAACAGCTTCCGTTAGCTTGTCCACAGCCAAAATTACAAATATTGATACCAATGTTGACACTTTATGCTATCAAAAGCAGCTAATGTAATTTATGAGATGAATGCATTATTATTGGGCTATATCTGAATATATTTATGATAATTTGCCAAACATTTTCTTTGTATTACTTAATTATGTTAATGATGAAGTGGAAAAAAAAAACTCTTATGGGTAATTACAAATGTTTATTTTGTAAATTTTATGTATTAATATGATGATGGCTGCACATTCATGGGCCAAATATAGATCCAATTTTCTTGTTATCAGTCATATTGACACTCAAAACAAGACTTTGGCCATTCGTCCGCCTGCACGTCACATATTTAACAGACAGATATGAGAGACATATTGTACTCATCTACATAATTCTTATGCAGAAAGCTGAGCACACTTCTCAAAACTATTACTAAATCTGATCAGCAGACGACAAATATTTACTAAACGATTACTTATTGTCAAGTCTTTATATATCTGCAGGGTGCTGCAATATTCAAGTGCGTTATTAAATTCACAGTTTTTAATATCCACAACGCTGCATGCTTAAATATATCCACCATCCCAGTCTTTTTAATCCCAAATGCTGCAGGGCTGTCTGTAGCAGAGGTCAGAGAAGTGGGCTTGAATCCCTGAGCGGGCGGGAAAATTGACGATAAGAGAACTGCCCACTTCTTAAACCATATTGTTCATGGCTCATATCCACTGGGCAGCTCCAGTGTGTGCTTCCCTGACAAAAGGTCAAGAATAGAGCAAAACATAAACATGCTGATGTCCTGCCAGTGATGCATATCCAGGTCTGAAGTGAGGAACAAACCCTGGTAGATCTGGATTTTCATGTCCGAGGTGTTTTCCTTTAGTTCCTTTTAGGCCACAACTGAGATCACCAGCCACTTATTCACATGTTCCCTTGGCCTTCGGGATCCCGACAATGACCCACTTTTCCTCATCAGGCATTGTCCGTATCGCCTTGGCATGAGTCGAAGTCATGTGAGGAACTTATGACTGACATTGGTCTTGTTTCCTCTGCCTCTGGGGTTTGCGGGGCCTCCAGGGAGATGATTGTCTGAGCTGTCAGCGTTCGCTCCCTGAGGGGAAAAAGAGAGTAAGAAGAGCCTGAAATAAGACTTTAGGTTCAGCAGTGGACTTGTGCTGTTTCTGTCCAACAGGCTTAAGTGTCCAAAACTCTTAAAAGGTAAGTATTTTATGATCCTCTGCAGTTTCATGCAGAAATCCTAAAGCCACGTCCATTTGAATTACTCATTTCATCATAGTAGTAAAAATAGTCACTCTAACACTGAACCTTATGCAAATCAGTTCGTTTCACATGTTCATCTCAACAGAGTGACTAATCTTACTATTAATCATCCTCCTTAAAAGGATTTACATTTCATTTAAGCTGCTGCATTCAGTGCTTCTTTGCAATATTTTAATGACCTGGTTACAACTTTCTGGTTATTAAATGTACTATTTTTACTGAGGGATCGGCCAATTAAGTCAATGCTGATAAATACTGTATATAACTGTGTTAAGTAACAGTTAAATAAGGCAGCAGTGAATATGAAGTGAATGTGGGTCACAAGCTCTTGGGGAGACCTACTGAGATGTCTGCACTAAAATTTCATAATTGAGAATTTTAGTATTAAAATTTTGTTTTTTAATTAAAGGTGCAACCAGCAGTCGGTTAGCTTAGCTTGGCATAAAGACTGGAAACGTTGGGAAACAGCTCGCCTGGCTCTGCCGAACAGTCACAAAATCCACCTGGCACCTCTGAAGCTCACTAATAAACACATTCTGTCTCATTTATGTTATCTGTACAGAGACTCCAGGAAGTCACTGCTCCCAGCCATGAAACAATCCAGCACATAACCTCCCGTAAAACCTTAAATTGTTGTTTTTACACTTTGTGTTTTGTACATCTTAATCAAACGAGACACAACAGGTTAATTTGTGAGCTTTAGATGTGCGGGTAGATTTTGTTACTTTTGGACAGAGCCAGGCTAGCTGTTTCCCCCTGTTACAGGTATTCATGCTAAGCTATGCTAACCTTGGACCAGTGGTAGCCTTACATGTGTTCAGACATTTCATGTGACTTTATGTGAAATTTCAATTGAGCTAATTTTTCCCCACTTGTAATATTTTTCCATATGCAGATGCCCACATGCAGAAATCTGCAAAATTACATGTGTTTTGAAACTCAGTGGTTTTTAATAACATTTACAACTGCAGACTTGGTTAATTAGGCCAAAGGTAAAAAAAATCTCTTATACATGACTAATAAACATATTGGAGATGACTAACTTTCACTGATGGAGTATCACCAGGTGACGCACTCATGCCATGAAGTTGTCCTTATTCATAACTTCATAATTACAGATTACATGATTCATAAAGTGAGAAACTCGTGAGCATTTATTAATGACTGGACTTTTTATGCTGTAAAAGTACTTAGTGTCACTTGCTCCTTCACTGCACGTCTCTCTTTCGCACATCACCTTTATGCTGGTTTTTCTTGTATATATTTATATCTTAACTGAAGCTAATAGAGTTCATTGTTAAAATAGTACAGAAAAGTCATTACAAGTACACTTTAACTTTTGTGCTCAATTTAAAGTATGTTTGACATATATTTTTACAAAGTGTACTTCTAAATAGTTGTCATTAAGTTTTACTTAAATGTATTAAAATATGCTTAAAGTGGTATTTCAAAGCACTTATAAAAAGTGTACTTAATTACAAATACTTGTAACAGAAATAATGTGTACTTATGAATAGGGTACTTATTGTTTACTTGTACTTGCGTGTTTACTTAAAGTTTACTTTCATTTCACTTCATTTTTAGTATATTCAAGTATATTTCCAGCACACTGGCGATATAATACAATTGTACTGCAAGTGTGTTTTGAATGCTCATGAATCCAGATTTTCACTGGTGTACTTCAGTACACTTAAAGTTCGTAAAAAGCCAATTTAGCATACTATTTATACTTCAAATATATTCGAGTGGTACTCAAGGACTACCTTTCAGTTTTTATTTTATGGAACGTTATTGGTTAGTAGTATTTGTTGGGTATTTTCAGGATTCAATATGCTCACTTGATGTAAAGTATTTCTTATTATACTTTATTGTACATTTAGACTTTGCTGGCAAGTGTGGGGCCCATGTTTTTGTTTGGAGGCGCCCTCTATGGGTTATCCTATAATGGGCCCCATGTGTGCCACTCACGGCTGGTTTATCATTGAGACTGATTATGTTTGTTACACCCTGAACTGAAGCAGAGCCTTGGTTTTTCGATGCCTGCACCATTTATAATCAAGCAAGCCTTCCTGGATCTTGCAGTTTCTCTCACTAAGACATTAGTTACGAGTTTTAAGTCCAAAACAAATTGTAATGGGTGCAACCAGTGGGGCATACCGTGTTTTGTGGTGGCTGTGTGTCCAGTTGACGTGCACGGTCCAGCCGAGGACACTCTTTAAGTATCGGGAACAGCAGGGGAACCTGTGACTCAACTGCTCCAGAAGTTCCTCTTTGCGCAAGCCGTACACAACCGGCGCAACGCACTGCGCCAAGCTGAAGAAAGCGAAGACAACCACGGCTGACAGCTCTTTGGTCTCTGGCTTAATGAGCTCCCGTTTGTACAGCATCGTCAGCACGAAGTTCACAAAGTTAGGCAGGATGAACACCGCCAGTTGGCTGCCGTGCAGGGCGATAGTCCTGCAGCCGGCCTGGTTGCGCCGATTCAGCACCCCTAACCGCCGCCCCTCCATCAGTATCCTCACGTAGCTGTACAGGATGAGCAGCGTGCACAGACCTATGAACAGCACCTTCTGCAGTTCGCCTTTCCTCAGGTGCTCCGGCCCGCACTTCCCGTCGAGCCCGTTGTTTTGGGAGTCGGTGTGCAGGAGCACACTGAGGGGAATAACCAGAGCCACGAGCCAGGTGAGCACACCCAGCAGCCAGGGCCAGTACCCAGGGGTGCATTTGGAGGTGTAGCGCATCGGGTGGCACACGGCGCAGTAGCGGTCCAAAGCCATCGCCGTGAGCGTGAGGAGGGTGTTGGAGGCGCTGCTGATCAGGATGGTGATCATGGCCAGGCAGGCGGAGCGGCCCGGCTGTGCGCTCAGGTAGATCTGGTAGTGGAAGACGCTGCTCATCCCCAGGTAAACCAGGGCGGACAGCAGCAGGTGGAACACCAGCACGAAACGGGCATGGCTCCGAAGATGCTCCACTCGAAGGATGGTCGAGTTGATGATGATGTTGAAGAAAAGCAGCACCGAGAAGGACACGGTGGACACGTAGAAGCGCACGCAGGTGTAGTCGCTCACCCCTGCTGACGTGGTGTTATTTGCTGACATCGTTCTTCAGCTGGGTTTGGATGGATTTATAGCATGATGATGATGATGATGATGATGATAGCAGTGGAGCTGATGGGACAGAAAGCTTGTTGGCTGCATGATCCTCCCTCACTGCTCTTCCACTGACGAATGACTCAATATGATCAAACGCTCACTTCTCTCTCTCTCTCTCTCTCTCTCTCTCTCTCTCTCGCTCTCACTCACACACACACACACACACACACACACACACACACACACACACACACGATGTAGGTCCCACATCATTGCTCTTGAGCCTCTAACTTTTTCTTATCTTCTTTAATGTTTAATTATCAGCTAAATAATTGATTTGTATTTTCTATCTGGTCTTTGGAATGAAAAGGAAATAGGTTTTTTCTTCAAAGCAGTAGCAAAATTAATCCTGAAAAGACTTATAGGTTAAATATCCACAAGTCATGTTGAGTTGAATTCAAAGTGGTCTCTCTCCTTCTCTCCTCTCTGAAACTCTGTGTCATCTAAACTCACCCATGGTGCAGAAACAGGATGCCTGGTCGCTGTTGGGTGTTTCACTTTGATGCCACCCTCCTCTGAGATACACTGTCCTCATCCGGCTGACTGAATAATTTCACCTGTATGGGTTTTCCTCTGACCCTCTGTATGAAGTGTTTATGCCCTGTCCTCCTTCCTTATGTATATTTTGTTCATCAGTATTTGTGTACGATGTCACGTTTCTTTGGCTGATTGTTTTTGTGTGGCTTGTCTTCTAGGTCTCCAACGTGTTACTCAGGTGACATCTGTTGCATGTCTGTCCATCCTGGGAAATGGACCCTCCTCTGTGGCTCTTCCTGAGGTTTCTTCCATCAGGAGTTTTATTTTTCATTTCGGTACAAAATGCCTAGTTTTAGATAAAATCTAAAAAATCTAAAATAGATCACCAGCAGTCTGTATAACAAAAGTCTTCTTTTAGATGATCTACCGGTGCATAATGAGAGCTTCATATACTTTGAGGGAGATATTCTTGCTCACTTAAAATGTACTTTTATCGCTCAGAAATAGACGTCAACTCCTGCCTACTTATTCCATTACGCCACCCAGAGTACACAGCAGGTACTATAACAAGTACATGTATGTAACAGATATTAGTGATGTGTCGGTCGCCAGTTTAACGGCTGGTACCGGAAGTAATTGTACATATCGTGGCTAACGTGCTAACTTTTCCCGTTATTTATCTCACGTTGCCGTACAACAAAGTCGGAGTGAACCACCAGAGTTTGTATTTGGATAATGTTTAAGGAAACTTTCGGAATGTTTCACCACAGACGCATCTCCTGTTAAACCTGTCAGAATACACTCTGTGCTGCTTTCTTTATTTGAAAACGTCTGGAGTCTGAATCATCTGTTGTTCCGCGAAGCTAATGAAGCTAACTTAGCTTGCCGGCTGGAAACAGGCGGACATGAACATAGCAGCACATCAGAGTGAGCCAACAGTTTTAACGGAGTGTGTCTGGAGGAAAAGTTGCTGTGAATCAGTAAAAATGTCTAAAGTCCAAACGCTGGGAGCTGCGGCAGCTGAAGAGATAATTGAGCTGTTTGAATGAACGATAGCAGAGTACGAGGAGGAACTTTGTGTCTTCCACTTCATACTCTGATACAGTAGGTGGCGATATGCACCGTGTAATTGTGATTTCGCACTGCACCAATAATGAGGGGGGTCTTCAATTAATTTAAAAAATACCTAATGTTCACATCAACAATAAAATAATATTAATAATAATAAGAACAACAACAACAACAACAACAACAACAACAACAACAATAATCATAAAAACACATACAGGAACCATAAAAGGTAGACTTCAATTTAATATTCATATGAGAGACTATTTAGGTTACCTATTATGCTTAAAATCCCGTTGACATGGTCCCTCTCCCAATCCCGTCTGACCACTTGTTAGCAGAGGTAATTAGTCGGCATGTCCGACAGTACGTGAATGCAGCAACTTTCATGGAGCCCCACAATACGGTTTAATTTCAGGCGTAATGAAACAGATGTGCTTCATTTTTGATTTCATCTCATGCGTATTTCATCAATTGATCCAGTGTGATACCAGTTCGGCAGCCATTCTTTGTGCTTAATGACCTATAGAAGTAATTTTTTTTTTTGTCATCTGACTTCTTGCACTCTGGCTTGTTGCTACTGTAACGTGAATTTCCCCCATTTTGAGATAAATAAAGTCTATCTTATCTTAATGCATATATTGAGAGGTAATTAAGAGGTAATGCCTCTATTGTATTTTTATCATTTGTATGTTCAGTTTAATCTTATATAATTTGTATGTACTAAATAGACTGTTGTGCACTTGTCTCATTGTTTTACTTGACATTTTCTGCTGTCTTTCGTTGGTCAGACTTGTGTCAAGCACTTTGCACATTTATAAAGTCAGATCAGCCCATTGCTCTGGCCGTTATTCAGAGCTGAAATGTTTGCATGAATTTCCCTCCTCACCTGTTGGTGTTGGTGGATTTTCACTTGCAAAGTAGCGTTCATGTGTCAGGTGCTTTTGCTTTTGTTGTATGAAACTTTCCATGATTCATCTAGTGTGCTTGTGGGTGTCGCATGTTGGTGTGTGCGTTGGGGGGAGGGGGCGGGCTTTCTCTTGAGAAAGAAACATTAGCAGAGCCATACTTTCACTGTTCACATCCTCTAAGTGACTGTACTGCACTTTTGAGTTTTTCCACCTGACGGAATCAGACAAAAGGTAAGAAAAAGTTTGCATATTAGTATTAATAGTCTTTGGCTGATGTTAAACCTCCGTATTACCCATGATAATAACTAATTAGAACTGGACTGTTCTTATTGGTTTGTCTTATTGCTGCTAATTCACTGGCTAATTCCATCAATAAAAAGCAGATAAAACAGCTCAAAGTCAGAGAGAACAGGTTGCTGTAAGTTTATCCTGTTAATGTGCTTAATATGTTAATGTGAAAACCCTCAATGGCCAGCTTGCACCAGCATATTAACCATTACGTTCCTTTACTTAAGCTAAAACAAAACTTTATCAACCATTACATGCAATTCCAATCAGTTCCGTGAGGTTATAACTAAGAAGAGAAAAGAGAAAAGTTATTTAATGATATTTGACTGCTTTAGCTGCATTTGCTTTTCACTAGAGCAATGGCAACCTACTTCCTGCATCATGGTATTTAAAGTTATATTTTGACACACTATTTGTAAGTTTCTCACCAATTTCCTCTTAACTGCCAAGCTATTTAGCAAGCTAATGGGCCTTAACTAGCTAGGGTAGCTAACGTTTTATAAATGTACAATATGTCGAAGCCTGGTTTTGTCAGGAATTCATAAACTGAGGACTAAGTGCAGTCTGTGAGGAAATAACATGAGGAAAAATGCTAATGATGTGTTAGTATATGACACAAACGTGTGATTTAAAAGTGTTTTTCTAATGCTGAAGTCTGATACATCCATGATTCACAGCGCGAGCAGCTAACTGCCAGCCGAGGTGAGAAAAACGTTAGCTAGCTAGGTGGCATGTGAAGGTCAGCCCACGATGATTTGTGATTTTCCTATAAGATAAAATGTAGGAGGAGGAGGAGCCAAACACACTTTGTTTTGTGTAGTAAAAAAATGTTTTGAACCAAGTTTTATTGAGCTATATTCCAGGATGAAGGACTATCTAAGCATATACATAGACTTATTTAACACAAAGTGATATTTCTGGTATTAGATACAGTTGACATTGTTTTGTTAGCTTACTAAAAGTCACTTTAAAGTAGCCTATAGTTTTAAATATAAAATGTTAAGGTAAAGTATAAAGACACCTGAATATTAGTGGTAGGCAATATGGATAAACTCATTTCTTTCAACTTCTATTGAGAAATTGGCGATGGATAAAATAACCATACAAAACAATAAAATGTTAAATGTTAGGTCTCATGGTGTGTATAGTCATTTTTGTCCACACCTGCCAAATGTGTTTGTTGAACACCTCATTTTAAAACTATGGGTATTAATATACTGCAGTAACAGCCTCCAGTCTTCTGGGAAGACCCCTCACAAGATTAGTGGTGATCATAAAATACAGGGTTTATTTTGGATGTCACTGAGAGACGTGAAATATGAGCATTTTGTGCTTGCTTTGTCCTTATGACTGAGTTGCAATAATCTATTCTGATTACTGATCATAGAGGACTGAGTGTGGTGATGCTGCTGCTTTAAATGCAACACACTGCACCAGTTGCTAGTCCATCACAAGGTTAGCTTTAATACCAGCACATTCACGGCTGCTCTGTTTAAAGGTTCTTCTTGAATGTGTTCTGGTATATTGATAAATACGTGGTCATGAACACATGGTATAGCGAATTGTGTGTGAATAACAGTAGGTCTTTCTCGTAGTTTAGCCAGAAAACATCTGGAGATACATGTTGTAGGAGCAACACCACATCCTATTGAACACCCTTGATCATAATGCAGCGATTCTTGTGTATGGAGCAGTCCTCTGTGCCCCTTCCCAGTCTCCCCATTTCCATCTTGTATCCCCCAGGCATGGCTGTCCACCAGCAACCATCCCATGTGGTGACAATGGTGACCACCAACCAAAGCCCTGGGACATGGAGCAGTGGCCTGTGCGATTGCTGCAATGATATGGGAACCTGTAAGTAAATTCAGCAAATGATGCTGTGAACCCAGTTTGTGTCATTCACCACAAATGTTGTTTTCAACTCACTGGATGCACTTAAATATTCCCCCATTGTTGTCCAGCTATACTCAGTGAGCCACTTTGAAATTTTGACATTAATAAGTGGACTGTAGATCACTGGTTTCCCAGCTAAAAGTGCAGTATTGTATGACAAAGCAAAGTCAACACATCTTCACAAGCTTCACTACCAGTTGGAGTTTGCCTAGTTGTCCGAGAAAAGTAGACATTCTTGATTTTGGAAACATAAAAATGTTTTTAAGATTTGAAAACCTCAGCTATTTTGATTTTTCACATCAGAAAAATGTATTAAGTATGAGCTTTTTTCCTTACTGTGGGACAGTAGAATGACTGAGGAATTGAAAGTAGTTCTGAAACAATTTTTTAATTTCACTTCTGTAAAGTTGGGAGATGCACGAGAGACAGGTTTCAAAAGGAATGGTTAAAACCAAGGCAGCAGAGGCAGAGATATCCTGACTTTTAGTCCCGAGTATGAATCAAGCTTCAAAAATGTAATGGCCGCATTCCCGACAATTTAGCCAATAGCATCTTTCTTGTTTGTCCTCTCTTCTTGAAAAATACCCACATCATTGATACTCAGTGCTGCTTAACTGTGACAAATACCTTCTGTTATAAATTCGGTCTCCAAACTGAGATACAAGGACACAGCTTGAATGCTGCCACTTTATTGGTGATGATTGTTGGAAAACACTTAGGGCTGAATTAAAGGCAACTTTTTTGGGTTAACATTTTCAGTGACTGCTAATATTCGTTCAGTAAAAAGGATCAGATATCTATAAAAAAAATGATTTATGATTAATGCAACAATACAGAGGTTTGCATGGCCTAATTAGCATTATTTTATCCTAATTTGCTGGATTGATTTAAAGTATATACCTGGAGAAAATGAATAGCATGTATATAATCGCTACTCTGAATAGCACATATTTATTTCATTGTACCCCTCCAGTCCTCCCTCTTCTGAAAAAAACAAACACATTTGCTGAGACACCATCAGGGTTATTTTATCACCTGATAAAGCTCCACCAGAGCCCCAGACAACTACTGTTTCCACAAGACCAGTAGCACTTCGCATTACCAGTGAATTCACTTTTCATCTGTGTGTGAAACTGGTCCAGTTCCTCTTAAAATACTGGAAGGTCAGTGCCACTGCGATGACCACTGTGTTCTGGGAAATATCAGTGATGTTTGTGAGAAATTCCAGGCAAGATTTCAACGCAATATTCAGTTGTGCTGAACATTTACCTTGATGTTATGTCTTAATAAAGTAATTTTTTCTCTGCTCTTCTGCCCTCCAGGTTGCTGCGCTCTTTTCTGCTTCCCCTGCATGCAGTGTCAGACAGCCTCTAACCATGGCTGGTGCTTCTGCATGCCAATGCTGGACATCTGCTGTGTGGTGTCCTGCATGCTCCGCTCCTCCATTCGAGAGCGCTACAACATCCCTGTAAGACTGACATGGGGAGGCTGGGGGGAGAGTGGGTGCCCCAAAAAAACCCTTTTTCTGATAAATTATGATTGTGGTTTGATTCTTAAAGAGGGTTTTTATTCTAAGGAGCATAACAAAGAGTGTGGTAGTTTAACATGTGTCATTGTGTCGCAACACAAGTTAAAGTAAAGGAGATACACCCAGAAAAGCTGTATTTGTGGTTCTTGTTGAACACTCCTCAGTTTTTCTATCTAAATACAGTTACACAACAGTGGTTACTCTTAAGCCAACTGTGTTCATTTTGAGCAGGTGTCATAGTAGAGGAATAAGTGAGTAAAGGCAGATCAATAAAGCACTTATCAAAATAAAAGTTACAGGGGGCTGCACAAGATAAGATAAAACTTTATTGATCCCATCTCAGGAAACTATTCCAAATTAAGAGAGAAAATGCTCCGTTTAGCAAATCTGAGAGACTTTAAAGTGAAATAATGTCAGGAAAGTTAGAAAATGACTATTTTATTACTTATGAAACACGTAGTTTCCTCTAGATTTCAGTGTAAAATGCAAATACTATACTGATTTAAGTGAATAGATCACTGTGTTGGACAAGCAGGCCCTTATTCCACAAAGCTAAGCTAAAGAATAAAACATGACAAGATGAGAATGTCAAGAAGATAAAGACAAAATGTAGGTTTTAATAAACAGCCTACAAGTGAAGCAACACATTATTGTGACACATTATTCTGCTGTTTGAAGAGAGAAACTGAGGAGTTACATATTAACTAGACATTTGTCTTTTTCAGTCATTGCTATCAAATAGAAAACAGCCCTGATCTCTCAGTCGAAAGCAGATCAAAGACAGTATATTTAATGTCTTCCCTAATCACCTTCATTGATTTCTCCAAATATATGCTTATTCTGAATTTGCTCCAGCAACACATTTCAAATGGCCAAACTTTTTTGGAATCAGGGCTGTAGAGTAGAGTACAACTTTATTGTCCACGACATTCTGCGGGTCATTAAAAGCATGTTCCTTCCAGGATGAATCTTATTGATGACCGTTGCCAGCTGTCTCCTCTCTGATACTTGTACGGCATAATTTGGAGTTGGGATCTAGGGGCCAAAATATGGGAGGATGGTAAATGTATTCAAACACCCTCTGAATTAAATGCACTGTTTACAACTGACCACTCGCTGCAGAGGAAGCTGAACCTGCAGCACAGACCCACAGAGCTTTCTCGCCTGACTGGGATTGTTTAGGGTCACCGTCACCGCTCTTATCTGCTCCAGAAAACAGCTGGCAGCTGTTTTGAGTTTGTACTCTTCCTCTCCAGCACCAAGCGGCTCAGTTCACAACTATCTGGTGAACATAGCAGCGCATTTAGCTGCTGAACAAACAGATATTTCTCTCACGGATCGTTCATTTCACCGACCTCTCCCTCCTCTTCCTCCCCGCAGGGCTCGTTCTGTGACGACTGCTGTAAGATACTGTGGTGTTACCAGTGCGTCTGGTGCCAGATGAATCGTGAGCTGAAGATCAGGGAAAACCATTCAGGCCCCATCTCAGTGGTCTCCACACAGCCCATCAGAGGATAGGAGACAAGCCTTCAAGTTGTGGGCTGAGGGCATGTTGACATTTGCCAAATAACGTTTTCTACGAGTTCTTTTTCTGAATGTTCTAATGATAAACACAAACCAGAAAAGATTAGTTCTGTTTGTATATGTTTGTACATCACAACTTTGTTAGCACTGAGCATTTATATGCTAGCAGTCTGCTGTTTAGTAACACAGTGTCAGACATAACTTTGCTGTTTAAAGCTTTACATTCACTGTTAAAGCCGAGTACTTTGAGCTGAATGTTAACACATTAATAAAGTATTGCTGTTTCAGTTAACAAGCTCGCCTCACAATCTGATTCCTCGCGTGAGTGGATGAAGAGAAAAACTTTACGTACGTACACAATAATATGGTATCTTAAAAGGCCAATGATTAATCATGCATACATGTTCGACCTTTATATGTCCTTAATGATACATTTCACAACTAAACCACCTTTTTTCACTGAGCCTTGATGGTTTTATGCTTTGTCACTTCTGTCTTCTCTCATGAAGCGAAAAGAATTCGAGAAACGGAACATTGGTTTGTTCAGGACTTCACTGAGTCATCCCCGGTGCGTTCACAACACACCACCACATCGCTTTTTGAGATACTTCGTTAATGCTGCGTGCACATTGTCTGACTTGTGTAACATGTTGGGTGTATGTGTTTGCAAAATCATGATTACAGGCTCAGTTTGCACTAAACACTTTGTGTTTGACAGAATCTTATTCCCCAAAAAGGAAATGATTGACTTAATTAGCTGCCAAGCAAAGAAATGTACTTGTCAGTGATGGGTCACTGTACTTTTACGTTGCTACTAATGAAGCTAATCACTAAATTAGACCCAAATGAAGCAGAAAGAAAACCATTGGATGGATTGTCATGAAATATTGTACACACATTGATGTCCTCCCACAGGATGAATTGTAATGATCATGTGATCGTAGACTCTTGTCATCTTTCAGCTGATTGCAGTTTCAGGAGTAGTTTAGTTGCTGTGGATAACGAGACTAAAACTTTAAGTCTCTCTCTTCATGGCAGTGCTGACGGAGCTTGTTTCATGGCATCGGCGAATCATCCCTGATTCAGTTTGCCATTGAAACGCTGAGGAGAGTTGCAGCTATAAAAGGAGGAAATTTTGCTTTGACAAACTGCAGATGTTTGAGCTGCCAGAATAAACATTTGGCCCTTGAAATTTTGGCTGAAAGCCCACATTCAATCCAGCGGTCTTCCAATTTATACAAAGCACTTCATAAGGCGAGTTGAGTGTTTTGGGTAAAACGGGGGGAAAGCATTTCCTGTTTCCTGTTTATCATGAGTTCATGTAATGTCACCGTTTTTGGTCCATGTTTGGGGACTGCTCAGCTCTACTGTACAAATTAGGATTCTGTTAAACTGACATACTTTGGGGTTGTTACAATTCTTCTTTTCTTAACCTGTGATCTCGATGAGCAGAGATCTGCTCAGGAATAATGTCTTCAGGAAAATTTCAAAAACATCATTGTTAAATTACAGCCCAATAAAATAAAGTGCGACTTCAAATAATGCTTTCAGTGCTGAAACCCTCAAAGTTACTTAATGTCACATCCTTGTTATATTTATATCTCATTGTTCTTAGTTGGGTAAACAGTTTCTCCTTCTTGTTCCTGCTATTTAATTTTCTAATCCAAACATGAGAAATTAGGAAGTCTAGCAGTAAATGGAAAACTGTACGCCAGAAACCTGGGTGTGTTACTTTATTCTGACCTTTAAGTTCCTAGGTTTTTTTCTTTTTCGCTATTTTCAGTTTTCCCTATTTTATTATAAAGTATATAGTTGCTTTGCATGTTGCCTCTGTTTTATTCTCTCCATCGGTGCAGTACCAGGTGTTTTATCAAGTATCTTGGTTTTTGTATGAGTAAAAACAAACAAAAAAGAATTTAGTATTTCCATTTCCGGACAGCTCTCCTCTCTTTGAAGGACAGCTTATCACATGCTCTAACCATGGTCAACTTCAGCACCGCAGCAATGTCTTGTGAGGTCGTGATAATGAGGATGTGGCAGAGCAAAGTGGCCCTGAGCTCAGATCCTCCATTTCATCCAGAGTTCAGTTCAGAGTCAGTTTCCTCTTCCTGGAAAATGGAGAGAAAGGACAGAGTGAGAGTCTCACAGGGTTGGATGAGGTCAGGTGGGTGGGGGTGTGTGCGTGTGTGTGTGTGTGTGTGTGTGTGTGTTTGTGTGTGTGTAAACTTACTAAACACGGTAAAAACTTAATCTGTAAACTTGTAACTGCAGCGCCCCCTGCAGGAGGAGCAGTCCGATCATAGTGATGTTACCTTCAGGCACTCATCATTTTGTTAGGTTTTAAAAATTTATTTTTACGTTTTATGAAGTCATACAGGAAAGGAAACATAAAGACAAAAGTGTATTTTTTTAATTGAAAACAAAAAACAAAACAACAAAGCAGAATTATGGGAGGAAGATGAAAGAAATATAGAAAATTGTATATTTTGCATTAGATTATGTTATATTATTTCCTTATTTGCAATATTTTCAAAGTTTTACTAAAAGATTCCTATAGTGTCCATCTTAAATTAAAGCCATTATAATCAATATTTGTATGTTAACAATGGATCACATGCTTGTTTATTTAAGGGCTGACATGAGGAGATGAGTCCACATATAATAACCACCAAAGTCAGCAGTTCCCCTCAGCTCTACAGAGCTTTTTAGCCTCTCATAGCTTATTGTTTTTCTACTTCCTACCCAACCGGATATTCCCTCTGGAGTTGGTGAGCTAAGAGAGAGTGAATATCAGATTTAAATTCTACAGGTGGACAAACATGCATCCAAATGAATGCTGATGTTCTGTTGCTGCTGGATGTTCAACACATTAGAAACACAAACCTGACGATACCACAAACCGCAGCTGTCAGTAGCAAATTGTTGCTATGGCTGTTTAAACCCATCGACAGGAAATATCTGACAGCCTCAGTGGTGTGGTGGTGTTACATTTGATGTGTTCAGTCTAGTCAGCGTGACAAGATAAAGCTGAGAGAAGTGGTGAACTGTTTAAGCAACAACAGATTAGATCCAAACTTGAGCATGACAGAAGCACACATGAAGCTGTGTTGACGTCTGTTGAACTGCAGAGGGCAGCGTTGTACTATAAAAACACACTCTTGGTTCCATGAACACTTTTTGGGCTGCTGAAAATATTTATTTTGCCAAATATTTTTGCTAAATACTTCTCAGTATTGTCATGTTATTGGTTACTTTAATACTTGCAGGTTCAGCTCGTACAATTAATTGAATTTCCATTGGCTGATATTGTAAACTGTGCTGTTTACTGTTTATATTTGCTTTAAAATTGAATATTCAGCCACAAGCTTTTCATTATTCACTATGTGAATTGCACTATCTGTGGCTCCTGGTCAATGTATTGACAGAGAGTGATTGTTATTGTACTCTACATGTGATATATCAGCTATGCAACATTCCAGTCCTTCATCATGATAACTGACGATCAGTTTTTATGGTAAATACTCTGCAACCGGTCTGTTGAAATCAACACTTTTAAAGGAAGTGAAGTGTAACTGTAGGGAATGGATTAAAAAGTCAGGTGCCACTTCTCATCAACTATTACCGGGTTTCACGCAGACAGGAAGCTGTATTTTCCCCTTTTGCGCATCATTAACAGAAAGAGGAAGTTTTCTGTCGCCAGAGTGTTCACAGGCAGCGTCTCCAGAGCTCAGCCTGCACTGTGAGGACAAGACCTTCGAACTCTGATGATGGACGTCTACAAGGAGGCTGTGCAGTATCTGGAGTCACAGCATGTACCAGGTGAGGGAACCAGGCATTGTGTTTTATTATGTAAAGAAAGTAAATGAGTAAAGTAGCATATATATATATTCTGTTTGGGGAAAATTCAGCATTTGATGAGCCTACAATCAGAAACTACTCTGAAAAGGGGAATCATTGACTCATGTTGCTTATTGAAATCTCCTCTAAAATTGTCATATCGGTCATAGAGCTGCTATCTTTCTGTTCATTCAGGAGCATTCACATAAGCAGATATGGGATCTTAGTTGATATAACTCCCACCTGCTGCTACATATTTAACACTGTGTGTGTTTGTGTGTCAGTTGAAGCGGAGGCTGATGTTCTGGAGGAGGATGTCTTCCAGGAGGAGGCGGTGTCCTGCTTTCTCTCTCCTCTCAACTCGGAGAGCTTAGACTTCCCCGACACGCCTGTGAGTTTACCTTCACGTTACAGATGAGGAGAGGAAGAAATGCTGCCTCACTTACCTGACTTTCTGCCATCTTCAAGTTGTATTGAAAACAATAGCTATCTGCTGTCATAGTTGTTCACTGTGAGCTTGAGGATTTATTTCGGCCACAGAGATAAATAAGGTCTGCTCGATGAAGTAACAGGTTTTGATGCCTCCTAGGAGTCATTGATGACCATCTCTTGTATTCTCTTATGGGCTGCCCACTTCTTGGATAACCAGTTGTGAATAGTGAGTTTTGAAGAGTGCCACATAGAACAAAAAACAATGCTTTGTTCTATCAAATATATGTCAGAGAAGAGTGAAAAAGACATAAATTTAACCCTTATGTTTTACTGACATGCTGACTGGCTTTACTTCCTCATTTTCTGCTGGTGTTGTGCAACTCCAGAATGTAGAGAAGTATTATTGAGTTTTATTACACCAAATCAGGAAATATTTATTGTCAACTCTTGCACCATTTGCAGTGTCGCTTACTGAATGAATTGTCATGACACTGATTTTGACACTGACCTCAGTGGATTTCGATGTGTCGTTGAATGTCTGTCATTCAGACGTTATGCAGCCCGGAGGAGATGTTGGAGAGGAGGCTTGTGGTCCTGAAAGGCATCCTGGAGAGCGAGGAGGTTTACCTCAGAGAGCTGGAGGCCCTGCTGATGGTAATATACACACAAAGACACAAAAATAAATCTTATTTTAGCTCATGTTATTCTCCGGGCTAAACCAAATTGCAAAAGGGGAAAAACCCTGTTGACATGATTATTATCATTGTTAAACTTCTTCTTTGCTGATCTGCTTTCCCTACATAAAATCAGACACGCCTCTGTTCAATCATTTGTTTAATCATTTTGCCGAAATGAGAATCAGCAACTTTCTCTATAAAGACTGTTTTTTCCTTTACATGATAACACAGGAGGTCATTCCTTTGTTTTACATGTGCTTACTCTTACTGTATCTGAGTATGTTCAGTGGTTGTGTGTTTTTCAGCCTGTTGTGTCACAAAGAACAAGATTACATGCATGTTAACATGTGATGTCTTCACTGTTTGGCTTCCTTGTTAAACCGTAAATGGGTTGTTCTCCATCTGAGATGACGTTCCCCTTTTTTCTCAAAAGATTGATGCCACTCTCATGTCTACAGTTAGTATGAAGCTACAGCCAGTTAGTAGCCAGCTAGCTTAGCTGAACATGACGAGTGGAAACAAGTGGGAAGAGATTGTATGGCTCTGTCCAAAGCTAACAAAATCCACGTTACAACCACGTTACATCTTGTTTGTTCAATCTGTACAAACCAAGTGTAAAAACAATAATTTGACATTTTATGCAGAATAATGTGCCCAAAAGCTGGGACAGTAACTTCCTGGACTCTCTGCTGGTCTCCTGGCAACTCTTCCTGGCTAAGATATAGCTTGGCACATAGCTAGCTAAATCTAGTTAATACTAAAGACCCAATAATCACACTTTTATTTTTTCACTTTTATTTTTTACAGATTAAACAAACTAACGTGTTAATTACTGAGCTTTCTGGGTTTGTTATGTTTTGACAGAACCAGGCTCGCTGCTGCCCCTTGTTTCAAGTTCTTATGTCAAGCTAAGCTAAATGGCTGCTAGCAGTAGCTTCTATTAACCATTAATTAATTTAACTCTTAGCAACAAAGCAAATAAGTGTAGTTCCCAAAATGTCAAATTATTCCTTAATGAAAAAAGAACTGTCACTGAAATCTTTAGAATCGTTGATACCAAATAAGAGCAGAATATTTGTTCAAATTCAGCAGATTTGGCTTAAGTGTAAAAATAGATTTAAGGCAGAAGTGATGGCGCAATAAGGAGTGTCTGGGTGTTTTCTGTGTGAATTTCTTCTTTCTTTTCCTCGGCTATTAACAGCAACAGCAAACCCGTGTTTCCACATTCTAAAAAAAGTGGATGTGATAAGCATGTTTTGTCCGGAAACGCTGTGTTTCGTGTGTGCTCAACATGTACAGTATCACTGAGCGGCTGTGTATACTTTCCATGCTAACATGCTGTGTATGCTTAGTGTTATTTAGCAGTGGTTTGAGGGTGTGTACCAAAGTTCAGTGGCAGCTGACAGGCATGCGAGTGAAGCTTCAGGGTGTGTAGGAAACTAATGTCACACTTTTTTCATCTTCAACATATCAGCTTGTTCCTCTCACCTCCATTGATAGCTAAAAACCTCTCATCTTAGCTTAGCCTGCCTTGCCTTGCCTACACTGGTTGGCCTTTAGCTCAACTGCTTGACCTCTTTTATCTTCCTCCAGCCCATGAAGGCTCTGCGGGCCTCAGCCGGGACCTCCCAGCCAGTTCTGTCCACTCAACAGGTCCAGACTGTTTTCTACCAGGTGCCTGAGCTCAGAGACATGCACCAAAGCTTCTACTCTGGCCTGAAGGCCCGGCTGAGTGCACACTACCAGACCAAGTCCAGCCCAGGTGAGGAGAAAGAGATGAGCCAGTCGGGCTTTAAGCTGATGGTGGGGGACCTGTTTCTGAAAATGGTAAGTTCTCTATTGTGTCAAGACTAAGTAGTGTCCTGTGTTACCAAGTAACTGACAGACACAGCGACTAGCTGGTGAACATAGTGGAGCATTTAGCAGCTAAAGAGCCAGATATATCCCTCAGGGGTTGGTGGAGACCAAAGCAGAGGTAAAAGGAGAGTGAATATTGGACTTTCTATTCATTAGCAGCCAGAGACATGATTCCAAAATGCTCATACTCACCACAGCACCTTTACACAATGTTTAAAGCTTGTTCTGTTGTCCCAAGTGGCCAAAAAGGTTAATAATGCAAAATTAATATTGCATTATCAGTCATTTTCCCCTTTTATTTTCACTTAAGCAGCTTTAAAGTTGTGTGACAATTACATATATATTCTGTATCAGCTCATTCCAGCTCTTTATTGAATCTCTATGAGGTTTACTGCGAGTGAAATATTCAGAATCAAGACTTTTATGGCTGCACCTTTCATCACAATGTTTTGTGCATTGTATTATACTCATGTCCCCATAACTCAGCCTGACATCAGTATTTTTGTAAACTTTCAGAGTGCAACTGGAATTTCAAAAATAGTTTTCATGGATTTAAAATTAAATAATTATTCAAAATTTCTTGCTTTTCTGCCTTGAACAGCTCTCCTTTCCTTTCAGTTTCATGTAACATCTGGATTTTTCACAGTTTATTCTCAATTGTGCTACATGATTTCATTTTATTTGAATTCACTGATTGAAATTCATTCTCATACTTGACTGAAATCAGCTTTTTTGTTTTGTGCACATTTTTGCAACCAGTATCTAATGTATATTGGTTAATGTGAATAAACCAAGCCAAATTAAAAAGCGTAGATTTGACTCATCATGGCAGGGAAAGCACAGGTGTAGTGAATGACATTATTTATGCCTCCAGTGAGCCAGCACACACATTGGAGGGACTTCAAACTTGCAGCCGTTGTTAATGTAATTTCTTCCACCTGTGGGTTTTTTCCTGCTATACTTTGAGAAGGCCTAATGGCAACCTATAAAACACCTGTGCTTGGACAGCACTCTTGATCGACCTCTGCAAGAGTGTGTGGGGGATATGTGTGTGTGTGTTAAGTAGAATAAATCAGGCAGCCTCCCTGTCTTCTTTATATTCCTCACTCCTGGCAGTCATGTGGCTGAGCTGAACTTGTATTTTTTATGAGTATAACAAGATAATGTTTGCTGGACAGATAGCTGAAGTTGATTCATGCACATGCTGAGGCTGCTATGTTTCTTCTTCCTAGCGGTCGTGCCAGCGGTTAAACACCCAAGTTTCTGCGGTAGCACGATAGCTACTGCAGGAACTTGGAGATATCTTGTTATATTTTGATGAAAAATGATTCTTCAAATATTGAATTGAAAGCAGCTAAGTTTTTTCCACAATGGATCCAAGTGTATGACGATAGAATCCTGAGTATGAAGCTTGTCATGTCTCAGCACTCCTGCACAGGCGTTGTCAGTTATTTTAGCTGATTAAACCTCTGCTCAGGTCAGAGCAGGGTGGAATGTTGCTGTAATTAAGTTAACTCACCAAATGACATGTACTAACAAGAGCAATAAAGTTGTCTTAGAAGCTGCAATAAAACTGTCAGGAGAGGGAGGGAGATGTCAATCAGGCACAGGTAGTTCAGAGAAGAGGCCTGATCAGGCAAATCAGTGAAAACGCCTTTCACATGACAATACTGTGGATCTAGTGACAAAATAAACGTGCCCAAAATGTCAGTGTTTCATGAAAAATCACAGGTGGAAATAATGACATTTACATGGTTGCAGCAACCACCAGAGCGCAACGATCAGTAGTGTTAGGTTGTCTAAGATTGATCATTTTCCAAGAGAATCTTTTGAATTAGTTGCATGGCTGACATCTTGTTTTGGAAAGACATTTTTCAGTTATTTCAGTTTGGATGTGGGTCGTGCTTCTCCCCCCCCCCCCCCCCCCATTCAGCCATCTGTTTTTTTGTTTTTTTTTTGCCTCTGCAGGTGAACCAGATTGGTCTTTATGGTGGTTTCATTTCAAACTATGAGGAAGCTGTTGAAGTTGTTCGAAAGTGCACACACTCAGACCCTCGCTTCCGAACCCTTGCCGAGGTACGACAAAACTTCCAGAGGAGCACCCACTGTGACAAGCTGTGCACGTCCTCACCAGTCTCACCTTATCTCTCTTTTCCCAGAGCATGATGTCTAATAACAATAACGGCTCGGACAAAACTCGGACCAAATACACATTTGAAGGTGAATCCTTTCGGTTTCTGAGTTGTTCTGTCGCTTGCTGGCTGACCGTGTCTGATTGCTGTCTGTTGTTTCTACAGCTCTGCTCTACAGGCCTCTGGACAGAGTAACCAAGACCACACTAGTGCTGCGTGTGAGATAATTCATCAATACTTCATCTCAGTAGCTGCTGCTGTTATTCTCTGATTATGCTCATCTTTCCTCCAGGACTCACCCTGCATCTTTTACTTCCCCCCCTCCCGCTCACTTGGCACTTTCTGACTTAGCAACCTGTCTGTGATCTTACAGGACGTCCTGAAGGCGACACCAGAGGAGCACGGAGATTACACATCCTTACAGGAAGCTCTGAGATTGTCTCGCAGCTTCCTGTCTGGTGTCAACGAGAGTTCACAGTGCAAACGAGAGGTCACGCTCAGTCACGGCGTGGTGAGGCTTACGATGTACAAAATGTGCACTAGGTGCTTGTTTGCATGTGCACCTGCCCTCAATGAAGCTCTAACTTCTGTAAACAATTTCTGTGTGTTACTCCAGAGGCGTCAACTGATGCGTGACGGCTTTGTGGTGGATGTGAGCGAGGGGGAACGCAGCCTGCGTCACCTCTTCCTGTACACTGACCTCCTGCTGTGCACCAGATTCAAACATGCGAGCAGAGGGTTAGTAAAGCAAGAGAAACCATCGGGGCTTGTGGGAAATGTGGTCTACATTTTTAGAGAGGAGCAGCTGCAGCAATGCATGTATGTACAGTGTGTATTTCATTTTCATTGTAACTGTTTATGAGCCTTTACTTTTTGTTTGTGTGTCTTCCAGGAAGCAGGACCAGTACAGGTTCAGCTGGTATCTTCCTCTCGCCGGTCTCAAACTTCGCTGGGCTGCAGACCAGGAGCGTTCACCAGACACACACCTTCGCTTACACACCATAAGAACCAAGATGTTCCTCCTCAGACAGCAGCTACAGCAACAGAAAGCAGTAAGTTTGACACAAATGCAGCGAGAAGAGCGTGACCGGTCTTTTTTTAACAGATGAGTGAAATCCAAAAAATGTGTTTGTGTAAAGAAGGGGTCCAGGGGCGTGTCTTTAGAGGCTCGGAGCAGGAAGAAAATGGAGCAGATGGAGCTGATGCTGCTCACACACTCCCCTGTTTACAGACTCGAGCTGCACAGCCCCAGTGGCAAGGTACACTCACACACACACACACACACACACACACACACACACACACACACACACCCTGATACTGTCAGTGTGGTTTCTGTCTTGAATAATCGGCTAAAATTAAAAAGCAATCTGTTTCGTCTGCCTGCAGAGTCACACTCTCCTCCTCTCCTCCCTGTATGAACTTGAAGAATGGAGAGAAGCCATCAACAAACTCACCGCAGACAGTGAGTTCACAGCTGTTGGCCAATCTGTTTAAGAACCAGACGCACTCAAATTGCTAAATTGTTGCTGAAATCTCTCAGTCATGAAAAAGTGCTCTTTTAGTGCTTGCTTGCTTGCTTGCTGCAGAAAACATGCAAGTAGTTTGACATTTAGACTTTTTTAAATAAGCATAAGAGTGACATGCAGATTAGAATATGGGGACTGGGGTGATACTAATGTGATGTTGAAGACATCTGTAAGGAGCAATGATACAGAGGCTTCAACACTGTGCTGGTTTATGAGAAAAGTGAGAGTTGAGTGGGATGTTGGTGTGACTGTGTACACCAGCTGTTACTGGGCTGACAGCCCCAAAGAACTTCCTCTAAGGTCACATGAGGAAGTATAGCACACACAAGAGGAAACAATCGATTCGGATTATGTTGAGAAGCAGAAGCAGCTACTCTGGAACGTTATATCTTAAAATATCCAAGATCATTTTGATGTTTTCTTTATTCTTCATCTATGCCTGGTTCTTCTACACGTGTGATTGGTGTACCAATTTTGATAACTGATTAAAGAAGGACTGCCACACATTCTCAGGTTCCTCTTGGGTTTTGGACAAAAACCAACAATTTGATACTGATGACTGTCATTTTTATTACAAGTATCTTGCTGACATTGTATAGATCAAATGATCAGTTGATTGAGAAAAGATGAATAAATAATGAAAATAATGATTGGTTCCATCGTTACTTATGGTTTGTTGACGCAAAACCAGTTTGTGTCGACAGCTTTAAAAACTGGTGCACAGAAAATATAAACAATGATATGTGGAAGTAAAAGTCTGTTAATTGTCAAATAGAAACAAGGAGCACTAGGATTAATAACGAGCCTCTTTTTGGCAGGTTTAAAGTGTTATTTTCATGGATTACTGTGGTTCTGGGATCTGACTGGTGCCTGCATTTGCTCTGTGTTGTTTGTCAGACATAGAAACTGTCCCCCCCGACCTGCTCACCCTCACCAGTGCATGTGTGAAACTGAGAATGACCCAGCAGCCGCCATTACACAGCTCCAGCGCCGGTACACCCACCGTCTCTTGACCTGCGGCCTCTTTCCCTCACCACAGAATGACATCCTGTATCTGAAACACAATGCACCGACTCTGTGGGCTATGATTTTCAAACCCTTGCAATCTTTTCTTTATGCCTTTCTCATGCTTAAAATCCAACGAGCGTCAGGATATTTTTGGTGTGTCTCCCCAGTTGAGGACGAGGAGGCTTTATGTGGGACTCTGAGTGTGGCCGTCCACTCCGCCTACGGCCTGCAGCAACCAGCCTGTATGTCTAATATGATATATTTTAAATTACACCAAATAATTGTTCAGCGAGCAGCAGCATCTGAATGATGAACTAGAGCTCATAAAGTCACTTAAAGTTTGCTCGTCTCTCTCTTTCAGGTGTGTATGTGTGCGTGGAAGTGGATGGCTATGAGTTTTATGATAAGCAAGCCCACACACACTCATCAATCCACACCCTCAACCCACACTGGGACCAGGTTAGTTATTTTTTACAAAATAAGTGAATGTCTTCAAACTTGAATGAAGAAGAGTTATGAAAACGATATATAGAAAACAGCGAAAGTGGCAGCTTCCTCTTATGGTCATGTAGGCAGATGATTTACCAGCTGGTTCAGGGTGCTGGATGACTTCTTCATGTCTAGACAGCATCCGACATGATGTCAGGGCTCTGTTCAGCTCGTGGAGGGTTATAAAGTCGACACTGTGGCCAGAGCATGAGCTGCTTTAAACATGATCAGTGGCAGTAAAATCTACACTAAATCCAACTGGTATCCAGGATCAGAAGGCTTAAAATAAGACATGAAAGCTCCTGTTGTAGCTTTGGGACACTGCTGTCACTGTCGGTGTTAACACCTTCTTCCTGTCAAACAGGAGCTGTCTTTCCAGGTGGACGGGGCACGGGACCTGAGGGTGCTCTGTGTGAGTCAGTCTGACGGACAGGACGAGACGGTCCTGGGCAAAGCTTCTGTGCAGGTGTGAAGACGGACTGAGCTTCAGCTATATTATCATCCTGGAAAAAGTTGCTTTAAAGCCGGGCGTTAAACACATACAACACAGAGGTGCAGCAACGACAGGGAACTACAAATAAAAGCAGTATAAAATCTAGAAATCTACAAATATTAAAGCTGCGCTAATCATTATTTTTATATCAAAAAGGGGTAAAATGACTGAATGCAGTGTGAAAGGTGTCACTTTTAGGGATAAACCCATAGAGAATTATCACACAGCTGCAGTTCTGCTGAGGTTTATGGGGCTTTTTAGCATCTTTCAACTCATTGTTTTGGTTTTACAGCCTGCAGCTTTAATGTTCTGTTCACTCCCATGAGCAAATAAATCTGTCATAAACTGACTGTATGCTAACTGCCCTATGACCACACTGCTAACAGATAAAGTTCGAGACTAGCTGGTGAAGAATTGAGACGCTAAAGAGCAAGATATTTCCGTCAGGAGCTGGTAGAGACCAAAACAGAGCACAGTAAAAACCTGACTTACATTCAATATTTTTAGATTCAGAGTACAAATCTTTACACTAATCAGATTCCTGCTCTCCTGTCTGTTTTCTGATATGTTGTTTACCAGCTGGAGTCTAAAACCTTGAATAAGCGATGGAGGAGACAGACTCTACACCTTGGACAGGTGGAGGTGACGCTCTCCCTGAAGTACTGCCCCCACCCGCTTGATCCGCCCAGCTCTGCAGCTCAGCAACAACCCGTGTTCGGTGTCCCCATTGAAACTGTGGCTCAGTAAGTCCCTGCTGGTCAGTGGAGAGTGTCTGACCCCGGAAGACTCTGAAAAAAGTTTTATTTCACTTGTGCGCCGTTTTGCACAGCTACTCTCAGAAGTGAAGGGAAGCAGAAGTGTGACAAGAGATGAGTCTGATTAGAAATGAAACACTTGAGGTGGGTTTTCTTCTCAATGCTTTCAACTCTCTGTCAGACAGGAGGGAGTGCTGGTCCCCCATGTGGTGCGCTGCTGCGTGGAGGAGTTGGAGAGGAGAGGCATGGACGAGGTGGGCCTCTACAGGGTTTCAGGATCCACCAGTGACATCGCCGTGCTCAAGGCTATGTTCAACAGCAGTAAGAAGGCAAACATCTGTTTTCTGTTGCCATGTGTTGTTATGTTGAAAGGGCACCTGTTGCTCGGGACATAGAGCACTCGTCTCGCAAGGTGCCCAAACCTTGCGTGGTAGCCTCTGCCATCAGTGTATGACTGTTTCATATACCAACAGCAGACCAGTGTGCAATGCAAATGAATGATAATCAAACATGTCACACAGCTCTTCTCCAACATATCAGGCTTTGCTGCACAGTTGTCTGGTTTGTGCAGTCCACGTCGTGTCATTATCTGGAGGAGGAGCTGTTGTTGTAAACTTGGTACTGGGTCACCGTGCTCCAACAAAGCACACCTCAGCTTCCTGAGCAACACAGGACTGTGAGGCTGTGGTGAGGCACGGTGGTGCTTTGAAGGATTGTTTCACAATTCACGCTGTGGGGTCCACGAAAGTCTGTGCAAAACTTCACAGCAGTCCATAGCTGTCGATATATATCAGTGTGATGTTTCGTATTGCAAGCTGTGAAAAAAAAAAAAGGACTCAAGTTATTGTCTGCCGCTGCTCAGCTATTATTTATCTTCTGCTTAAAAGGAAGGAAATGAGCGCGCTAAAAGAAGAAACAGTAATACTGAGGCTAATTATCTTAACCATCTGCCCGGTCAGATCTGCGTGAAGCCGTCACCAGGCTGAGAAGCGCTGAAGTGAACGTCGTCTCTGGAGTTCTCAAGTTGTACTTCAGAGAGCTGCCTGAGCCGGTTATGCCCACCGAGCTGTTTCAGAGCCTGGCCAGGGCGCTGGGTAAGACAAGACGGCGTGTGAATAAACCATATCCTTCACTGTATTCTGCAAGGATTAAACTGGGCTCTGTTTTTATTCATGTTGAGGCAGTTGTACACATTCGGTTGTCTTTTCAGACCTTTTTTCAAGATAAAAACTGCCACAGACAGATAATTATCACGAAATTTTATGCTTTGTACACATAGCTTTACACTTACACTTTGCACTCTCACTCTTGCACACTGAGAATGTAAAACACATCTCTGGGTACTTTTGATGGATAGTCGTTAATTTGTCAGCTGTACAGTAGAAAATAGGCTAACACACAACTCTAACACGACTCTAAATGCTCTGGAATTATTATTATAAGACAACTCTAACCCTGTCAGACTTGAAATGGCCTCTCAGCCACCTGAACTGATGCTTTTCTCTCCCCTGTAGACATCCAGGACATAAACTCCCGGCTTGTCTCCATGGTGTCCCTGCTGCACTCCTGTCCTGACCCCAACCGCCACACCTTCCTGTACCTCCTGCACCACCTGCAACGGTCTGACAACGCATCTGACAACAGCACAACAATAAACCGGATCTGTAAATTCTCAGTTGACAGGAGATTTTATCTCGGTTGAACTTTTCTTTTGGATCGTTTTTCTCCAGAGTCTCTGAGAAGCAAGACATCAACAAGATGACTCTGATGAACCTGGCTACAGTGTTTGGCCCCAGCCTCTTACGCCCCCCTGTGGTTGGGCTGGGGCATGATGGCCCCACCGTGGATATCTCCCAGGAGGTGGTGGTGCAGGTGGGAATGAAGCGGGGAACAGTGCTGCTGAAAAAACTACAGTTTAACACATTTTCTGACAAAATAAAGTGTTTACTTTCTAAACAGCAGCAGTGGGGAGAATTAAATTAAATTAAATTAAAAGTTTATACATTTAGAAAAAAGCTGGAGTCATATGAAGTTTCTAATTTTTAAAGATTATTCACAGTTGCCATATTTTATTGAATCAGTTCACTGTGATTTTTTTTACTATACTCAAAATTAATTATTAAATGTTAAAAATACGAGAGTGAACTCATAAAATATCTGCCTATTGTTTTGTTTTTTTATGTACTGCTAAACTTCCCATATTTTCAGTACAAATACTGAGGACATGACCACGGTGTCCTTAAAGGTACCTATAGTCCTCAACACAGAAAAATAATTCACAAATAATTAGTTTTTTGAATCAAAACCCTTCAGATATATGTGCAGTAGGACAGATTTATTCTGTTCAATTAAGTTACTGCCTAAAAATGAATTCACTGCATTGCAAAAAAAAAAAAAAAACAGATAAAAAAACAGTAGAACAATACAAAGTTAAAAGTAAAGGTCTTTAATATAATAATAATGATAAGACATGATGTGTATTTTTGACACCACTCTTCATCTGATGCACAATGCACTATAATCAAAACATGTAAAATTATTACCGTTCCTGTATAATAAGTCTGACTCTTGAATGAGTTTTTATTCAGTGTTAGACGGTGTGTTAAATGATATTTAAAAAATGTCTGCTCCTTTGTGTTCATGCTGTGTCCGCGTGTGTGTTTCAGGTCCAAGTGGTTTTCTGGTACCTGCAGTGCAACAACCTCCCTGAAGCCCAGACCTCTCTGCAACATGACACAGACGCTGAAGATGAGACCACCCACATGTGAGACCACCATCAGTGTCACGGCTGGAAGGAAATTCAAATAGTGTGTGAAAAAAATAAAGGAAAAAAAAATATGTGTAAAGGATTGCAAGACAATAAAGGTATTTATTGATAAAAATGTGGATTTTGTCACTTTTTAAACTTCTGCAGCCCCACTTGTAACATTTTCAGTTTCAGTTAAATTTAGTATAAAATATAAACACTGACGACAGAATTAAATATACAATATTTTTTATCTACTGCAGTAGCGTTTCTTGTCAGTACAGACAGTACAGACTCATTCCACTTTTAATACCAAAGACCTGCAACTATGTCAGCCATTAATCGCTGTTTGAGTGTTACAATTAAGTCAATTTTTACTTTATAGCCCAATATTAAAAATCCAAAATTTGCCTCAAGGGGCTTTACAATCTGAGCAGATTATCTCTCCTTAGACCTTCGTCTCAGATAAGAAAAACTCCCTTTAACAGGGAAAAGTAGAAGAACTAGTCAGGAACTATTCTTGAACATACAGCCAGTCAAGTCTGGTATAATAGTTGAAAACAACTCACCTTTTTTTTGACTTATCGTTCATCTTAAAAGCCGAGGTTCAAAGTTCATTCATGAGCTGGAAACCACCGTTAAAAAAACAAATCTCTCACATGTACATTTAGTGCAGTACAAGTTAATTTGAAGTGAATAAAACTGAAATCTGGCCACCTGAACGTTTGATCAGCAGGCTGCACCAACTAATTTATGTCTCACATGTGTACCAGGACTCCCTAGAAAGCAGTATGTTATACTGAATGGATAATCCTGGAGAAATGAAGAAAATTCAATTAAAAAGTGTCCCTTTCCTAACCTTTACCCAAACCTTTTATTACTCTCCCAAAAGCTGGAGGTGAAAACGCAGTAAAAGGAAAGGTCATTTGAAGTTGTGGTGGACAGCAGGGTACAGTGGTGCTCCGCAGGCAGATGGACTGCGTGGCAGAGGGAGGAACGAGAAGTTGAAATGCGTCTGAGGAAAGTCAGGGGTGCAGATGTTGTAAAAAGGTCGGGGGTCACCTCCCCGAGCCTGAAATCCAATCGGTCACGGTTCAAATCCAACTAGACGGAGTTCACCCGAAGTGTACGCTCCATAAAAGTCATTCACACACACGTACACCATGCTGGAGGCCAACACACACATACAGCCCGTGCTCGACCCATCCACAGCACACATGGGAGTCTCTTTTCAACCACGCCACCTGGGCACGCCGGGTTAGTGTTACCCACCAACCTTCAGCCCCTCACTCTTTTGATCGCTAATCCTGGACTCCAGCTCTGCAGTGCTAATAGACTGAGGACCGTGCGTGGACGCCATAACAACATCCAGAACAAGTCCCAAACTGGGAGAAAATGGTGGGATCACCCTGTTGGCCTCTGCGTTGTAAATCAGCTGCCCCCTCTAACACGGTGGCTGCCAAAATAAAGTTCCGCTTGACGACTACAAAGACAGAATGAGGTTCAGACTACAAAGCTGAGGAAGGCCTGACACGTCCCAGACATTCGTGACCGAAGACTGGACCAGACGACTGGTCGACACCTGGGGCTGGTGGGAACGTTTTTACAGGAGAGTGTACGGAGCGAGTGCTGTCACATGCCCGCAAACTATGTTCAACACACACACACCGAGTTCTTACCAACTGTCTACAAAGATTATCCAGCAATGTTCTTCATGTGGAAATTCTTTCCTCCATATTTGACCCATTTGAAAAAACAACTAATTTGGAAAAATAAAATTAAAAATGAACTTGTTTTGTGCTGAAGACATTTTCAAGTTTCCAATGCTTTTCCAATGAGGAGCTGATAAGTTTCACAAGCTAACGAGAAGCATGCAAACCTTCAAGCATCACAAGCTTCTCCAAAGCAAATCCTTCAGGTTATACAGCAAAGCAGCAAGGATTTACTTCTGATACAAGCTGACCAACATTTAAATGACTCAATTCTCATTTTGGTCTCATAATGTCATCTTATACATCGGGACATTGTTCAGCATCTGCTTTAGTTACAATTTAACAGACTTCTGCAGCATGTCTGAGTTGTGTTTATCAGAATTGTGGTAATCATAATGAATTAATAATTAATTTTAAAATCTGGCAGACACAAACAGCCATAGATCTGAGCAAATACTAGTCAGTTTATTTTATTATTATTTAATCTACAATTTAACAGACATTTCTGTAAAATATAGATGTTAGTTTGACATAATGATAATCTTAAGTAGCAGAATTTTCTCAGCACAATCAAAAAAATTAAAATTGACCACGTGGAGATTCATGGTTTTTTGCTGGACAGGAAGGGTATGAAAATGTGGTCCAATATTTGCCTCGGAAATGTAATGGAATAGACGTATAAAGCTGCTAAAAATGGAAATAAGCAATAAAATATATGTATAAATATGGAAAGGTTTCAGTGGGACCAGTGAGCGTCAGGACAAATGATGGTGATGGTAATTTTACTCTTGAAAATAACATTGCTCTCAGCAGTAATTTGCAGGAAACTGGTGCACACATGTTTGCAGTACAGTGTTCATATATGTGTGTGTCATGGTGTTGCTGTCCGGAGCTGCGCCATGCTTGATTAGTCCTAATCTAGCTGGGAGTCAGGTTGCTGTGTCGGCGGCGTGTCTGTATGGAAGGCATGCAGGCTGCGGATCACAGGGATTGACCCTCTGCCTCTCAGGTTAACAGAAGCCCTGTGTGTGTGTGTGTGTGTGTGTGTGTGTGTGTGTGTGTGTGTGTGTGTGTGTTTGTGTGTCCTGAAAACAGTGTGACAGTAAAACTTGCTGAACTTAGACTTGAGCTCTTGGGTGCGAAACAACAGCTTGGAGTGTGAGAGGAAGAGATGTCCAAGAGGAGAGTGAAGTGAAATTTGAAGTGTGTGTGTGTGTGTGTGTGTGTGTGTGTGTGTGTGTGTGTGTGTGTGTGAGACAGAGGGAGAAAAAGGAAATGAGAGGATAAAAATAAGAGTGAGTGTGTGTTTGCAAGAGGTCTAGTTGAACTTTGGCTCTGGCTGCAGTGCTGGAGGAGCCACCTCTCGTAAAGCGTACCCTCAGCAGGTTGTAAACATAATACCACACACTCACAAACACACACTACCAGAGAGGAAGAAGAAGAAGCTGATCGCCGTTTTCCAAAACACTCCTGCAAGGCGCCTCAAAAAAGTGTGTGTTGTCAGTTTCAAGCGAACGAAGCCGCAGATAACCCCCTGCAGCAGAGCGAGCCGCGGGCTTAAGTTGTCTGTTAGTGTCTGTGTAAGTGTGTGTGTTTGGGGAGTTTTAGGATCAAACCCACATGTCGACAGAGGCTGCACCGAGGAGACGACCGCTGACAGGTGCTTCCTGCAGCAACGCAGCAGGTGCTTCACATTCACACACACGCACACACGTACACACACACAAGGGCAGATACTTTGCCTCCAAGACATGATTGTGCATGCACTGACTCACACACATTGTCTGTCCCTCCCCCCTCTCGTTCCCCGGACACACACACACACGTTTGTATTATTATACATGTGTGGATGTGACCCTGCACACTGCTGCTGAACCTTAACTGTTAAAGCTGCTGTGTTGGTGCTGCTGTTATGGGTTTGGTTGTGTTTTCATGTGCAAAAACATCCATTAAAGTGAATCATTTTGGGTCTTGATTGGTTGAACAGTTGGACAGTTTTTCAGCTTTCCTAGCATGCTGTCTTTACACCCTGTGCTAATGCTAACATTATCCTAATGATAGGCTACAAACTCGTTAGCACTTTTATGTTCACACCTCCAGCTGTTCCGAAGCAACATTAGCATTCATTTGGAGTCACGTATCCGGACAGCCCATGAATAAAAGTCTGACATTCACTCTCTTCTAGCTCCATTTTTGGTCTCCACCAACTCCAGATGGGAAAAATATTTGGCTTTTCAGCTTCACTGTCTTCACCAGCCAGAATCTAACTCTGTGTGTTTGTTTCTTGATGCTGATCAGGTAACATATAGTGGGTTTATCACATCTTTTTTGCTTAAATCAGCAAATCAACACTGAACCAAAGCAATGAACTGAAAGATGCTAAAAAGCTGTGTAGAGCGGAGGAATTTAAGCACCGTATCCATGTTGGTAATGATGTTGACATATTTTGGATTTTGTTTGCACAAATTTCAGCTCAAAATATGTCATAAAAATCTTATTTGTTGCATGTGATCTATGATTAAAAGAAACATTTTTATTAATGGTTTTAAAATAAAGCATACACAAAAAGCCGTATGTGTTTTTTTTCTTGTCTTGGTCAAGCAATAATTGCTATGATTGAGATTTCTGTTTATAAATCAGCCCCCCCCCCCCCACTTAAATGGTTTTTGCTGATCAACAGTTCATATAGACCAACAACATGGAGGATTGAAATGGAGGTTTTCCCTGATGATTTTCTTTGTTTGCAAAGCTAAAGCCAATTTTTGTTGGCCCTAAAAAACAAAATTTTAGAATCAAAATCCAGATAAAACTGAATCCTTTCAGTTCAGTTTCTATAGGGACCCCCGTGGATTGTGAGGCCCCAAGAAGAAATTTGGACCTCATGAATATAAAAAAACCCAGCAGACTTGCTCAGTGTAGCAACGAGCCATCATCAGTCAGCAAGTCTATTTTTCTCTTTTTATTTTCAATCACAGGCTCCAACACCGTGGAGCAGCCAATCACTGACACAGCCGCTACCAAAACAACATGGCTGCCCAACAAATAGGAGCTCTTCCATCTGTCTTAATATACCCCCAACACCACCACCACCACCACGTCCACCATTTCCCCTGGGCTATGACGCCATATCTCCCAAATGGAAACAGAACTCATGACGACAGGTTGGACTGATGCTTTAAGATCCGTATCAGGGCTCCTAACGGCCTCTCTGAGGATTCCTGTAGGGTTAGAAAATGAGGCTGAGGTTAGTTTGGTCTCTGTGTCAGCTGTCCAATGAAGGAGTAGATTGTAGATAGTGTCAATTTCCCCAAATAATGACCAGTGTGAATGCAAGGTAGATGTGTGTGTGTGAGAGAGAGACCCAGAGCTTGTATTACTTTTATCCCAGCTTTTGAAAATACATGTGGGCAAAAGCAGGAAGTAATTTGAGTTGTGAACATGATACAGATGCACAATGTTAGGCTCAGAATTGCTGAAGAAAAAAATGAAAACGTGTTGTGTGTGAGTGGATTTTACTCAAATATTAGGAAATTGTCAAGGACAGCTCCGTATATTTGTTGCCAATTTAGAGCGATTTGAATTTAGTAAATTGTTTTTAAAATAATTTCATTATGTTCATTTCAAATTTCAGTGAGAAAACTAAAAAGAGTCATAAATGTTCTTTGGATGCTGCAAGTTAAGAAAAGCATTTTTTTTAACATGGCCACTGTGGTTTTATTTGTTGTGTATATGTGAGGTACAATATTTACCCTTTTAATAATTTTAGTAAATGTTCACATTCTGTATTTTCAATTATTTTTTCAGATTGTAAAGTTTCTCTTTTTTCTGTCTCTCCCTTTCTGTGTGTGTGTGTGTGTGTGTGTGTGTGTGTGTGTGTGTGACATAAATAAATGTGATTCAAACAGGACTTCAAAAACATCTTTACAACACAAAAATACTGCGTGGCATCTCAGTCAGAGTTTAGTCAGACTTTAATTTTCAAAAGCTTCTTTCGTAGAAAATATTCAATTCTTCTCACCAACGTGTCACATAGCACCAGTTTTGTCATCAGCGCTGCAGAAAGTTGACCTTTAACCTCCACGAGAAAAAAAAAAAAAACACAAGGAAACGTGTGTGTGTGCGTGTTTCTTCACATTTTTAGATAAGCAGTTAACATCACATAACAGGTGAGTGTGTGTGTGTGTGTGTGTGTGTGTGTGTGTGTGTGTGTGTTTCTCTGAAGTCTCTTGAAGCCTGGAAGCAAAGTCATGCCTGTTTCTCCTGAGGCATTCAGGAAATTCTGTAAAAAAGACCACTTTCCTCTCCTGACAGTTGTTCTCTTTTTGCAGACTGTCTGAAGGATGTGGAGGATAAAAAGAAATCTTCTTTTTACATCTCCTTGCATTTTTTTATTTTTCATCCATAACCTTGAGTAGAGCACACCAGAGCGGGTGTGGTTGGCGAGGGGGTCTGCTCTGTGGATTTAACTTCACCGTCTGTGTGAGAGTGTGCGTGCTGCACCTCTGAGGTTTGGCTGTCTTTCTCAGTCAGCAGGTGAGGGGGGATGTACCCATACTGGGGCTTTGTTTGCTCCCTGTGGTCATGGTTTTGATGATTATTGGGGGATTTCGGTGGGCAGCGGCCCCTCTTTTCCTGTCCCCGGAAGCCCCTCAGTTTGGGGCTCCAGTGTTCCCGCCACTGGAGGGCCAGAGTGGAGCGGTCCGCCACCAGGCGACTCTCCTCAGGGCTCCAGCCCCGCTCCCCCTCCTCCGCACCAATCAGGAGGAAGGTCCAGCCCACGTGGAGGGCGGGGCAGCCACAGCCGAGGTCGCGGTCAGGGACCCAGAGGGAGTGGGGGCCCTTGCGTACACGGGAAGCGGACCCCTCGCGGAAGACAGTTTGGACTGAGATGGAGAACTGCCACCAGGGACCTGAACGCTCCATCCCTCTCACCTGCACCTTCAGCACTGAGAAAGACACAGATGGAGTGTGAATATAATATTAATGACATATAACATATCTAAAAATTAAGAAAAGCTTGGGAACTTTATTTTTCTGTTTTGACAAGGGAATAAATAAACAATACAACACCAACCGTAGTCCTTGAGACAATAAGTCTCCAAGTTCATCCTGACTTTAACCTGAGAGGGCTGGCAGTATGAAACACACTCCTCCGCTACAACAGAGAAAGAGATGGAGAGGGAGGGAGGGAGGGAGAATGCATCAGATGAGAGGGTATCATTTCATAGCATGCATATCAGCACATGTCTTTTCCCCTAATTACAATATGGCCGCTTCTATTTGTCATCACAGTATCCTGTGACTAACAGATGACCTCGCCTGCAGCAGGTGGGACATTCCTCAAGCCACCACTAGGAGGGAGTGGTTAGCTGTTCTGTTATTATGTTAAAGGAATTATTTCATTTCATTGAAAATTGCTTGAACATTTTAATTTTTGAGCCTTTCACACATCATTTATTTAATTTAATTAGAATGCACTTTCTATTCTAGCACATTTCCAACTTGTCTTTATGAGGAGATTTATGAGTGGATCAATGCAAAAGTTGGACTACAAGAAAACAGACACTCAGAATAATAAGAATAATAATATATACTTAACATTGTGGGATGGATGATATGGATAAAATCATCTAACAAGGTATGTGTAGTTTATTATTATTATTATTTAAATGTAAGATAACCATGAAGGAGTTTCTGTTTTTGCTGAATTCTGTAAATCATCTATTTGTCAAATCAAATAAATTCATCACATCGATAAAAAACAATCTTTTAAATCCAACATCGTCATATGTAAAACTACATTACCCTCAATGACCAAATGCAGACACAGATAAAAGTCTAGTCATATCATTTAATGTATATTTCATTGAACTGTTTATTTCCTACTTTAATTAAAAAAGTAAAATTTCCAGTTGAGAACAAGTGGTTTTTAAATTGCTAACAAGTGAGCATAACGACACACTGAAAGATCACCTCAAACTCCATTAGATGTATTTATTGATCTACTCACCTATGCTGTATTGTGGTTGGTACACTGGCGTCGGAGCGACCTCTTGGATTCCTGAAACATAAACACAGTTTCAGACAGGTGACAGCAGCAGATGCAGCTTCAGTCCACCTACACGAGCTGTCAGGTCATGTGTGTTATGTGTGCTATGCTTCAACGCCTCTCGGTGCACAGAAGATAAGCATGTGTCAGAAATGTGTGTGTGGTCCTCTTTTATGGGTGAGAAACACACACTCTGACGCTCACTTGAATACACACACGAACACAAACTTTACTTTTGGTAATTTAATAAGGTCAAACCATCGCTTCTTGTATGGTTTTGTCTCAAACACTGAACAGAGTCTAATAAAGTTTGCTTGACTGTGTTATCATGAACTTGCAGATGGAAAATGAACAACCTTCTGATCTGTATGTATGTTATCCAGGCCTCTTGTAAAAGTGTGTGCGTGTGACAGTGCTGCCATATTTTACCAAGTTCACACTCCGTCCCCCTGTCCATGTCCTGTCTGACACAACTGGGCCAGTGACACCCTACACCCCCATCCAGCTGACTGTCCCCCACTTTTAAAACACTGGAAGCCCCTCTCCGTTTGTGTAAAGTCGTTTTTCAACATCTAGTTTTTCTACAACAGCTTTAATAAAAGAGGCCAAACTTTCACATATCAAATTTTGCCTAAGCACAATTTTGCACATGAAATATACAGTATAAACAGAGAAAATATAAACCAACAAATATCTAATCAAATAATAAATAAAACATGACAACAGTTTCTGACTGGATAATCTATCAACAAAATATATTAATTCAACTTTATTGCCAAGTATAAGCAGTGTGTTTGAGAAAATTAGCTTTATTATGTTCCACAGTTCGTAGGAATCAAATACATGTTTGACAAGGTGACTGTTTATCCATCTCCTTACATTATAACAAATATTAAGTTAATTTACGATCTAATTTATCAAAATATGTGATTTAAAGGAAGCTGAAATTGCATGAATTCCACTTGAGGCAAAGCCGAGAAAACAGCTAAACTGAGATCTGGTGAAGCGTTAGCTAAAGCACCAGCTAGCTTTCTCTTAGCTACGATTAGTTAGTTTAACAGAGGTTTAGCTGGGGTGCTTCTCCATCATGGTTGGATTTAACAGCCTCATTTTATTATGTGGAACATCAAACTGACATTTTGGTAATTCAGTTCATCAGTATGGAGCTTTTTCAGTAAGTCGGCCTGAACAGTAGCTTTAACTCAGGCTAGCCACGGCTATCTAGCCAGCTGGCTTTCCTTTTATATAATTCTCATAGCTGTCTTGTTGGCTTCTCTCTCAATTTTGACTGAAAAGTAGTGACTACTTTTTGCCTTTGAAAGCAGAGACACAACTCTGTGAACTTCCTCTGCTGTTTGGGGTGTGGATACAAAGGTTCAATGGACGCTAACTTTAGGTTTAGCTTGGCTGCTGCGTGTCTTTTGGTCTGTCTGATGAGAGAAGGTGTTAGAGGTGGTGGTGGGGCTAAGAGATGCTATACATAGCCTGAGATGGTCTGGCAGTAAAAACAAACAAGGTTTTCTTTCACTCACTCCTTTCACTGGGAGAGTTATGAGTCTGGGCCCTGTGATGGGGGCGTTTTGAGCTGCACAACAGGTGTGAAGCTCGCCGCCGCTGGCTCCCGATGTCACCTGATTGGGGCTTACACAGCATCAGTGCCTGTGTAGTTGTCGGCACTTGCGCGATTAGCTGGGGAAGCGCACGTGGATTAGCGCTCGTGGCTGAGGTTTGGTGTTGGCCAGCGCAGAGACATGAGTGGCAACAATCCACTTGATCTGACGCTGATCCCAGATCATCTGGAGATGAGGTTTCCCTGTAGTGGTCAGCTCATGTTAACGCTGCTATGGAAACCGTCTCCAGGGATGTTGAAAAGGGGACACGCTGGGAGATTGGGCCAAATTAGTCTGGACACCAGCGGCCCCTTTTATATTGAGCAACTACTTGATAAAGGCTTAGGGAGCTTGATCAGGGTTTTAATCCATTTACTGTAGGTCACCAGCAAATCAAGTTGAAGGAGAAATTAAAGAGGTCACTTTGTCATGACTGACGACAAACTATTAAGACTGTGATTTATTTTAGAAGGGCGGCGTGCATCAAAAGCAAAGAGAACATCTTTTTTTAGAAAAGTTAAGACTCATAACCTAGTGACAGAAAAGGGTGTCACGATGACCCATATTATCTGATCCAATGCCCAGTTGATGAAGATGATTGGTGTGTGACTCTTTTCATATGAAGGTCTAACTGACAGTTCTCCTCATTCTGAAAAACCATTAATACTGGAAGTTGACTTACGTATACAGGGTCGGAGAGGGGATTTGCCCTGTTTGTATCCTGGGGCACAGCGGTTACACCTGAGACCGATCACACCTTCTCGACACAGGCACTGACCTGATGTCTGGTTACACCAGCGACCCACTGCTCCCAAAGGGTGACACTGACACGCTGAAAAAGAAAGGATTAGAGAAGTGTTACTGATGTCTCATTCTTTGCAGTTTTTGTGGCCACTTGATGGCAGCAATATGATCTGAACATCTACCAGACATATTATCATTGTATGAAGTTAATGTATTGACATGTTAGCATGATTTTGCACCAGCAGATATGGAGCAAAATTTGCATTTATGCAAAGTTCTGCCTCTCTCTTATGTATGTCTAATGCTCACCCTCCTTTAATTTATCTGTTTTGGTCTCCATGAACTCCTGAGGGAAATTTCTGCTAATTTAGCTGCTAGATGCTTCAATATGTTCATTAGCTAGTTGCTTACTTTGCTTGTCTGTTGTTTGGTGCCTGCTAGGTAACAAATGGGGGTTTATTGCAATGACTGGAAGCGACACTGATGAGAGCTGTGAGAGTCAACTAAAACAGTAAAGTTGAAGAGTGCAAAACCGAAACAATGATCTGAAAAACGTTGAAATGGTCCATAAAGCTGAGTGAAACTGCAGAGCTTCCACATGCAAATGTTCCTTTTGTATGATCATGAAACAGGGACTGAAACAAGCAAGCGTACGTGATTGAGATGTCCTGGCTTTGTAGAGAAGACCACACTGAGTTGCAACAAGAAAACAAGTTAAAAGATATATTAAGCAAAAACGTGCCAGAGACTGTGGCTACAGCACAAAGGACATACAGGACATTAGACTGGATGAAGACCATCCATCAGTGACAGGAGCAGGGTTTAATCCTGCTTGACAGCATCCACCCTGAGACTGTCCTTGAGCAGCACGGCCTCTACTAACACCATAAAAGCTATTTTCTAGCTGTCTTGTTGGGTAAACAAAGACAAATTCCTCCATGGAGCTTTCAGCCAGATGTCACATAGTCACATGGATGATACAACACTTTTAGCCCATAAAGATGGAGACATATCCTGTATTTAAATGCATTTATTTTCCCTTAATGTTGGCTGTTGTGATGCTGTATAATGATTACTGCCTGGATTTGCCATGTTTTACATTACCAAGCTTTTTATTTACCACTACTATCACAACATAAGACTGGGTGAGAGAAGGCAGACAGAGAGAGGAAGCTACACCTCAGCAGCTCTGTTCACACTCTAGTAATATTTAGACAAATCCTTACAATGAATCCAAACAACCTGACTGGAGAAACTGAGTAATTGGCCTCTGAAGAGTAACTCAGTGAAATATAGCATCAAAAAATTAAAGCTGCGATGGAAGATGAAGAAGATGGAAGATGGAGGATATAAATTTGCAGTTGGCTTTTGTTTCATGCATAAAAAGTGATAAAATAGGGGGAGTTTTAATCATAGTTCATATTTCATATTCACATTCATATTTTTTCATCCCGATATCATGCTGAGAGAGAGTCCATTAACTTTGGATATATTAGGCCCGTGGTCCAGCTTCCACATGAGCATACCAGAGTGTCACAGTCACTTAGGACATGTGACCAGTCAAAGGTCAGGGGTCACGGCAGATGCCAACCGGTGGTAACGACGGGGATGCAGGTGGCAGCTCACTGAGGTTTGGGAGTGTTTTTGAGCACATATCGCTAACAGGAATAGCTGCCCACTCTCACAATGTAACCACCCCATAAACACTTCTGTACGCTCGGACAGAGACAGAGTGGGCATGTAAACGCACCCAGAGACAAGCCTTCAGACAGTCAGACATAAACACTGTCTCTCACACCATGATTTGCTTTTCATCTTCCACTGAGTTATTAAAGTCATTCACCCATGCATAAGCACAAACAAGAATACACTTCCTTCTTCCCCCTAACCGTGTCCCAAACACACACACTCACACATACACACAGATCTAGTGACTGACATTGGCAGGCCTTGCGGTGGTTTAACGGCTTGCTGTGGTCGCGGGTGTATCCGTTCTGGCAGTACTGGCAGTGGCGTCCGGCCGTGTGGTGGCGACACTTCTGACACACGCCTCCGCTACGCCGGCCCGACTGCTGAAACACCTCCATGCTGAAGCGGCACTTGTTTGAATGGCCGTTACACTCACAGGCTGGATAAGGGAGAGAAGTGAAGGATATCACTGTGAAAATGATCATCACAAGATCTCACAATTGGTTCCTTTTTGATGGATAACTTTCAGATTCAGGAGCCAGGTAACACATGAGATGAATGTTTGCATCATTAATGTGTTCCTGAGCTCAAGTAGGAATAGTGTTTATACAATCATTGGTTCATAAAGTGGTGAACCTCTCTTCATCCTCACTTGTGAACAGCTCAGCCTTTAAGATGCCCCTTTCATACCCAATCATGATACTATCACCTGTTACCAATGAACCTGTTTACCTGTGGAATGATCCAAACAGGTGTTTTTGGAGCATTCCACTACTTTCACAGTCTGCTGTTGCTCCTGTCCCCACTTGTTTTAAATGTGCTGCATCAAATTCAGAATAAGCATATTTTTTAACACAAAAATCACTGTACTGGTTCAGCAAAAATTAATTAAATGGCACAAACACACAAAGTTCAGTTTAATTGTTATGAGGAATAATACTCAGCCTGTGAAAACAGGTGTATAATTTCTTCTGTGGCTCTGCTGGAAGAGAGAGACTACAAATTTATTACACACAACCTGTGTTACAAAATGTCATTGTGGACAGATGTGGGTGTTTACCGCTAACAAAAGACACTATGCAATTGCATTGTGGGAATTTTTTGGGGGGTTTCTTCCATGCTACAGCAGGAACATGACCTCTGCTTCAGTGATTTCTTTTTAATGCATCTCTCCATCCTCCAGCTTTATGCAATGTCAAATCCACTCAAATAAAGAAGAATATATACTATGCTACTATATAACATGTAGATATTATTTTTCTTTTCTCATGACTAATATTTTTACCGTTCGTAAGTATTTGGGGTCTAACATGTGGGGTCTAACATAACACAACTTTGGACAATATTTTTATTCAGGAACAGGATGTAGGACTCACCAACACAGGGGTTGGGGTGCGTGGGTGTAGCTCGATGCCATGGTCTGTCGAAGTAGAAATCTTCACACACATCACAGTCTGGCCCCGCTGTGTGATGCTCGCACACGCACACTGCCCGGCCTGTGTCGTCACGGCGACACCTGGAAGCATGTCCGTTACATTTACACCTGCCGCCAACTTGCAGGTCCGACAGGGCCAGAGGAGCTCGGACAGCAGAACTAAAAGCAACGGGCGGGGTCACATGCAGATTCCTGGAGCTTTGTTTGGTGTTGAGGTTATTGTTTCTCCTCTTCCTCAATTCCCGGCCCTTGTTGCTCCTGCTCCGCCCCTCAACTGTCCAATTACAACCTTCACTGGGGCAAGGCAGCCAATGATTGTTTTCCTTCTTGCGGCCACGCCCTCTACCTTTCCCGCCTTTCTTTGAAGAGGCGAGCAAGTCGGTGCTAAAGCTATCACCCCCTTCCTTGCTGGTCACATTGTGTCCATCTTCATCATGACCTGACCCTTTATATTGACCCTTCCTTCCATGTTTGTCTACTTTCTCCCCTTTGTTCCTTCCCCTTACCTCTGAGCTTTTTGAGTCCCTGTCAAAAAATGCCAGTGTATTATCTGTGTTTAACTTGTTGACCTGATGTCCAGTGTGCCCATTGTCGCCTGGTCTCCACTTCAGAAACCCCGTCCCTTTGTCATCTCCTGCATTTTTGGACACCTGGTGGAAGACCACACGGATGTCAGTGGCTGTCACCCAGTCCTGGAGGGTGTGACTGTGGTCAAAATCAGGAGAGGATGGCCGTCCATCCAGGGTGGAGAAGGCCAGCACCGTGCCGCCCCTCTGCTTTTGCAGGGGGCGTGGGTCTGAGCAGAGGGGCTCTGTTTCCTGGTGCCTTGTCTGGGCCACCGTCTGGGAGGGCAGCCCGAAGTTCCCAAGGCAGTCACTTGAGTAGTGCTGCATCGGCCTCCAGGTGCGCCCGTAGTCCATCGATTTCAGGATGGAGATGGAGATCGGGTCCGATGGCTCCCCCTGCTGGCAGAACTGTAAACTTATGTAGGTGATCTCGAAGCGACGGCCGAGAGGTAGCGTGAGGACCCATTCTCCGGTGTCAGAACCTCTGTGAGCCATCCAGCAAGTGAGGTTGTGGGGGTTGTGGAGGTCCGTCAACGTGGTGATGTTGCTGTCATAGTCAGGCCCTTGTAGCGAGTGGCTAGCATTGACTGGTATGCCATAGGCAGCATTGATGAACTCTGACAGGCAGTGTCGTGGGCGCCCGTCAAGGTAGTAGCAAGGGTCATGTGGTGAAGTCCAGCTCAACGGGGTGTGGGAAAGGGAAGAGACGACAAGGGATGATGGAAGGAAAAGAAGGAGTAGAAGGAAAACAGGGATGAGAGAGGTGGAGGGGGGAGGGGAAAAGGGTAGGAACATCATGTCATCCAGCCTGTGGAAGGAAAAAAGATGATTTTTAAGAGAAAACCATGGGAGTTAGATCATAAAACAAAAAGCACAAAGTGATTGATTTATATAACTTGCATTTGAAGCCAAAGACGGAAATCTAAGATAGACCACCTGTGTCTTTATTGAAAACACATGATACCAGCTCACTGCATCACTTAAACTCCACCTTATTGGTTTTCGGTAGATGCCAGTAAAGATCTCATGCTATAAAAATGTAATCTCCGATCTTCACAGTTGTGTCAGCCACTGGTTTGAACCTGTGACCTTGACAGCCCTTAAGAATGTATTCGTCTTAAAACTCCCCTCAACCCCAAAAAGAGTGGATGAATGCGGGTGAAGAAGGGCGCGCACCCAGTGGGTCTGTCTGAAATGACAAAAAACATGCCCGACAGCTGGAGCTAAACCCTGAGCTGGGCCACATCCATCACGTTTATGGCTCTTCTTTTCAAATCACTTTACCGTCGGTCAGTGCTGCAGCCGAGCGACATGCCCGAGCATGAGTGGTGAGAAGCGCTGTTCAGCAGAAAAGAAGGTATGAGAAAAAAGACAGAAAAGAATGAAGAGAGGGAAGGAGAGGAGTTAGAGATTAGTCTTGAGGATGGTAGGAAATGATTTATAGATCAAAATGTGTGTTCGGCTTGAGCCCCTACAAGGATACTTCCGTAGTAAAGACAAACACAGGCTTGTGTACGTCTGCACTATGAACAAATCCCTTCCCGTCTTTTGCAACTGGTGATGAGTGTAATTTATTCCTCTGTCAGGATTTGACACCTGAGAGCGTTAATTTTGGCATGTGGACAAAATGAACAATGCATGCACTCTCTCTGGAACCAGTGATTTATTGTTTTTATCGCGTACATGAAGCCCAGAAGCGAATTCTCAACAAGCACATCTTTGACTTGTTTCTTGCTCAGAAGGTTCAACACCTTTCACTTTTACTTTTGGGTCGTTCTGGTTTCTTTCCTTCTTCAGAGGACTGTCGTTTTCTCATCAATAACTACCTTCCTTCTACATTTTCAAACAACTTTCCCTCTGCTCTTCCGTCTCCCTGCCCATCTATCACCTGCCCCCTTCATTCTGTTCTGGGAATATTCTTAACTGCTGCGAGATTGATGATGTCCTAACAAGCGTTTGACACTGACAGCAAAGTCAGCAGGGCTGCATAAACCAAACCCATAGGAGAGGATGGGGCTGAGAGCCTCTCTGGCCTCGTCATCCCGCTCAATTAGCCTACGACCGAAATATGAGGCTTCCCTCAGGGACCACACAGCTCTGAGGGGCCTACGAGGAGGCCACAGCACTCCATCGGCTGCCTCGGACAAACTGCTCTGCTGCTGGCCTCCACAGGCAAAGACACGCTAGAAAGTGGACCAGCCAAACAAGGTTGAGGACAAAAGCTAAGATCAGGCATATCAGGCGACCCTGTTTTGTGGTGTTGCTACAGGAAACACTACAAGCAGAGGGTGTAGTGATGAGCGGTCTGACTGTGACCCCGGGGCCACCAAGCCACATTCCTGGGGTCCAGAATTCCTCGGTTGGTCATTCCTGACGTGTCGAGACATGCCCCACGGGAACCCGAACGCACTGATAAAAAGCAGGACTTACAGTTGATCGGGTGATTAATTAGGTCTCTTGTTTCATATGGTGTCAATATCCTGGTTGTATAAGAAGGGAAGAAGACAGTGTGAAAGGGGATTATGAGCAGGGTAAAGGTTATTAGAGGATTCAGGGAAGCACTGGAAGAATTCGCTATGGATGAAGAATGACGAGCGAGCGTAGGCGGGTGGGGGTTCAGGGTTGGGACGAGTCAAAACCCACGAGGCTGGAAGAGAAAGGGGGCGGTTGTTTAACATTCCCATGACATGCACTTGCTCTTGTCTTTGTCACATTACATGACTAATTAAACATCGGCCCATTACAACCACTTTGATAAATGGATGCTCATCTGAGAGAGGCCCCTGAGGTTTTTAATGCGCCCCTCTAGGCCAAATCCAGACTCTCTTCTTCGGAAACCAGATCATCTGTCTGGCACCGCCACCAGAACCCACCGGATATGGTTTCAGAGGTTTTTCTCTACTGCTTTGCGTAAATTTCACACGACCAGGGTGTCTGAAGAACATTTTAAAGTGCTGTTTTAATAGAAGAATTATTGCACAGCATTTCTTTTGTTAATGCATACAGGACTACAAATAGCACGTGTTTGAAAGAGGCCATCACCCCCTTTTCTTCCTCCGCAGTAAACCTCAAGTTGAGGTTTAAATGACAAAAAACAATCCTTAAAAAACACAAAAAGACTCAATTTTGGAGACATTACGCTTCAGCAGGAAGGTTTTGAAATAACTTGGCAGCAATCTCTGTCTTTCAAAAAGCTTATACAGCCAAATAGTGGTAAGATGAGATCAACATCTCCGGCGGGTGATCTTTAGAAGCAGCTATGCTTGGCTGGCAAGGGGCTGGAAAAATACTTGCTGACAACCTGGGGGCATGTTTACAGCATAGTCGAACAGAGGAGAGCGAGGAGACCGACGCTCATGTTCGTGCTCTACAGTGCCTATTTATTTTCCTAATGTAATTCTCCCTCTATTATTCATCATGCTGAAATTTGTCTTGAGGAACTTGAGGAAGCCAAAATATTAGGAAGAGAAACAAGTGCATTGTTTTACGGTTTGGTCAAGGCCCCCCGTGACGGCTTACACATTTTATTGTCTTATGACACTGAATCAAGGCAGACTTTATGTGTATTTCTTCACAACGTGACATAAATGAAGTGCAAATATAAAATGCAAAACACTTGTTTGCAAGTACTCACTCCCTCCCAGTCTGTATTATACAGTAATATATACCATAATTTTAAGAGTATGGTGGGGTTATCAGAGGGAAATGTGATTCCATCGGTTATAAATGGGAAAAATGATATGAAGACGCAAGAGGAAGCACATCTTTATTTTGCTTTATTTATTTATTTTTATGTATTTATGTATTCTCAGTGGATGTTGCAAAGCAGAGAATTTAAGAGAAAAGCACAAAGAGCATAAGAGAGTAAAATATGATCGCCAGTGAAGAGCAACATGGGAATTTTATCCGTGTTTTGACTATAAATTCACATTTTTTAGCTTTATTCTGCTGCATCAAACTCTTTTTACTGTTATTTAGCATGAAATGTGGACTTCACGTTGCAGAAATAAAGCGTAGAAACGTCTTGTGTGTGTGGTATTCTCTCTTGCTACCTGTTAACGCTCTATGGCCTGTTCACACTTTAGAGCTGTGGGCCTGTCTGGGTCTGTTGCCGTTCTGGTGAGCAGATGAGCTGGATTTGGCCCGTCTCACACATTTTAACATTCCTCGTCATGGGCAGCAGCTCTGGCGAGCAAGACGGAGGCAAATATGTTAAATTCAAATTGCTTTGCTACTTGTTGATGAGTTTCACAAGGCTCAATTGTGATTTGCACAAATAAACTACAGTTTAAAGAGACAGTTTTAAATCAGGCCGATGGTCGCTGGGAAGATTTCCCAGGGTCCCGCGCTGCAGCCCTGCTCGAAGACATGGAGCCTTTAAATAAATATGATCAATTATATAAGCTCTCTCTTGTATCCTACATGTTTGAAGCTGAACCAAGGCACCTGTTGTTGCATGTTACCACACTGACACCTTTGTTAATTTGCAATTGTCCTCAGCCGGTCAGAAATACAACACTGGGCTTCGGGTGAGAAGAGAAAGGCTACGTATGCGGTCTGTATTCTCAAACTGCATTCCTGCCTGCACAGTCGAAGCCCATGTGTGTGTTATTCCACACGGAGCAGATTCCAGGAGCTTCGTTTTAGGTGTAATAATCTAATTTTAGTGGGGCAGCCCCTGGAGGTGAAAGCAGCAGACAGCACAAAATGGATTATCGCTGCCTGTATCTTTAGCTAAAGGCCTCTGTCCTTCACGTTTGCACCTCCAACAAACTGCCAATGAGCGGGGCTCCCAGGGGCCAACTGTACCTCCACAGACACATGGAGGGTGTCTCTGCCTCTGCATTGACCCGTGAGCCCCGCTTACTTCATTTTTTGAATAAAGAAACACATGTTACCCACTTGATATTTGAAAGCGAGTTTCCTGTCAATTCTCCACCCCCCCTCCCTTTACAGCCTCATACAAGTTGGCAAGACGCTCTCCTGCAGCTCCAGCTTCACATGTTGATATTGAAAAACAGATGGAAATGAAATCATTGTGATTCCATGTTGCAGTCACGCCAAAGTCAACCTCGGGCATGATGGAAATGAAAGTAAGGCCTCTGGTTGTAATTGCATGTTAATTAAATTCACACAGTGTAAAACAGGAGGTTAATAAAGACGAGCAGGCAGTAAAAAACAGGATAACACTGCAGAACAAAAACAAATAAAAAACAACCATCATTTTTGTTGGCTAATTTATTATTAAAATTGGATTTCAGTTTCTAAAAAAACAAATAAACAACAGCCTGTTTTAATCAATTTTCATCACCAAGGCCTCGACTATAAAACTGCATGACCCAGAAATGTGCGCCCATATATCGTTAAAAAAAGAGCCTTATGTGTCTATTAAAGCTAATACTGTATATTTTCTCATGAATCCAAGTGCTGCAAAGGGATTTTAGGAAAGCTAATCAACTACAGACTGACCTTAAAGAAAACACCCTGCAGTCACGCGCAGGTTGCGGGCGTTGCATTGAAAGAACGTGAGAAAAATGAATCTCTTGCTTCGGTTCATTAAACGCAAATGTTTATCATATTTAGCGTGTTTACTTTGGCAGGAGCTAACAGCGAAGCCCGGAGACTAATTACCTCCATGCTGCACAGCTAATTGCACTTGTTAAGCAGAAATTGGCTGCAGCCAATTAGCTTTATCTCACAGAGAGGAACGCTAATATTTACAGTGTAAGGCTATCACTGCTTGATCAAACAACTTCATTCAGATTTTTTTTTTTTAAATTGGTAATTATCATTCCATTTGTTTGGCATTTAAAGTCCAAGTAATTAAAAATGGTGTCATTGTCGTGCTGTGTTCAAAGTTTATGTTTTCATAGTTTATGTAATCTGCAGCAGAAGGAGACTGATACAAATCAAACATATCATGTGCTTATAATTATGTCATGATAAAGGTGGCATTGTCCCAGCGGCAACATGCAGTCACATTTTGTGTGAAAAAGTTGCGAAAGTTTAGGATTTATAAGGACATTCAGTCCTGAATTTTAAAGGGGGGAAAAAAAGTCAGTTTTGGATTTATGCTTACATGAGTTGTAGAGAAAACAATTCCTGAAACATAAATAAAACTAGACAGCAAAATTATCCATTTGACCTGTACTAAAAACAATAAAATACGGTAGTATAAACGTAAATAACCAAATATTTAAATCTTAGAATAATGTATGACAACAAATAAACATGAAAAATCTGTGCTTCGATAGTCGTCCATCGGCTGAATTTCCAAAGATAAGCTGAGCAGCGATGTCGGAGAAGAATCAGGCTACTGGTTCCGTTTGGTAAATTATTAGATAGCCTATGACCTGAAAACATAACGCCGTGATAAATGTTCCTCTGATGCAATTCTTAAATAACATTTGGCAAATCGATTTCAGTACATTTCTGCCTGACCTTTGCCGTCTGTTACTGTACCAAAAAAATCACACCGTCTTTACGCGCGACCTCAGCAGAGATAAGGGCTCCCAAACAGCTCAGAGATCAGCCTCCCGGCCAATAATCATTTTGAAAGAGGAAGAAATCAATCCCAGCTCACCATGTGAGTCCCACTGATTCTCCTTCTCCTTACTTCTGCTCCTGCGGTCCCTCCTGATCATGAAGAGAAGCGCAGCAAGTGTCCGGACATCCAGCTTCGGCGCGTCTGCAGGGGAGCAGAGCAGAGGACAGACCTACCGAGAGGGGGCAACACGCCGGGTACTGGAGGAGGAGGAGGAGGAGGAGGGGGGAGGAAGACAAATTAACGGGATCAGCTGGGAGGTGAGTCTCTCCTTATAGTAACTGAAGTGAGCCAAGTGCTCCCACCTCTAGAGGAGGCGCATCCTGCCTGACGCACAGCGCACCTCCGCCAAACTGGCTCACAGTTATCCATCAAGCTCAATCAAGTTTACCAGTTTATTCTTATTTTCTTCGCTGATTTCAGGTTTGAAATATTTCGAATAGTCCAACGTCGATACTCACAGTGTCTTCTTGCTGCATGTCATCCTAACTGGCCTTTATGTCGGTATCTTGTTGACCTTTTTGCCTCTAAATGACAGTATATTATATAATATGTTCCTCGTGCCAGCACATGTTTTCTCTGAATCTCAATGGAAAACTTATTTCTTTCTGTTGTTAAACTCCACATGTCATTTATACAGTGCAAAGTATGTTTACTCAAGCACTATAAGCAAATACAAATTAGAGGTACTTATTACCCTTTAATGCTACCTTATACTTTTACTCCACTGCAGGAAAATATTACAGTTTTTACACCACTACATTTTTTAGTTACTTTGTATATTGCACTGGTAAAACAGGGCTCATTGAATACTTTTACTGTGGATACCTCAAGTACATTTTACTATGAATACTTTTGTACTTGGGGTACTGCAATATTTTCAATGCAGGGCTTTTACTTGTACATTGTGGTGTTGCTGTTTTTACTTAAGTAAAGGATCTCGACACGTCCTCCATCACCGTCAGCTTGTTACATGATGCACAGTTACAGATTAAACTACAGAGTAAGATAAAAATGCCTGAATAATAATGATAACTTATCAGTTTGAATGAGACTATTTTGCATAATGCTTTGTTTTGATACTTATATACATTTTGATAATACATCTGTATTTGCTCGACTGTTATGTAGTATTTCTATTTTTATTTAAAGCCCCTGAATATATCATTATAAATCATTAGTATTTCTCTTGAGCGTTAAATATTTGACTGACAAAGCAACAATCGAAGTTGATGTTTTAAGTGTCACTGAATCCTCAGAGGATCCCATACAGACACAGAATCTTAAAATCTCTCAGTAGAAATAACCAAAACTGCTTTAACTTGTGTTCTTGTGGGATCCCATCGCTCCTAGTAGATTTTTAAGGCCTTTTAGGTGAAGGATCCAGATACTTCTGCCACCACTGATAACATATTAGTCACTTGCTGGCAAGTTGAATGTCATCATTTATCTGAAAGTAGACCAATTTATTGTATTTGTTGTTACAAGCTCTGGAGGAAATGTCAACACACTCGAGGGGAAAAGGCTCCTGAAACAGGTTGATATGCTTTTAGAGACAAGTGGCATTTTTTCACTTAAAAGGCACTTTTCCTCTATTTAAAAAACTGGAATTTTAAGACTCAATTAAACATTTCATGGCTTGTTAAGGACATTTTTTTTTACACTGAGCAGATCCTCCACCTTCAGGTTTATCGCCACTGGCGGGCAATTTGAGGACACAGAGGGAAGCCAGTTACAAAAGTCTTATCTTGTATCGTCCAGGCAAAGATCCCACTCGCCAGTTTGCTCCAATTATCCCCCTGTGGAATAGGAAAAGTGGTTGAAGTTAATTGGCTGGAGTGGAACGTTCTCAGATGTGGACCAAAACTGATACAGATGGAAATATAAGAAAGAGGATCGAGGAGGGTGGAGGGAGGGAAGACGCTTGATTGGAGAGGAGGAAACTTTCCCAGAGAAAGCCATAAAACTGATTGATGACTTCCCCCGAGGAATGTTTCCCCAGGTGTGCTTTGTGTGCATGTGTGTGTTTGAGTGTGTGTGTGTGTCTCTAGTAGTTACAGTGCAGTTAAGAAATGCTATCCTTGGACGCAGGACAAGTGCAATAAAGCAAATTGAGGGGTGAAATAGCACATTTATGCGTCAATATTGCACTTTGGCAGCATAAACACAAAGACACAAGAGACTTCAGTGAGCTAAAATGAGGGTGGGACTAAATTGGTGCCATTTATTGAATCACTCCAGAAATACTAAGTGATAAGAGAAATCATCCCTAAAAATGATATAAGAAAATATTTAACTGCTTAACAAAACACCTCAGCTGGTCTTTGACAGGCGCTTTGCTGCCAAAGTTTGCACCCTGCAGCTAAGAGTGTGCTGAGAGACTTGAGTCATAATAAACAAAATACCATGAAAGTGCAATTATAAAAGTCAACATTAAGCCACCCTGACAGAATAAGAGCACATTTCACAATACAGGGGTGTCTTTTCGATGGATTAGCTGTGCTTATATGTTTAAAGTGCTATAATATGGCATTGTGCTTTAGTTTAATGATCGGATATGAACATGTGGATATAAAATATAGACATTATATTTATTTACATCCACGGTCCACATTTATTTTTCAATTACTGGGGCACAGAAGCAGCACAAATACTATATATATATAAAAAAAGCCTTAAATGCATCTTTTGGTATCAAAAATGGGATAATGTACCACCCTATGATGACAAGAAATATGGCTGTAGCACGTGTTCAAGTGGAATTAACTGTGTAAGTGAAAGATTTACTGCAAAGGTCCAGAACATCATCCAAAAGTGAAGATAATCTGCCTGGTTTAATGAAAATATGTGGAAACTGATGAGGAACAGAGATTCAGCATTAAGGAAAGCAGTGAAATCGAGACAAGGTACACATATGCTGATTTATAAAGGCTTGAGAAACACTAGAGAAAGTTATTCAACTGAGATGAGCTAAATATTATTTCATCACAATAAAATCAATGTTAAAAAGATAACTAATTAATTTGGAAGAATAATAATCTTAGTGTAAGTGTAAGTAGTGTCCCAATTTTTAGATCGTTACTTCAGAGGAAAAGAAGAATGAATTGGAGACAAGGGGTGTTCCTCAGGGATCAGTGTTAAGCCCCCTGATATTTTGCCTCAATGCTAACAATGATGTTTTGAGGGAAATGTAATGCTAACTGAATTATGTTTTGTATAAACATAATGAGGAAATGTTGTTAGTTAACGTGTCTGCAGGTTGTAAAAATGTTGATACTGAATGCATGTTTACTGACAACAAATTTCACTTGTTTTCCACCAAAGAGGAAATCTCACAATGCAATGCAATCAATTCAAAGTGATTACAGCATTATTCAACTTTTTAATGCTTATTTTAGGCACTGACAGTGTTTTTGTTGCTTAAACCTGATCACAGTCTGGATGTGAACCCTGGATTAACTCTGAGCATCGGCAGTGATTATGTTTCACCACCAGGTTATGAAAACAGATTAGTAAAATACAAATGTGATTTCTGAGAGACAGAGTTGGACAAATGGTATGTTTTTCCACCAAAGACAAATGTGCAGCCCCCTAATTCTGACATTCTTACCAAATGTTGAAAAGACTGTCAAAAACAAGACAGGACATGTTAATAACTGTAACAGCCATATATAGTAAATTATGTTGTAGTTATGATGGGCTCCAGCCTTTGAACTTGTGATGAGCTGATGCTTCTCCTTTAGCTTGGCAGCATCTTCTGAAGAACTTTAACAATGAGAATAAATAAATTTTGCACAAGTCGCTGTGTGTTTCTCTTTGGGATATCGCGGATCAGAAGTTGTAAGAGGATCCTCGATTTGCTTGGAGATGTATCTCACATGTCCTGTCTGTGTCAGGGATGGCCACCCCTCGTCTCAGTGGATCTTCATGAGGATCGTGTTCCCTGCCCTCTGACCTTCTCCAGCGTCTGCAGCAGTATAGACAGAGAGGAAATGATGGACAGACTTTTGACATGAACTGTCCGGGACCTTGCAACAGGCTTCTCTTGTCGACCTTGATCCAGACGAACACATCTGGACTCTGAAATTTAGCATTAAAAAAAAACACACAAAAATGACATTGTTCCTCCACACAGTGGACACAAAGCATTTCCCTTTTTTTAAATGCAGCAAGATAGATGTCTTCAAAAAATGTGGCCTTGACTGAAGGCTTTGGCTCTAAAACATGGTTGGCAAAAAGCAGAGAGTGGAAAATGATCCCGGTTGCCATGAATCCAAGTGCAGCGTTTTTGTTTGTCCAAGTTTCCCTCACTTTGTCTCAGAGTGTTGACAGGTGCTGGATGGAGAGCCGACTGTTGTTCTTCAGAGAAGGAAAACTCTCCGATAAACTGCAAGTTAGCCTGCTGCATGTGAGGCTCAGCGGTCAAGAGGGAAGATCAGAGTCAAATGTCCGGAGTGTTTTACCTTCTGCTTACGATGATAAAACAATGTCTTATCCTCAGAGGGGAGCAGCTTGATGACAAAGAGCTCGTAGTGAGCGAGAAATCCAGATATTCAAACAGGCATTTAGTAGCCTGAAGGTCTAACATGCAGATGTACATAATTTTTTGTCCATTACACACCTTTACAAATTTAGTAGTAGCACAGACAACAAAACTTTGTCTTATAAAAGATTAAAAAAGAGGAAAAATCACGACCAGTGTCAGCACTCACTGACCTGCCTTTGTGACAGGATAAAAATGTTGTGTGTCTGTCTTGTAGGAGTTTTATCATCAAAATAAGTGGCATGTAATTTCATAAGAGTGCTGCTGACAGATGTTAATATTTTGATTTATTGTACAAGGTTGAAAATTAAACCACAAATGGAAAAATAAGCCAATCAGCAGTTATGCATTTCTCCTGTTTGGCTGATTCCACCAGCCAGACTGACTGCTGGAATAAAAGCTGGGCTGCAGTGCATCCTGCAAAGATGAAAGCTGCACGCACAAACCAATCAATCAGACTGCTGGGAAACATGATTGGTTTTTTAGTTAATCATCTGGAAAAAAATGCACGGTTTGATTATTAAAGTTCAAGCATCCAGTTTTACCACACTGTTGATTTAATACGATGTCGAAAGCATGTTGATATTTCAGATGCATCTGCAGGTTTAGTCTGCGAAAAACAAACATGACATGTAAAAGCTCCAGCAATACCATGTGCCTGTAGAGCCAGTACACTGTTTTATTTGTAGCATGTCTGTTTTGTCTCTGTTCACTGTTTTTAACTTTTATTATCATTGGATATTTTAATTTTCCCTCCTGAAATACTTAAAAAAAAACGTGGTTCAACCATTCAAGCATTGTTTTGAAAACAGCTGTATAAATAAACATTATTGTAATTAGAATAATTACCATTATTGTAAATGGTTTTGCTTGTATCACTATCATCTACCCATAAAAAACAAAAGTGAGTGAGGCAATATGAAGTTTTTTTTCTCAGACGTTATTTTTTATTTTATTTTTTTTTTTATTAATAAACTGTTTACTTCAATGCAGATATTTGTGTTTTCATGCTGTAGGCAGAAATATCAATGGACCCAAACTGTGCAGCTCTGCAAGGACAGAAAATGTGCGTTAATTTAATCTGATGATCATTTCATACACACAGTATTCAGTAATAAATGCAGCAGGACTGGGACAGCTGTCTGCTTCAGTACCAGTTTGTCTGCGCTTTGTTTTGCTCTTCGCTGCCCTCTTGTGGTTGGATCCGGTGCTGCTGCTGCTGCTGCTGCTGCTGCTGCTGCAGCTCTCGCAGACGTGGTCATCACCATCCGCTGACCGCCACCTTGATGGGTAAAAACATTTGTGTCACATGTTTTTGAGAAGAATTTCGTTTGTTTTTAGAGGTGGACAGAAAGAAGATGGATGAAAGAGGAGTTATGATGAAACTGACCTCCCGCTCATAAAAGAACAAGCCCTCTTCACTGGGTCCTTGTCTGAAATGGGCTCTGCTTCCAGGTAGCATGTTATATATATCTACAGGAGACAGTGCGACACATGCTGAGGCATTTTTCTTTCTGCTGTAGGTATGAATGTGTATAAAAACATGTGAAACCAGTGCTGACGGTGTGTCTGTGGTCCTGGTGGAAGAGGAAAGGTTGGAGTTGAATCTGGAGGAGTTGGTCCTGGACTCTGGGCAGGAAGCGGGAGCTGGAGCCATGCAGCTGGGAATCTGTAAAACATCTGCAAAGAACAGACCCAACCATATCAGATTTAACTCGTGCCCTCAGCATTTATTACGTCAGTAATTTGGGTGCATTTTATAATAACAGGATACAGAAACTGGGAGGATTTAAGCCAGCAATGTGGGCCACTAAAATGTGCTCAAAGGGAGTAGTTTTCCTTTGGAAACTTAATTAGAGGAACCAGTGTAGACATTAAAGATATGAGGACTCACCCCTGGTGGTCTATGAAGGGGTATCTGGGGTAAGAGTTCACATCAGGGGTCGGAGTGGCCACACAGCTGTCTACATACAGACGAAGAGGAGGAGGAGGAGGATGATCTACAGAGGCCTCGATGTTGACCGTTTCACCCAGGAAGTAGACGGATGACTTTCTGTCACTGCTCCAGTCATCTGGGGAAAGATATTTGTAAATTTAATGGTTCATTCAGGGAAATGTCATTATTATTTGCCAACTTACATAAAGAAACTCATCACATTTAACCCAGATTTACTAGGAAATAGGTCATTTTAAGAGTAGAAAGGAGATTTTTTACAGACCACACTTGAACCAGCTCACCTGTCATGAGCCTGAGGTGGAAGTCCAGGTCGAGCTGCATCGACTGGGTGGAGATCAGGGGACTCCAGGTTGGTTTCAGGGCTCTGCTGCTCACTCTGTACCTCCTGCAAGGTGGAGGGATTTCAGCCAGGAAACATGATCATTTCAGTGAGCATTTCCATTCCAGAAAGTAGTAGTAAATTGTAACTGATAGTGGAAGTTCCCCAAATAAAGTGCCAAATTCATAGCAAAAGAATGAAAAGTGAAATATTACTTTTTAAAGTGTAAGTGAACAGTGTGGCCAACACGACATGACCAATTGCTGGTGAATGAATTTGTCTTTTTTTGGTTTTTGATATTACTTTTCCTCAACTACTTTAACACCTGATTCTCCTGCTTCAGCAGATCTTCACTATCTTGACTCCAGTTGATGTAGACTTTTAATCAAGACTGAACACTGATGACACATTACACCAGTTTTTCATTTTTAGCATTTTTTACTTGTTTTACTCTTGATATATAAGGCATTACATGGTCATCTTATGAGGAGCTGTTATGACCTCAGTTTGTTTTGCTCCTCCATTATTATGATTAAGATCCCATTAAGGGCATTGCAGGAGAGGAATGATGACACCAATCAATCAATTGAATTAAACATAAGCAGGAATTTGAGTTTTGTTTTACTATCATGTGAACATAAATCTATCCTCTAAGCCTGGAAACTAAAGGTTTTTTTTTGCTGTTGTTGCTCCCTGACTCTGGAAAAGCCTCCAAGAAGCATCAGAGAAGTCAAATCAGTGTTTATTGTGGCTTTTACTTTGCAGATTTTACTCTTATTTCTCTTTGTTCTGCACAGTGTAAAGTGTTCTCTCTCCGATATCGCCCTCTTTCCCTGTAAACCACTTTGTACCTGCCACATAAATAAAGTTTGCTTTCCAGAGGCCATTTTTTTGTGTAAGTGCACCTTCCATATTCACAGTGGACAGGAACAGCAGCTCCTTCTCGCTCCTGAAACACGTTTCCAGGTGATGTTGGAGAATACAGCAGCATGTTGCTGTACAGCACAGCACTCTGGGTGAACTGCACACAAAGGCATTATCAAAATAGATCCACCAGGTGGCAGCATTGAGAGGCTATGATCCATAAAACACTCCTTTATAGCAACGCCTGCGCTGCAGTTAAACATACATTGTATTTCCATTATTAAGAGGCTCACCATCACTTCACTCCCACAGTCAGTCAGAGGTGCTCTGATGATGTACTCCCCATTTCCAGACACTCTGGCCGTGCAGTGACGTTGCCCATCACTGACGGGTCCCAGCCTCAAGTGTTTGGGTTCCACGGGCAGGCTTGGGTCAAACAGATAGGCTCTCATCACAACCTCTACACTGTCCTCATCACATTTCACCACAAAGGTCTTGACCTTGTGACCTCCAGAGTGAGAGCTGGGTTTGTTTGTCGGATCCAAAGAGTTTCCTTCAAGAGCGGCCAAGTCGGAGAAAGACAGAAAAAGAGGTTCGCTTTGGTAAGTGTAGCACCGAATCCTCAGAATGCACAGAGAAACTGCAAAGTAGATGAGGATAAGAGGCATTGTGGCGCTGCGTTGACAACTTCTCTAAGTGCAAAGCGGCTGTCAACAGGAACACACCTGACACTCATCATCCTTTATTAGTGACCTGCAGCGTCATGGACTTGAAAATTGTGCTTTCATGCTATTTGAGGACATTTTTCTGTCATAAAATGAAAAAACTGAACATACAAAAATGTTATAAAAAAGTGTTTTATTCACAATGAAAAAAATGTACATATTTCATTTAAAGACTGCAACTCTGGGTAAAAAATACCGATATGTACCATATAGTGTCGGCTTGAGGAGAGATGTAACAGCATTTACACATAATATAACAGTGGAAAGGTCTCTAACATTCATGGTAAAGGCTTCAAATGTTAATCCAAACCGCTGACTGTTCAAAAAGGTGCAACCGTTCTTAAAAAACTGACACCATTCATAAAAAAATAACACAGGAAAGTCTGTAAAGCATCATTTCACACTATTACAACTCCCAGCATGACCTCTAATGAAGGTTTTAATCAAGATTTGGCACCAAAAATAGTGTTAGCTGGCCGTGTGATTTCTAGCCAAGGCTAGAAACTGAGGTTATTTCATTGTCTCCTGCGTTTTGAAAATGTTTTTGCTCAAAGCTCCCCGGCGTCGTGCGTCTTCCCCTCCTTCTCACCGGCTCCCTCCTCTTCTGTGCTGTCATTTCCTGCTTCCTTTACCTCTCCCTTGGTCCCCATGTCTCCTTTCCACACCTCCTTCATACATTCTGAGGGCGGGAGAGAAAAAACACAAACACACACATGTGAGAGGAGGTTTGATGGGACTTCAGCTGAATGTGTTCCTGCATTGGACCACGAGTGTAACGAGCCGGCACCACTTCCTCTGTGTCGTCTACCTTGTTCTGATCCCTTGAGGACGTGGTTCTGACAGAGGAAGCTCTCCAGCCTCTGGTCCTGATGATGGAAGTACCAGTCCTCCACCACCTCCTCATACTGCTCCAGCATCGTCTCACACTGACCAACACACACATACACACACAATTTAATGTGGTCAAAAGCACTTGACAACACGTCCATGAAGACATCTGCATACAACCTCTTTAAATTAAAACACTGTGGAGTTTGATTGTGTTTCAACATTAACAGCTGGCACACACACATACACCTCCTCCTACCTGTTTTTTCATGTCCGACACCTCGACAGAGGGCTCGTCCCAGAGCTCATATGGCAGACCCAGGTCCACTTTAACGCCCTTGTGGACCAGGTTCTTCAGAGTTGTCATGGTCTGACTGGCACCCTGCAGCACACACAAACCAGCGAGCTGTCAGTCTGCTACACAAGTGATGGTTTTAGGACTGTGGAGCATATTATATGCACCGGATGGGAAACATGTCACCTTTACTTCAGTTTTACTCGCCATTAAAACCTGCAGCTAAAAGTAGCATGTGAGACGTTTACAAAGCAGGCAGGTGAACTCCACCTTGGCGTATCGGAGGCTGCCGGGCCTCTCTGCATGGACGTTATAGTGCAGGATACGGTCACATATGTTGTCTACCGCCTCAGTCAGACGGGTCTCCCTGTGATCAAAAGGACATGAGGATCATCATGAGGAATACAGATCAGCTGTGAAACATAGTTCATGTCTGTCAGTGCAGGGACTCCACATGACTGGGGTTATTTTAACAGAAAGCTCTTATCCAGAGCGCTTTAAAACAGCATTTACTTATAATGGTCTTCATATTATAAGAGACAATCCCCTGAGAGAACTTACGAGGTGTTGTATTTGATCTTTCTTCTTCTCTTGCCTGTGTCCAGCACTTCTCCAACCTCCAGGACTTCTTTGGAGCGACCGGTTTTCTCCAGCACATCCTGCAGCTCTAATGTTAGAAACTTACACACTGACAGAGAGGAGACAAACAGGAATAAAGTGTTAGAAGACCTAATTTGTATTTATGTACATGTCAGTGTTCATGCAGACACTCGAGGACAGAAAGCTATGTTGACAAATGCCACACTGGTGTTATAAAAGCCACATAAATAGCATCGTAACAGCTAGCTAGTTACACTTCTTCGACCTACCTTCGCACTTATTCGGCAGCCTCTCGTCTTCTTCTGCTTTAACAAAACCGCAGACACAAAATAAAACAAGTGTAAAAAGTTTCATTGCAACAGTTTTCTGTTGAAACTGCCAACAATTAAAAGTTATGCATTACTTCAGCCACATCGGCGTTTTTTAAGGGAAGATGAAACTGCGCATGCGTGGTGTGCCCCTACACAGACAAGAGAAGTAGATTCCTGGTGGTTGGATTTCAGGGAAGATTGTAGATAGATGATAACGCCAACTCATGAGCGATAAGTAGTCATTTTTTTATTCAATATTTTACAGTTTGACATTCAGTTTGACCATATTTCTATATAATTATTTTTTTCTGAAGGCATTTTCCTCAACATTTTTGCCATTATTTGTGTGATCTGCTACTGTAATTCGATTGTTATTGTCTTTTGAGACATTTTGCACCATGAGATCTCCACTGACTGGGTTCATAGTTCACGGTGACGAAAGGAAGCTGCAGTATTTGAACACACAAAAGAATGCAAAAGTAATGTCTTATTCTATCTACAACATAAAGCCAAAGTAATGCACAACAAAGTCCATATTTTAGGATATTTGTCCAACAGTCACCTCTGTCTGGAAGTGCTGGGTTGTAATTCATCTGCTGGTTGATTGAATGGATGTTTAAAAAAAGACCATTAAATTAATTCCTCATTTAACAGCAAAACAAAACATATTTGAAACATTGCCACATATTTTATTTGGGAAGATATTTAAAAGAGACTAAACTGATGATGGTAAAAGAGCAGCAATGATTAGGTGATTAATCAGTAAGCAGATGGAAAGAAAGTTTATTGCCAACTATTTTGATATTTGATTAATCATTTCAGTCATTTTTCAGGCAAAAATGTCAAACATTTGCTGGTTCCAGCTGCTTTTTTTGCGAGTCTTTGGGGTTTGCACTGCTGGCTGAACAAAAGAAGCATTTTGAAGACATCACTTTGGGCTCTGGGAAATTGTGACAAGCATTTTCCACAAGTGATTAATCAAGCAATGAAAATACGATAAAATAAAATCCTCAACAAGTAAAAATAATAAACACAGAACCTCAGTGGACAATAAGACAGATTTAGTCTAAGGTTTGGATGCTTGTGTTGGTTTTGAAATCACTGACACAGCTTTTCAGTCATGTTTAATCTTTGTCTCTGGATGTGTTTCTTCAAAAAGGTCAATCTACATGAAAAAGTAAAAACTAATTTTTCTATTTATTGCTCAGTATTATTCCTAGTAGCCATTGCATTCATTTAGCTGAAACAGACTTTGTAGTTTATCAGCATTCAGGTTGGTCCCACTCACAAATGGGTGATAATTAGCTTGATATTTGGCAGTGAGGTGGTTAAAATAGAAGGCGCTTGCCTCTCGGTTTCTCAGGTGTCAGGGGCAACACACTCTCCAGCAACAGATACTCCAGGAGACTGCTAAAGAGACGCTCGAGAGGAGAGGAGAGGAAGAGGAGGAGACCGAGAAGATAAGACAGAAAATGAGAAGAGGCCATGTCGATATGAGGGGGGAAGAGGAGCAATGTTCACGCTCACCAACCAGAAGAGCGCGAGCAGCAGTGAGTGACGCACACACATGGGCAAACACACACACACACACGCTCCTAGAAAACACATTTGTTTATGTTCTCCAGCAGCAGAACAGTTTGCACTCAGGCGTCACAGGATAAAGTGTTCATCTTAAGTGTCTGAAACTCAAGAGCGACTGCAGTAACTGTAGGATGTGACAGGCGTGAGGCTTCCACGGCTGTAACTGTGTGTTATGTCACTTAGCGAGGTGACTGTCTGTCTATTGTCTGTGTGGAGGGAGATAAAGTTACACAGGCTTTCAGCTCCAGCAGTGACACTCTGCTGTGTGTCACATGGCTGTCAGTGCACATACACACTCACACACACACACACAAAGATGATACACGGTCATAAGAGATGGTGTCAGGGAACTTGCTGCCCTCACATGAAGCCTGCGCTCATCCTGCAGCATCAGTCTTCTTGTTTGCATTTTATTCTCGTCCATTTGCCTGATTTCATTTTTGTCCTGCAGTTCCTGTGAAGAGGAGATGACACTGAGCTAAGTCGCTGCTGGAGATGAATCAAACGCTCCTGGCTGATCCGGGGGATAGAAGAAGAAAGTGTCGGCCGGCTTTCAACAGCTGACTCTGGGACAAAGAAGAAGACGAGAAAGGAGGTGACAAATGCCGGCTGTTTGTCACAACAGAGCATGAGCGACTTGGATTCCCTAATGACCAAAAGAGGACACGGTCCTGGATCCACTGCCTGAGCTCGAGGGATAGTTTCAGAATCTGATTTCTGATTCTCATTTCATCTCAGGGAAGACAGTGAATAAACTTGCCTGACTTTAAGGTAAAAGAATCAACCTGCACTTTATTGCGTGAACACTTGTAGAAATGGTATTAAACTCAATCTAATGTACTTTATAATGAGTGATACTTCAAGAAGTCCTGTGGCTTTAAATTACTGCACAAAAAGGTCACTAATGATTCGATCTGTCATCAAAATCTGAGCTTAAGGGCAGAATTCAAATCACAAACAGACTAACAGAAGGCAATAATAAATCTGTGTATCCAATGTTATCTTACATCAGTAATGTTTAATGCTTATATTTCCATCTATTCAAATAATTCATCATTATTTAAGGAACAGTTACTTTTCATGTACTGGAAAATGTTTATTTAATTGTTGTTAATGTACAAGGCAGCAAATTTACAGTTGTTAACTTTAACAGTTAAAGTGTACATTAATTAATAAACAGCTTTATGTGGATGAAAGCTTCTTAGACGAGCGCTTAATGCAACAATAAAAGATCCTTCTCCTCTATATTTATCCTTATTGTCCTGCACAGGGAATTTGTCCTCGCAGCACAACAAAGACAGACATGTCACAGCAGAGTAATTGCACAGAAAATGGTTACACAGCAGCAGTAAAAGTAAAAGCAATAAACAAGTTTAGACAAGTAATAACTAGAAAAGGTGCTAATTAATGGACTGGCTGCAAAGGAAGGGATTTTTATTGCAAAAGAAGTTTCAATCTAAAACAAGAGTTCACTGAAATTGATTCAATCTAAACCCACAAATCCAAAAACATCCAATAAAAGACTTTTCTGGACAAAATCGAGCCAGATGTGTCCAAAATACTACAAAAATAGCACTTTTAAATGACATATTAACTACGACTTGACTGAGCTGTGACGCATCATTCATAATTGATGGTCTGGTAGGTTTTAAGTGATGGCGTGAGCCTGCAGAGCTGTGATCAAATCATTCCCAGTCACAGGAATTCACCGTTTTCATNAGAGCTCAATTAAGTAACCAGTATCTATGTCTGTGCCTCAGCATCTTTACACTTTTTCTTATCACAGGACATAAGACATAAAAAGTGGAGTAAAGTAGGGCTGCAGCTAACAGTTGTCATTATTGATTAATCTGCCCATTATTGTTGTGATTGATTCATCATTTAGTTTCCAAAATGTCATTGTTGTCACATAATTGTTCAACCAGCAATCAAAAACCCAAAGACTCTTCATTTCTATCATAAATAACAAAGAAAATCTGTGATTCCTGATATTTAAGAAGCTGGAACTGGCAAATGGTTGACATTTTTGCTTGAAAAATGATTGAAAGTGGGTCTGTCATTGGGTACATTAGGCCTTAAATGAATACAACCTTTAAAAACCTGCAAAAACAGCTTACAAATTAAATTAAATTATAATCCATTATATATGCTATCAGTGTAACTCTATCTGTGGCCATTTCCAGATAAACTTCACATTTATCTTCTTTCCAGCTCTCCTGAAGCCTCTCGTCTCCGGCCACAATGCCCGAAAGAGTTCACAGTTTCCAGGGCCAGAGCTTCCACAAGCTGAGGCGGGCCTGCTTGCGTCGAGGCGCTCTCTTCAAGGATCCCCTGTTCCCCGCCACGGGCCAGTCCCTCTTCTACAAGAGGGAGCCCCCGCTGGGGCTGACCTGGAAGAGGCCGAGGGTGAGGGATCTTATTCACCAATCCTTGTTTTTACAGCTCTCCATTGCCACATTTTACGAGTTCAATCCGAGTCGCACAACAACAAAGAGTTATTTTAGAAATATATCTCCTCTCCTCACATGTCTAAATGGAGTGGCCGGCTTGGCATGCTACGTTTCCATCAGATTGGGTTAATTTAAGCGCTTTCTATTATAGGAGAGGCGTCAGGCAGTGAAAGCTGAGCCCTCAGGGAGCAAGTGGCTCGTGCTGCCGATGGGCTGCTCTGTTGGTGTGTGTGTGTGTGCGCGTGTGTGTCTGTGTATATACAGTTTAGAAAAAGCAGCAACCAATTGAAATAGTCCAGGTGTTTTTAGCAGTGTTGAGAAAGATGTAGCTGTGTGCAAGTGTAGGTGTTTCTTGTGGCCTTTAATGGTGGCAATGAAATGGGAGGTTGAAGTCAAGGGCAAATTATTTATTGTCAGGTGTCGATTGCCAAGAAATGATATATTTAACGGCGCAATCACATGTTAGGAAATTGGATTAGACATACTATCATTGGATGGTACACATTGGTTGGCTCTTTTCTCTAAAGTTAACACGCAAGTTTGTGTGAAAATAGAGATGACGTCAAGTGAAATCTAAGACTTTATGAGACCTTTTTAGTGCCAAGTTAACTAGAATTTAATCCATTTAACATGTTGGTCAAAGAATGATGGAAAACCAGTAGAGATAACTGGGCAATGATAGTTTATTAGGTACGCAAATTGATTAAATTCTTAGTAAATTAATTAATGTGGCTCAGATGCAATGTTAATGTTATTGTCCACAGTGGGTGTGAAAAATATTTTGTAAAATAATTTTGTAAAATATTTAACTACTTTCTGAATTCAATGGTTTTTAAGACGTTTTAAAACCTGTCGATGCTCTGAATTCACCATGTCGTCACACTGTGCTCAGTAAAATCAGTCAAAAATTGTCTGTCATGCGGTCAGCAGTTCATGAGGGTCATTCTGTATGTGGGCCAAACCTTCAAGCGCTCTTAATGTGAAACCCTGCTGGCTATTAATTGGCTGATTCAGGCCTGAGGAGAAAGGATTAAAGGTTAGGTGTTGCTCCGCTCAGGTATTTTAAGTGTGCATCAACAGGGAGTCGGACGACAGAGTGACATCTGTCACCTCTCTGCTGACACACCGAAACTACATCCGCTCAGTCTATAACTTCCAATTTGCGGTCGACTTCACGATCTCGGTGGCCTCGTACTTGTTATGAACTTGATATCATCTTGATGAAGATCATCTAGAGTTACGTGTAAAGAGGTTATGACCACCGAGTGTGCATTTTCCTGCGTGTGTGTGTGTGTAGAGCAGCACTTCTACTGTTACCTGACCCTGTCCAAACGGAGATCAACAGGTCCACACAGACAGGATCTGTCCCCTCAGCAGTGCTGTGACACGCCGACTGAATCAGCCTCATAAAACACTGTGACGCTTGTAACTGCTGCAGTCATTAAGCAGGTTATTTAAAGCTCCTGTATAATCAATATTCTGATATTAGCAATGGATCAAATGACTGTGAAAGGGATCAGTTCCCCTCAGCTCTGCAGAGCATTTTTGCGTCTTTGAGCTGTTTTGGTATTCTGACTGTTGCTGCCCCCAAGTGGCCAAAAAGTCAACTAACACAGGTTCAATGTCTCTTCTGATCAAACTCCAGGAGATATGTAAGGACCCACGTCTGTTTGTTGACGGCATCAGCACTCGTGACCTGCACCAAGGCAGTCTGGGTAACTGCTGGATGGTGGCTGCCATTTCCTGCTTAGCATCTGAGCCATCGCTGTGGAAAAAGGTTGTGTTTTCATGTTCTGTCCTCCTTTTTCCTCCCTGTCATCTGTCGTCCATTTTATTGCTTTCTTGCTTCCGTCTTTCCCCCCCTTTGTCTTTCTTTTTGTAAATGTGCCGGGGTTAGCCAGCTCGTTATTTTTGAACTTTTCCTTTGGCGAGATGCTGTTGAAAGCTATAAAGTGGTTTCCTCCGCCCAGGTGATCCCCGACCACGTGGAACAGGACTGGAATCCAAAGCGTCCTGACCTGTACGCAGGAATCTTCCATTTCCGCTTCTGGCGACTTGGCCGTTGGATGGATGTTGTTGTGGACGACCGTCTCCCGGTCAATGGCGATGGAGTGCTGCTCTTCTGCCGCTCAGCCACACCACGAGAGTTCTGGAGCGCCCTGTTGGAGAAAGCCTACGCCAAGTGAGGGCTCCAGGATCTTGCAGGATCCAGTCTTCTCTCAGTCACCCTTTTGTTCTGTAGTACTGTTTAACAGCCACAAACACACAGAACCTGGCAAAATCCAATTCTCCCAAGAATTACATCCACATTGGATGATTCTTCGCCTCACAGCCGGTCTATCTGGTTGCTCTTTAGGCTTAACGGCTGCTATGAGGCCCTGGAGGGAGGAAACACGACAGAGGCACTGATCGACTTCACCGGTGGGGTTTCGGAGCCCCTCAGTCTGGATCGTGAGGCCCTCAGCCTGCACAGTGAGCAGAGGAGGGTGTTCTTCCAGACGCTGGCCAAGGCCCACGAACGCAAAGCCCTCATCACCTGCTCCATCCGGGTAGGGCCTTTGATCTCTGAGTATCTCAAAACTAAAGAGACGAATAATGTGTTAGAAAAATTCAGCATATGTTGCTTTTCTCAGCCAGCAGAGGGGGAGACAGTGGAGTCAGTGCTGGATTGTGGCCTGGTGCGAGGACACGCCTACGGGATCACAGCGGTGAGGAAGATGAGGCCCGGGGAAAGGCTGCTGCAGACGAGCGGGATGGCCCGACTCTTCATGGTGCGCATGAGGAACCCATGGGGGACCATGGACTGGACGGGTGCCTGGAGTCAGGGGTGAGGGTACTGGCTTCATCTGCCACATGTGACTGCTGAGTACATCATACATTTTGCTGGAGCTGTGGGAATAAAGCCTCCGCTGACATTTAACAGTCTGTTTCACAACATTTTATAGTGCCACTGCAGTGTTTTTTGGACAATTTGTGACATTTTACAATAGTTTAGGAATTGCTTTACGAGAGGACATCTGCCGTTTACATTATGTAAGTCTGAGAAACTCTGAAAATGGCCAAAATGGACCTATAAAGGTTTCCAGAGGTTGAAACACTACTTGTATTTTTCATATGTCATTTCCAGTGTGTCGAACCTTGAAGCTCTGCGTTTTTTTCTGCTGCCTTTGACATTATTGCCCTTGCACGCCCCCTGCAGGTCACAGCAGTGGCAGCAGATGAGTCGCACAGAAAGGGAGAAGATGGGCCTCGCTGTTCGAGATGTTGGGGAGTTCTGGTAGATTTTCATTCATTACTATTTATCAGGATCTCCATAACCTCTCAGTGATATAGCTGCTAGTTGTCCAGGTGTCCACATGAAATAATAAATTCAATTAATATGATTTATATCCAAATATCTGTTGGTTACTCTCATGTTCATTTATTTCCACAGGATGGATTTCGAGGATTTCTGTCACTACTTCACAGATGTGGTGGTGTGCCGGCTGGTGGAGCAGGCTCTGCTGTGGCCGAGCTCTCACTGGAGGGAGGTGCGCCGCTATGGGGAGTGGGCTCCTGCTCCCTCTTCCCCTGGAACCCATCCACCCACCGCCCTCCACAGCAACCACACGCTGAGCTTGGGGAGGAACAGTGCAAAACCTGGAGACACCAAGCAGCGAGGCAACCGGAAGGAGGCCAGACTCGGGGAGAGTCAGCAGGAGGGAAGGAAAGGAGGACGGTGTGAGGGAGATAAGGCTGTGAAAAAAGCTACAAAGAAAGATGAAGGTCGAGAGGTGGGGGAATGGGAGCCACAGATGGATAAGAGGAGTCGATGTGGAGGATGCATCAACCACAGAGACACTTTCCTGCACAACCCACAGGTAACACTGAAGTGGAAAGTCTCATTATGAGTGCAAGAATTCAAACCTGCCTTTTCTTCCTGGCTTTCTAGTTCATGTTTGAGGTGAGAGGCAAAGAGGAGGAGGTGCTGATCTGTCTGCAGCAGGAGGACCGGAGGATAAGAAGGAAAGACGGAGGAGGGGAGAACCTGCCGATTGGCTTTGAGGTGCTGAAGGTGAGCAGTTCATGGAAAAGTGAACACACATCCTTTCAGTTCCCACAACACACAAAATAATTTCCTCCCTGCTGCCTCGTCGTGGTCCAGGTGGAGGTGAACCGCTGCAGCCGGGTGCAGTGTGTGGTGGAGCAGGCGCTCAGCTCCGTCTACATGGACTCCCGCAGTGTGACGCTGAGGGGGACTCTGGCTCCAGGTCGCTACGTGGTGCTGCCCACCACCTTCCTGCCGGGCCCCACAGGACGCTTCCTCCTACGCCTCTTCTCCCATTCCCACATCCAACTCAGGTGTGTGAAAGTGTGTGTGCATGTTTGATAAAGGCACAAAAGTTGTTTCTTATGCTCAGAAATAAACAAGATCCTTGTTTTGTTGGATGAAAATTAACCTTTATTTTGTTTTGTTGTTCGTTTTTCATGCAGGGAACTGAGGGAGGATTTGCCATCTCCCTCCATCTTCCAGTGTTTTCTACCTCAACCCACCGTGGTGACCACCGTCCATCTCCGCAGGGCGTCAGGACTCAGCGCTCCCAAACAGACAGGTGCCTCATCGCTCGACACCACGTCATTTTACAGATGGAAGACACCCGTAGCTTCTCGAACGTTTGATTTCTTTGTGAAATGTTGGGTAAATTGATCTTTGGGATTTGAACTGTGGTTACATGAAACTATCAGAGAGGTTCAGTGGAGAAAAGTCTCAGTAACAACTCGTATTGGAGACATGTTGGCGGTTTAATGGTGAACAAAATCTATTTTATGAGCTGATCACATGTTTTTAAAAGTAAAACTACCTCAGAATTGTGCTTAAATACTTGAATAATACTTCAGCAAAAGTCGCTGCTTGCTCTCTTGTGCACAGCTGTTGTGTTGTGTGTTACGATCCACAGCTCCAGATGTTTACGCCATCGTGCGCTGTGAGAATGACTCCATCAGGACGCGGGTTATCAAGGCAGAGGGAAACCCGAAGTTCAACCTCAGAGCCATCTTCTACAGGAGATACCCCGACACACACATCTCTATTGAGGTTTGACACCTTCACATCCCCTCTTTCTCTCTCACACACACACTCACATAATGCACCCACAGCTGTAATGGTCATCGCCTTGCTGTGTGCAGCTGTGGAGCAGAGGTCTGATGTGGGACTCGGTGCTCGGCAGGGCTCGACTCCAGACGGCACAGTCGGAGAGGAGTCGCAGCCACGTGATTGACCTGCGAGGCGGCCAATCCCGTTCAGGATACCGACGGTGCATCTACGTTGAGACGTCCTCCAGCGTCTGCCTCATAGATTTGTGACTGCCGTCCTCCCAGGTGGAAGCTGGTGGACAAACAAAGGTGCTGCAGTTGAATTCACAAATTTTTGATTAATAGGTGCCCAGTGTATTTAACTAACACTGAGCAAACATTGTCTCAGCGCAGTGACCGGTCAGAGTAAATAAAGTTTCTATTATTCAAAAGGTGTTCTGTGCTGATCTGCAGGTCAGACGTGCAGGCGAGGCGTCGTTTGTGACTTCAGCAGTGCATTAAAAAAACAAACTGCTGCCAAAATGAGTGTTTTGTGTGTTTAATTTAATTTGATATATCATTAGCTGACAGTTGTCATATGTGTTTTTTTTTGCTGATGAAATTGTCACGTGATTTTTACTGTTATTTATGATAATATTTATGATATGGTAATGAAATAGCCGACAATGTGTGAGTGATGTCTTTTTTATTATAGCCAAATATCACATTTGATTAAAGTCGATTTAAGTCATTGTCCTGAGGGTTTGAATTATTGAAATAACTCATATTTTACGGACGACTGCACGTTGAAGATCTGTTTAAGGGACACTTTCACTTCATGCAGCCCAGACAGATTTGTTGCCAATTCACAGGTTTGCATTCCTGCACGTCACTTCAGATCGCCTCGTATCTGTCAGAGATGAGACTCAAATCAGCAGTCAGAAAATGTGCACGTTGAAATGAACCCTGGTTAGAGTGGATGCTTGAGCAGAGGCCGCAACGCAAACACACAAATGTTGGGACATTATGTTCGTCCAACCTTAAAATCACACCATAAAGGGAAAACAAGTGAACATTTTGCTGATATTTTGTACGTTTTACATGATCTGGAGATACAGTCACAGACTTGACTGTAACCGTAATGCAGCTGCTGCTCAGGAGAACAGTGTGCAGCCACAGCAGCAACAGGCAAAGGTTCATTCAGCCTCTATCTGTTCTCATTTGGCAGCATTTGTATATCACGATCCTGAGCCTGTTCTGTTGGAGTTCTGCTTTTCAAAGTGAAGGGAACTTCCTGCAGTGTGGTTTGTTTTAGGTGGTCAGTGTTTTTGTGTATCCACCTGCATTTCATGCCACTTTAACAACTTTTACAGCTTTTACAGGTTCGATTTTTCTGTTTGTGCCACTTTTCTCTCTCTCTGTTTTGCCAAGGAAGTCCAGCACTCACTACTTTACCTGATTGCTTGATTTACATTATTTTTCTTTAATTTTGAATGAATTTAATAGACATTATTCTGACATTCTGCATAGTGAGTACTTTGGGCTTGTAGTTTAGTACTTTATTTTCTTAAACGAAAACTTTTGCACCTTTGCTTAACTAAAATCTTGAATACAGGGCTTTTACTTTCTTTTCACGTGGTATTCCTAACTTTTACCAGCCGTCACGAGCCACTTTTCCAATCAGCTGACCGCGTGAACGCCTCTTTGGGCATGCGCGCTCCCGACAAGTGGAGGTTTGGCATCCCACAAGGCGCGGCTGTGAGACGCGCAGAGCCACAGCAGCACACACAGGGAAGGCACACCGAAAGGTAAGTGTGAGAGGATGAAAGAAGACTTTTCAACCATTGAATTCCGTCTTTGACACTAACTTTGTGTCAGATCTACAGCCTGGTTGTGGACGGAGCCCATTATCGGACAGCGGAGGTTAACTTAACGCCGGTGCGTTGCAGAGGCGCGGAACTGTGCAAGTCAGAAAATAAAAGGCGAGGCCGCTGTGTCACCTTATCTCCACCGGTTTGACAGCATTTTTGTAGCCTGCGAGTGAAGTTTTGCCAAAGTTTCTATGATTGTGGCAGTTTTTTGAAGCTTAACCTCGTGAAAGTGCTGAAAGTCCATTTTTCCTTACCTGTTGTGGGTTTTCATTCATAATAGCTTTAAAGTGTCATTTAAACTATTAATATTTAAAATGGGACCAAACCAGTCATGTTTGAGCTTCACCTACTGTCTCAGGTTGTTTTCATGAATTTGCTTCATTTCTGGTGTGTGTCTTGGTGCACAGGTTGTCTCTTGTCAATGCTGTTCCTGTCATGTTGGTCCAACAGGCTCTGTGGGGAATGCAGTCAAACCTCTTTGCTGCAATTCCCTTTAAAGTAAAACACTGCACTGTGTGGGTGTAAACTGGGTCTTGAATCCACACTGTGTGCTATTTATGTCACTACGTCCTCTAATCATATTTGCAGGCTGGGCTGGACTCATAATTAGGAACTGCATTAAAATTAAATTGGATTTAAGTCGGGATGAATCGCACTGAAAGTTTTTACAGTTAAGTCACGCTTGTGTGCGGCCACTTGCACGTATGATTTGTTTGTTAAAACTCTCTGTGTCTTCAATTTCTGTTTAACACAAATAAAATTCAAATCTTGAGGGAAACCACCAATCAAGTTCTGTTTGCTCGTCACAAAGGCTTTACCTGTAAATGCTGCTGTATGACATCTTATGTGGCCCTGAAAGGAACTGTTGAGGTGTCAGGGGTGTAATGAAAGACACTTGTCCAGTTGCTTTTTGGGAAATGTAGACAATTAAATACATGTGCTCAAGTGACATTACATGAGGTAGTCTATCAAATGTCACACAGCTTCCACTGGAGCTACCAATGACTGTTGAATATTAAGGGCCTGTGAATTGTTGGACAACATCAGCACCATGAAGACGCCAGCTGAGGCTGTGGGAAATTGGGTTTTGACACTGTTTTTGAACATTTACAGACCAATAGTTGTTATTCTATTGATCGAAATGTCCCTCAAAAGGATCAAAGTGGCAGAATGTGCTGTGAAATCCAGAGTTTGAAGTTCATGTAGTCAAAGGTTTTTTTGGATTGGGGTACAGCGTTTATTTTTTAACATCAGTCCACACCTCTGTCTCACTTCTGTATCTTTCTCCGTAGGTTGGCGTCCTCGATACCAATAATGTCAAACACTGGGCTTATTCAACGCATCCGCAGCCCCCCTCAACCCCCTACACCGATACTAGGTGGGATCAGCTGACCGTCATCATACACATCCCTGTACAGCACAGAAAACATGTTTAAAGTGTCCGTGCTGCCATTTAAATATATTCCTTCTTCTTGCAGCATGTTCAAAGTTGGTTCTTTGTGCCATGCCCATTGCTCAGATTGCAATAGGTGAGTGTAGATTCTGTAACAGTGAAGCATTGATTTCACTGAAATGTTCAAGTTTCCTGAACGTTGTAAAAATATGATCTCCCCGTGTGTCCAACAGGTTCAGTGTATTTGCATGACTGCCCGCAGGAGCACCACATCCCCATCTATTTGATAGTGGTGGGAGTCTTTAGCCTGGTGCTGACGCTGCTCTCCTGCCTGCCGTGCGCCCACGAGCCCAAAGACGGCACCACCAACCCGCTGAGTCGAGTGTGCACGGCCTGGAACTCCTTGACATCTTTCTTCCTCTTCTGCTGGTTCATTGCTGGTGAGTTTAAACAGCGGCAAACTGACCAATGAGCCCACAAAGGGGAAGCGAGATCATGCAAATGTGTCTGTGATATTTTTTGATATTGAAATAACCAATATATCGCAGAAGAAAACTATATCACAACGTCAGTTTTTAACAATATTTTGCAGCCCTGATGTGAATCTGATCCTTTCTTGGGTTTCTCTTTTGACCAGGTAATGTGTGGATCTACTCTATTTACCAGCCCAACTACAACAAGAACACAACAAGCTTGGAGCCGTACTGCGACAAGACACTGTACCTGTTCGCCTTCTGGACCACCACGTTGGTCTACATCCTCCTCGGCCTCTTCCTGGTCGGCGGCTGCTCCGTCCTCGTCTGCCTCTTCCTGTGCAGACGAGCCGACCCCGATGACAATGTCTGAGGACGAACAAACGAATGAGGAGTCAGGTGCATCTCGTGGGGCTGCACTCGATGCTATTTGTGTGTCTGTTACACGTGTACCAAACCTTGAACCTTGACTCTGACATGTTGTAGATTTTACTGATTATGAATAATATCTTACTGTTTTTCAGCGCTGAGCTCTTTCTACCTCTGCAGAAGCTGCCTCGCATTCTGTTTCTTGAGATTTCTCTCACTCACTTTCCAAAAGACACATGAGAGGTCTTGTTTACACGTTGAGCCAGGAATTGGGCTTGAATTTGTACAGGATGAAGTGATAAAGATGTGTGTTCTTTGTGAATTCATTTTCCTTGTAGTTACTTTTTTTGTGCTTTAATGTACATGTATGATGATTAGTGGGCTCAATGAAACATGTTCACATTAGACTCTTGTAACCAGTTGTACTCCACATGTTCACCTTCATGCACTTTACTAGACAGTGAGTTCTTACACGTCTTAAGCCTGTATGAAACATATCATGATACACAACCTGTTTTGTTTCACTTTATGGTTTCATTATATAACATTTATTCACAACACTACACTTGATTTACAGATCACACTGTATCAGATCAGAGTCAGTACTATCACATAGTAAATATTACATACAGGTAACCATGATAAAAAGATATGTTGTATTTGTTCATCTGAAAAATTAAAAGAGAAATGCGTGGAAATGTTGTATGGGGGAACTCTGTAGAAGCAGTCAGATGGTACCTCAAGGGTCTGTTTAATTATGCCTTAATATGAACCAGGTTGGAACATGTGGTGCATCATGGGAAGGGGGCATCAGGCTGTAACGTATCAGACAGAGTTGCTGTTGTTAACAGTTTGTCTGCCTTGTTCTGTGTATGTGTCCTTTCAAACAACAGTAATTCAAGTGCATTTGGCTCGTGGGACAATTGTCCTTCAGGGCTTTCTTCCAGAAAGTGCCATTTGTGTGTTTGATGAGCAGAGTCAAAGGTGAGCAGGTATGCCCCAGCCTCAGGTGAGCGGCAGAGGGGCGGGTGAGGATGGAGGCAGGGGCTATTTGCATATTCATAGCTCTGCACATTAAATAAATGCTACGGTGTAGAGTTACATCTAAGCCATTTTAAGGCACAAAATGATTTTTTTCCATGGAAAAAAAAATGAAGTACATAATTTTGATGCACAAAGATGGGATTTTAGGGGTTAAATCAATGCCAGGTGAGGAACTTCAAGGGGAAACCTTGAGTTAGACCTCCCCCGTCTCAAATACACACTCACAATATGCACACGCAATCGTCCAAGTCAACGTCTTGTGTGCAGTTGGGGAGCAGAGGTCTGCTGTGGGGCGTCTACGTTCACTGCCTCACAGACCTCTGACAGCATTGTCTGGTTACACTGGCAGCTCCATCAGGTGGAAGCTGATGGACAAACAAAGGTGCTGTAGTTTCATTCACAAATTATTGCATTCACAGGTGTGTAATGTGTATTTAATTAAAACTAAGCAAATGTTGTGTCAGCGCAGCGACAGAAAGAGCAAATAGTGTTTCTATTATTCAAAGGATTGTCTGCAGTGATCTGCAGGTCAGACATGGAAGAGTTATGTGTGACTTCAGCAGTACACAGCCAAAGCAAGTATTTTTTGTGTTGTTATATTTGATATATTATTAATTTACTGTTGTTGTCACAGTGTTCAAAGTACTTGATAAAATGCATGGCACTATTTCTATTAGGTGATATCTTATCTCACATTTTAATTCTATCTAATTCTCCACTTTGTTCAAGTGTTTACTCACAAACTACTTTAATCTGCTCACCTCGCTAAGCACACACACATCCACAGATCTGGTCTCGTACTGCACACAAACACAGGCTCGCCTCGCCTCTTTCAGTTTCCCTGTGTGTGTCTGCTCTGTGGACTTTCTTCCTTACCAGTGTGCAGGGACAGTTTTAGCCATTCGGAGGCCCCACGCAGAGACCAGCATGAGGCTGCAGTCATGATAAGTCGGGCAGCTCGAGCAGCCAGTGATTAACGAGTGTATCGTCTGCTTATTATCCCGCGGCTCGTGTGCAGATATTGCCTGTTTTATCCAACTGTTTGTGTGTGCAGTGATACAGTCTAGTTTATCGTAGTGGGTATACTGTGATCCAACAGCCAAACACTGATTTCTGTCCATGAGGTAACTCTGAAACCATGGCTTTGTTTCTCCCTTTAAGTAAGGATGAAATTTCTGCTAAAAACCAGGGACTATTCTGTACATTCTATTTGTTAAAAGGTGGATGCTTATCAACTACTGAGATAAATGGCTATCAGCTAATTCAGCACCTGGGACTTTAGCAAGATCCTGAATTCCACTTGCCAGAAGAACATTCAAGAAGGTCTGCTCATCACAACATACATAGACCTAGTTTTTTATTGTTATTTTTCTTTTGTATTTGTTAAAATTAGAGATGAATTAGAGGGGTCTTTTGAATGAAACCTTAACTTTTCCTCCTCTTGAAATCTAAAGGACTAAGGATAAGGTGTGGTGTGGACTCTGACTTTAAAACCTTTGAAGCTGAGGAAGGCTTAGATGTACACACCTGTGAGAGCTGGGCTTCATATAACTGACTTGGCTGGTACAGATGGACATTCTAAGCAATACAGGCCACTGGGTGGCACTATGGAGCGAGATGGGGAATGTCAGTGGCCCTGAAGAAGAGTTCTGTTCAATATCCAGGTGTGCTGCAGGAATGATTGGCCACGCTTGTTTGATGGTGGAGACAGCATGAAGAGTGTTTGCAGCTTGGGCACAGGAGCCCAAAAACAATGTGCGCCCCAGAAAGGATGAAAACTGCCACTTAAACCTGTGAGGAGCATACTGACTGCACCCATGTGTAGAGACCGAGCAGCCTGGTAAAACGCCTCAACAGAAAGAAGGGATTGGATAATAAAAACAATAACCATCAAAGTCAAACTAAGCAGATACTTACAGAAATCAGTGAAGCTGATGAGGTAAAACAGTGAATATATTGTCTTTGTACTGGTTTCAATTGAGTACATGTCAAAAAAGGATCAGCAAATCATCACATTTTGTTTCAATGACTGACTTTTACGCTGCGTCCCAACTTTTTGGAATCGTGGTTGTAAGTCAAAATGCTGTGTGGTTACTGCTGCATGTGTCCACAGCGAAGAACCACACCAATGTAAACTATACAAAGTTCAGATAAAAGACAGAGGTTCTTTTAAGCTTCATTTGTTCTCATTTGGCAGCATTTGTTTATCACCAGCCTGTTTTATTTGTGCTGCTGCCTCCATTACTTGTGTTTGAAGTGTGGTTGAAGCGTTTCGTGTTCTTGTGAGGCGTTACATGTTCTTCTATTCGACCTGCAGCTTCGATTTGCTGCTCTTGTGCCTAAATCACTTTCTAAAATACAAAAATTGTGTGAAAACGTAAGTTTGTGTGGAATCTGACATCTGAAGATGAAGCTACTTGTGACATCACAGGAAATGACCTCACTGTGGACATGAGCTTTAGCAGTTAAACCAAAAAAAAAAAAAAAAAAAAAAAAAAAACTTTTCTTCTCAGATTGTTTCATTTTGGGTCAGGAAAAATAGACACTTTAATCATCTTGTGACCTCTGTGCAGTCCAGTCACTTTAGACACATGAGGATGATGGACCCATGTTGAGTTTTATCATGAACAGCGAGTGAAGAAATCTACATTTGTAGCTGTAATATTTAATTACTGCTGATACTTTTTACTTCAACTCTACTTCAACTCATTTGTTTACTTGTTACTCCACTACATTTGTTTGATAACTTAAGTTACTTTGCAGATTCAGATTAGTGATACAAAACATCATCAAGTATGGATAAAGATACAACTTTATTGATCCCTCTGAAATTCACAAGCTGTCTGGCTGCATGTTTGATTAAAATAATAATAATAATAAGGCTCACCATCACCAGCTGCAACATTAAAGTAATGTACATATTAATGCATCAATAGTACAAAACACTATATTTTACTGTCTATATCTTAACACGTGCAATTCCATTTCAAGGCAATATTTTTAATATCTTAATACTCTTTTGGATATAATGTACATATATAGTCAATTTTGTATCCCTTTTTATTGTCTAGTTGCTCTTTTTCTATTTCTCCTTTTTCTTCTAGCTATTATTACTAACAAATTCATTTCCCTGTCATGGGATCAATAAAGTTTTATGTTATCTTAATAATTCTAATGCAATAATATAACACACATTATTCTGAAATGGGCCATTCTGCAAAATGAACCTTTTGTTTTGATAGTTGGACATTGTTGTTCTTCACTTCAGTAACTGTTGAATCTGTGACTTTTAAAAATAAAAGATTTGAGTACTTTTGGCACCAGTTCCCTTCCCAATCAGCTGGTGTGTGAACGCTTCTCTGGTGTTATGATTGTTATGATTTGTNGTGTATCCCTACTGCAACAGGACACTGTACCTCTTTTCCCTCTCGACTATGACTGTGGTCTACATCTTCATGGCTATTTCCCTGGTGTGCGAAATCATTTTCCTTATCTTCTCCTGGCAATTGGCCAATTTAATGCTGATGACAATGTCTAGAGAGAAAAGACTGAGGATGCAGGTTGTATCTGACGAGGCTGCACGCGATTAGTTTACTGCTGATGCTGTTTGATTTTCTGCTACACATATATAAGTTGCATTTTCTATTGTACCTTAACCAATATGAAATACAATAGCAGCATTAATACACTTGATTTATATACACTTCTTTAACAATGTTAAAGTGTTTCACTAGAAGATTGAAAAAGTAATACTGAAATCAAATACAGCTCACACAGAGATTAAAAAGCAGTGATAGATTTAAAAAGTCGAATCTAAGTAGTTAACTCATTCCAGATTTTGGGGGTCCAGACTACAATTCCTTGAATTCTAGCAGCAGCATTTAGTACCAACTGAAGGTAATGTGCATATATATGTATATAATACCTGAAGAGGGCATTACAGAAATCTAGAAGGAAAGGAAAAACACAAAGGCATGGAGCTAATTTTATAAATGAAGTTGAAAGAAAAAACCCTCTGAAATTGATCATCAAAACATCGGCTAGAATAATCACATTGCCCAGCTTTCTGGCAGTCTAGTGAGATTTGAGTGTGGCGAACAAGGTCATTTCCTTTTTGTCATCAGTGACTTTGAGGAAGTAATAAGAAGTCCAGCAACTGATATCAGAAAAGAAAATATATCAATGGAAAACAGTCTTTAAAGCCAACCAGCCCCTGAAACGAGTCAGCGGCGTGTCTTTTATGTATTTTGTTTATCTTTACATGAAAGCACTGGTGTAGATAATAAAATTAATGATGTCATTAAAATTGTCATATCAGTTTATTTATGTTGTTGAAAACATTTTATTATGATTAAAGAATTAACATACATATCACAATCTCAGTCAATTTATTTGATTATCTGGATGGTTTAAATTACTTATTTGAAATGTGCTGCTGCATCAATTTCAGAATAAGCAGATATTTACAGAAATTAATGAAGCCAGTGAGGTCAAACATTAAATATATTGTCTTTGTACCGTTTTCAGTTGAGAATGTGTCAAAAAGGGTCAGCAAATTATCACATTATGTTTTATTTACTGTGTGTTTTACACAGTGTTTTTGGGATCATGATTGGAAGTCAAAATACTGTGTAGTCACAGCTGCATGTGTCCACAGCGAATGCCACACCAATGTAAACTATACAAAGTTCAGATAAAAGACAAAGGCTCATTTAAGCTTCTGTCTGTCATCTGTCATCTGTTCTCATTTGGCAGCATTTTTTTTTTTTTTTTATCACCAGCCTGTTTTATTTGTGCTGCTGTTGAAAATGAAGGATCTCAAACCACCATTACATGTGTTTGAAGTGTGGTTGAAGCATTCTGTGTTTTTGTGTGTGCATCTATTTGACCTGCAGCTTAGGTTTTCCTTTTCACTCTCTTCATTTCCTCTCCTGTGGCTTGTTTGATTGTAATTAGTGTCTGTGTTTAAATAGTCAATGAGTTTCTCAGCTCTGCAAAAAAAGAGATTGCTGTTTCAAGATGCACAATAAGGAGGTACTTGAACAAAACTGAGCTGTGTGGTCGAGATACCAGAAAAAAGCCATTCGTGCGCCAGAGCCACAAAACCTCAAAACCTCTGGAAACAATGTCATATGGAGTGATGAGACCAAAACTGAATCATAAACACTTTGTTTGGAGAGGAGTGAGCAAGGCTGATATTGAAAAGTACAGCATCCCTAATATGAAGCATGGAGGGGGATTCCTGATGTGTTTGGAGGGTGTGAGCTACAGCAGCACGAGGAATTCAGTCAATTGATGGAAAGATGAATGCATCATGTCATTACAAAATACTGGAGAACAATATGCCTTCATTTGACTCGAAGCTGCACATGGGGAGTACTTTCCAACATGACAATGATCCAAAACATAAGGCCAAGTTGACCCTTCAGTGACTAAAAACTCATTTCCATGTCACTCCATGACCTTCAGTAAAGTGAAGGTCATTACACTGACCTTAATATCACTGAAAGAAATGTGTTTTGATGGATCAGTATAATGAAGAAAGGCACGCCATCATCAGCTGCAACATTAAATAATGCACATATTAATGTATTAATAATTATAACACTAGAATCTACATTATTCTTCTCTTCAAATTATTATTCTGAAATGGGCCATTCTGCAAAATAAGTCTACGACTTTAACTTGGAGCAGAGGATTTCCACGCTGCGGTATTGCTTTTACTGAAATAAAAAATATTTACTTTTAGTACTTTTGGAACCAGTCACCTTTCCAATCAACTGAACGCATTGTTGTGGAAATTCTCTGCTGCTGGTGAAGAATGAAATAGAGACTTCTGCCGGCCGACAAGGTTTTTATTTTCTTTGCAAAGAAAAGGTCAATCATCACATGAGTGGTAGAATGAAGAAAGACCCCAAGCATGGGGAGAGCTAAACATTTATACCTTAGGAGCGCCTCCTGACACACCTTTGGGTCTGCTGGAGGTATCGGAGCCGACTCCCTTGTGGGTGGCTCGCACCGGAGGCATCCTGCAGGACTTTGTATGTAGATGTTAAGAGTTCTAGACATCAGAATTTAAAACACAAAAGGACCTGATATCCTGCTGAGGAAATGGGAGGTGGGGTGTCTCAAGTAGATGAAGTACAAGGAACTGAAATTGCCATTACAGCATGCACATTTCTCTGGGCATGAGCGCTCTGGAGAGGTGGAGGTTTGGCATCCAACAAAGTGCAGTGATCAGCAGCTCAGAGCCACATCAGCACAGAGAGCAAAGGTAAACACACTCACAGGTAAGTGTGGAAGGACTTAAACAGACTTTGTGTGCTTATATTTGTCGATGAAACTCATTTTCAGACACCAGAGGTTAATTTTATGTCGATGTGTTACCGGGCAGGAGACCTTTAGCAAACCATAGAATAAAAGGCGAGGTCGCAGTTTAACATTATCTGCTCTGGTTTGACAACAGTTGTGTTGCATGCGAGTAAGGTTTTGTTCCAGTTTAATACATGTGAGTGTTGCATTGTTCTGTAGTGTAGTGACAGCCCTCATTTCCCATCAAGCGTGGTGCTGGATGAAGTAGTTTGTTGTTTTTTGTTGGTTTTGTGCTGATTTGTAATTTTAACCATTCATGAGGTGTCTGTTACATTTGTTGACCCCTGCAGTATTTTGAGATAATGCTACGAGCATGCTGCTGAGATGTGATATCCAATACACAACCCAGACATCTGAGTTAATGCTGTACATAATATGGGATTGCTGCATCTTTGCATGTGAGTGTGCAAAGTGCTCCATCCATTTTTCTTTACCTGTTGCAGGTTTTCATTCATTAATAACTTTTAAGTGCTTTGTGTTATTTGACCTCGTCTTATGAATCATTCAAAATGGAACCAAACCAATTCATGTTTCAGCTTCACGTGTTAATTAAGATAAAACTGATTGTTTTCAGGACTGATTACACTGCTGATTATTAAGAGATTAATCGTTTTGTCTGGAAAATGCCAGAAAACAGTTTAAAAGGTCATTTTCCCACAACCGAACACATTTATGACATAGTTGCTTGACGAATGACTCAAATAATTAATGAATTGTTGAAATAGTTGCTGATAAATTCTGTTTGCACTTCTTCCTCTTTTCTTCCTTGCTGACCTTTTGAAAATGTAGATAATTTTAATTAGCTTCTGTCTCAGTTATTCCTTTGTAGGTTAGAGTCGTCGTTACTGACAATGTCAACCATATGGCTTCTTCGACGTTCTCGCAACCTTCCTCAACCCTCATTACTGGTACTAGGTGAGATCAGCTGACAGTTGGTATCAGATACGTTCCTGTCACACTTTGATTTTACTCAGAAAAGAGGCTGTAAGTCATCTAAATATATTCTTCTTTCTTACAGTACTTTCAAAGGTGGTTCTTTGTGTGCTGCCCATTGCTGATATTGCAATTGGCGAGTGAGAAATGCACATATTCAAACATTTTTTGGTGGACAAAGTATTTCCTCAATCTTGTAAGAATTCAACACAACTTATCTCCTGTCGTCACACCCTGTGTGTCCAACAGGTTCAGTGTATCTGCATGACTGTCCGCTGCAGAGCCATATCCCCATCTATCTGATAGTGCTAGGAATCTTTAGCCTGGTGCTGGTGCTGTCCTTCTGCCTGCCGTGTGCCAATGAGACCGGAGACGGCACCTCCAACCAGCTGAGTCAAATCTGCATTGCCTGGAACTCACTGATAACTTTCTTTCTCATCAGCTGGTTCATTGCTGGTGAGTGTAAACAGCAGCAAATGAACCCATAAAAGGGAAGCCCTACCAAAGATAGTGCAAGTGATATTTGGCCTATGATTAAATATCAAAACCTCTCATTATAACGCAATACTGTTCAACAGCACCACACCTCCAATGTAATCATGCAAATGAAGTCTGAAATCTTTGTTTCAGCCATCATTGGTATAAAGCCAGAATCTGTGACTGTGGATGTGAATCTTTTTTTGGGTTTCTTTTTTTTTTTTGTCCAGGTCATTTGTGGGTTTACTCTATTTACCAGCCCTTCAATACAGGTTTGGAGCCCTCCTGTAACAAGACACTGTACCTGTTTTCCTTCTGGACCATCATCATAGTCTACATCCTCCTGGGCATTTCCCTGCTGGCCAGCTGCTTTTACCTCATCTACTTGCGCATGTATGTCCAAGCCAACAGCAACGCCAACAACGCTGTGTAGAAGCGAATGAATGAGGATGCAGGATACATCTCATTACAACTACTACTGATAATAATGATAAGAAACTTTATTTATATTCCACTTTTCTTAATAGTGTTACAGTTATTCAAAAGAATGATTATAAAACAACATAAAATTCACACGGAGATAAAAGCTTTTTCTAGCAGCAACACTTGGACAGCCCTGTTGAAATCCTCAAAGGATAAGAAAAATACATTTTTTGAAAATTAACTAAAGTTGAAAGAATCAGTCATCAAAAAACAGGCTAGAGTCAAATAACACACCTAAATTTTTAGCAGTCTAGCAAGAATTGGGTGTAGTAATATGATCACTGTTTTATCGTCATTGAGTTTGTGGGACTCTTAAGAAGTCCAGCAACTGATATCAGAAAAGCAGACCATACGTTGAGTTAGGCTGCTACAATTAATGGATTTTAACGGGGCATGTAACAGGTTGTCGTCAGCATAACATTGGTACTGTACTTTATGTTTAATAATGACCTGACTCAATGGCAGCATATGAATGTAGAACAGTAATGGACCCAGGTATGATCCTTGAGGAACACCATGACTGAAATGGAAGATGAGGAATATCAAACAACAGTGGAAAAGGTTTGATTGGACAGACTGGAACTTTTTTCAATTGAGAGCAGGAGATTTCAGAGCAACCCAAGTTTCAAGATGTTGAAGGAGGATGGAGTGATCTAATGTGGCAAAAACAACAGAACAATTCAAAACAAAGTATGAGCTGTGGTTGACCTTTCTCTTAAAGTCTTGAGAGTATGGGACACTTTCTTCATCAAATGAAGCCTTTCTAGTGTTAAGACAATGTCAAGTTAATGCTTTGCTTTGTTTCTAACATTTTTGATGGTTCACTGTTTGGTTTGCACGTTGCAACATTTAATTACAACACTAAAATGTATCAGATTAATTTAATTTCCATCAGTTGTACACTAAATATTACACACTTCATATCAATTATTATCTTATTTTTTGATACAATCAAATAAATATTGTATTTTGTCATCAGAAGAATCAATTAAAAGTGAAAAGCAAGCAGAAATGTGGGAACTCTGTCAGAACAGCAAATGTGTTTCTGTTAAGCAGATAGCTTAGCTCGGGATGTTGTTAAAAACTGCCTTTCCAATGAGACATCATTGAAAGTTGTCTCTCCATGAGCCAATTAATCATTATATCATCTTGATTTTCTGTCTACATTTTCTGGCTGAAAATGACACAGTTAAAATGCTGCGTGACCCCCACAACCAGATAGAGAACTGGTCAACATGCTAGCTCCAGACAATACACCCAAACATGTATGTATCAGTTACACAGAACGGGATCCAACACGAGTAAATACAACAAATGACACTCTGCCTCTCCTCTAGCTGTCATTGCCTCTCTGCCTTCAGTGTGTTCTCGCTAACTCCACTCACCTGATCTCCACACCCACCTGCTCACCTGCCCGTAATTCCCACATTAGTCACCCAGTATATACATCAGCCTTTGCCATATCATCCATTGTGGAGCACAATCTTAACCCAGGCAGAGTTATTGTTATCTGCCTTCTCTTTGTTTTTTCCTGCCTGTTTTTCTTTGTTCTTGGTTTTGTTTGCCTTCACTGATTCACTGCCTGTTATCAAGCTCTACATGTAAGATCACCTAAGGTAAACTTCTTTTTCACCTCAACTGCTCTGTGTCGTCAGTCTTGCAGTTGAGTCCTAACATCTGGGTTTAGAGACCTTAAACATAACAAAACTAAATATCTGAATCATTTTCTCTTCTTTCAGTCCCACTGAGGCTGTAGACAAAGAGGAAGAATATATGATTCCTTACATAAGCAAAAAGGTTTGAATTGTAGAACAAGACCAAAGACAACGATCGAACAGATCTTATATCAAATACTCTGTGTATTTGTGTTATTTCTATCTAAAGGAACTTTTGAAATATCAGACAACCATAAGTGTGGGTTGTAATCACTGCCAATAATATAAAGTACACTTATCAATAGATAAGGCAGGTGAAGTGATACACAGCTTGGACTTTGTCCTTTGGGAGCAATGTACCGATATGTCTGCTCCACACACCCCTATCGACCTTTTGGTTCACTAAGGCTATGTTTACACTCAGGGAATACGCTGATGTTTTCATGAGGTTTGGCCTTTTTTTCATGGAAAATGATCATTTTATCCGTATCCGCGTATTTATCCGGGTTCATGTAAACAACAACATTTTTGAAAACGATGTTGTGTGCACAACATTATTTTTGAAAACGGAGGGGCCAAAATATCCGTTTTCCAAAATCCCTGCTACGTGTAAACGTAGCCTCAAGTACCAGGAGATGGAGACCAAATCAGAGCTTAATGAAGTGTGAATATTGCACTAACATTCGTCAGGTGGCCAGAAACATGACTCCAAATGAACGCAAACAAACTAAAATCAGTAATTGTGAATGTGAACGTGACACACCTGGTGGAAATTAGGGGTTTGAGCTTGTTGATTGATGGAATTTATGGTATGGAGGCAAGTATAGAAGTTGGTTTCAAATCCAGCCACTGTCTCTGTCTGTGTTGTTGGGGTGGTACTCCTCTGATTACTGTTCATCTTACGCACCTGCACCAAGCCACTCACCTGCAACTGATCAAGTCGTCAGCCCTGCAGTATATCAGTCCTGGTTCTTCAGTCGTTTGCCAGTGTGGTGCTAACACTAACACTAGGCTTGAGTTCTGTTGTTTACCTGAACCCTGATTTACTCTGTTTCCTTGTGCCTTATTTTCATCCTCTTCCTCAGTCAGCTCCACATCAATCTGACTTCCCTCCTGTCTGGTCCTACTATCCAGACCTCCATCTCTACATCTTATCAATAAGATGTCAAGATGTTTTTGGGTCCTAAAATTAACACCACCTCAAAGCACTTTCAAATAATAATTAAAAAAAAAAAATCAATTTTTTTGGGGGGGGTGGGTCCTAATTGGCCTGTTATTGTTTTATACTTTCACTTTCTCACAAAATGACTGTTATCTTTATTCACCAACTTCAGTGCGAACAGACCTCTGCTGTCAGAGCTCAGTACAAAACTCCCTCAGGATCCCAGGAAATACAAATACTTAGTTTATACAACAGGTGGCCAACGAAAATAAAGCCAAGTGATGCCTCTTGTGTCAACATTTTCTTGATGTGGACAGACTGAGGGTCCATTTCAGGCTGGACACTGAAACAGTCCAACACGATGGTCTGGCTGATGGCAGCAGTTCAGGATAAAGCCATCTACATCTGAAGACATCTTCTCTTTGCAAGGTCCAAGGAGAGTTTTGTCCCCTCAGTCACTTCAATCAACCAGAGGCTCATGAACTATATCACACAGAGTTAGTTGTAGCTTCAGGTCTTCTGAAGTGATCGACTTCATCTGGGTGTCCATGGGAGGACATCACTTCACATGACAAGTCAGACTGTTCAGTGGTAATCAATACACCACACAATAAGAAAAATATACATTAAGAACATTTCTCCTGATTTTATTCCCTTAAGCAGCTTTAAGTTTGGTGAAAAACATCTAATCCATGCTGTCTGAACGTATCATGTACATTCAGCTCATGTTACTGAATGATTAGCTGTTTTGTTCATGGTTAAGAGGGAAACCAGCTTTATCTTCATGCACTGCAATGGTGTTAGCCGACCACCAGATGTCCCCCTAAATCATGACCCTCACAACATTGTGACATACAGACTTGAAACACAACAGCAGTTGGTGTACGACTTTCTTAAACAAAGCTTTATCTATTTACAACCGCTTCTCATCGACTTTTTCTTTCCAGACTGTTTTATTTTGTTTATTTTCATGATTTTTTTGACAGTGGAAGAGTCAAAATTTGTGTTGTACAAATATCAGAAATTGTGTGTGTGAGTGAGACCAACGTGATGTGACAAATGAGAGCGGTGATTTTTAGGATACTGAAAACAAGCTGGTCACCACCAGCTGGTCAAACTGAAGGAAAGGAGGGACCGACGTATTTCCTAATTTTCAGGGAGGAGAAACTCCCTAAATTTAACGTGGTCCTTCCTCCAGCAGAGAGCAGCACACAGGAGGAGGAGGAGCGAGAGGACTCACTTCTTAGGACCTCCTTCCTAGATATGAGTTAATAGTACTTTACTTGGACGTTTCAATTCCTGTTCCTTTATACTTCTGCTCATATAAATTATGATATATAATTGCAGTTAAGATAAAGTGACATTTATACTCAAATTCATCCTGTGAATTTCTGACAGGAGATTAAAGTGGTGTACTCATGAATGCATCAGTAATTATATTCAAATAATATAAAATACATTATCCCCTGCTGGACCTTTCTGCATGTTGAAAACTTGTCACAGAGTGTACACCATGCTACTATTACTACAGTAAAAGATCTGAGTACTTCCTCCACTGCCAGGTTTCAGTCATTAAAGGATGATCTATGAAAAAGACCCAGCTTGTGAGTTTTGACACTGTTTTCACGTTTGAGGCTTCTGCACTGATTTGTGTCACAAATACACAGATGCAGCATGGATGGGGCCATAATGGGGATGCTTTGTATTTCAGCTCATTTATAGTTTATTTTTAAATTTACTGTGCATAAGGAGAAAATAACTTTTTATTGTTCGTGTGAGAATAATATAAAGGATGAGTCATCATTTCAAACACAAAAAAATGGTGTCAGATGAGCTATTTTGATGAAAAACTTCTGTGCTTTTAACCTCAGAGTACTTTGAATAATGTCAGTTATTAGTAATGGTAAATGTCTGCACAAGCATATATATAATATATACTTCAGCATTATTAAACCAAAAATCAGCCCAAGTTCCCAGCTGATCAAGTGCAGCTAAAAAAATCCCAAACATATAATGATTGAATCAGAGGTCAGCACATGAGCCACCATTTTGTGTTACCTGAGGCCTCTGTTCCATCACCTGTTCTAATGGATTCCGTTCCATATGGTGCCATACTGGGCAACATTCTAAGCACTGGGGTATATAAGTGCATCTGTCAGAGCACAAACCAGTAAAGAAGTACCAGTCGAACAGTTAACAAACTCATCAACTCATTGTTGAAGGAATTCACACAAATTACTGCAAGGATGGTTCGCTTCCCTCGCAGACGAGCAAAGGTAAGTACCTGATGCTGTCATGTCTCACCTGTTAGTTTGACTTTGTGCATTGAGAAGTTTGCCTCCGACTTTTGACAGTGTTCATGTTTTTTATTGATATTTATCTGTGAAGCAGCTGATCATCTGTCTGTCATAATGCTAATCATATGTGTTTTCATATATTTCAAACAGAAAAAACATAAACTCAGAGTGGAACCTGGAGCAAACAAGAGCTCCAGCCCACAGAAGAGGTAAGATCACTTTATTCTGAATATTTCTTAACATTTGTTTTCTTCTTCATGGCATCTTGTATGCTGTTTTATTCAATTAGGTGACACAGACACACACTTTTTGTCATACTTTTATGGATTGTTTCTGGATATTTGGTGCATATTTCATCAACATAATGTCACAGATTCAGTCCAATTCAGATTGCTGTTCAGGACATGATGACACCAGGACACAGCTGAATAATCATCGATGTTTTCTCTTTATTTCCAATGTCAGTGTGGAGGAGGACACAAAACCAAACGCTGTGGTCCCCGACACTACATCCACCTCGGCCACCACAGTCTCAGCCCCACCTGAGGCTGCCAAGGAGAAAACCAAGAAGCGCTCTCATAAGAAGGTATGCTGACAGAGCTGAAAGAAATGGTGCAGCCATGTGTGTCTGTCTCAGCTGTGTTTAACTGCATTCATGTTGTTCTACCCAACAGAAAGCCAAACAGACTCCAGTGAAGGAAGAAGTGGCAGAAGACACAAACCTGCCAGCTCCTGCTACAGAAAAGAAGTATGACATTATTTTACTGTCTATTACACATCTTTTTGTTGGTAATTATTCTGTACTTAAAACCTTGGTTTCATTCCTGTGACTGGACCAGTATAACATCTGTGTTTCTCTTTGTCACCAGTGTCTGTACCACTGTGGAGTCTAAGGGCGAACAACCTGGTGTCCAAGAGGCTCCACCTGCCCCTGACTCTCCCGCCTCATCTGCAACCGAGACCGGAAACCAGAACTTGGAGTCTCCGGCTGAGACAGACGAAAAAACAGGGACAGGCCATACATCTGAGACAGTAGAGGTCCACTCAAACGTGCAATCCACCAAGACGGATTCAAACATCATCAGTGACAACCTCCCCACTGATGTGTCTGAGTCCACGCACTCCACCTCATCAGGTGGGAGTCCACAGGCCGAATCTGACAAGGTCGGTCTGTTGACAACATGTGACGGTGAAGCTGGTGTCCAGGAGGCTCCACTCACCCCGGACGCTCCCGTCTCCCCTGCGACCAAGAGTGGAAAGGAGGAGTCCAGGCAGGCCCACCCACCGGGTCTCGGTGGAAAACTACAGGCCAAATCTGACATTGGTCTGTTGAAAATCCCTGACCCTGACACAAAACCACATCCCTCAGTGAGGACAAGAAACCTCTCCAGGAAGGAACAAGACTGCCTTGGGTAAGCACCTGAGAGCAGACTCATATCCACACACACATGTCCAAATATTGTTTTATACTTGCATGTATGTAAAGTTATTCCACGTTTAGTTCTATAAATCTTCACTTCTGGAATACAGGAGGAGAAAACCAGCTCCAGTCTGAATTTGGTCCTCTGTGTTGTTGTGTTTCAGGCTTCCAAACCTGGGGCAGACCTGTTACATGAACTCCACTCTGCAGAGCCTCCTGACACTGACTCCTTTTGCTCAGGAGGTCCACAACCAGGAGAGGGTGTGGAGTTCATACCCCATATCTCAGCTCTTCAGGTGCAGCACCTCCACACACACTCACACAGATCACTCTCTGGTCTCTCTGCTACCTCTGCAGGTCAACGCTAAGCAACAATACTAAAAATACAAGCATCTCTCTTGTGTTTCATCCTTTCATCTTTTGCTCTTTCCAGAGGGTTTGTGGAGGTCGGACGCTCCCGCTTGTCCGCAGACAAGGAGAAGAAAAAAACAGTCCTGGCTGCCTTCAAAGACGCTGTCTCAGAGTTTAACTCAGAGTTTGTGGACAGCAAACAGAAAGTAAGTATGCTTTCTATTTACAGCACACAGCGGGACACCATGCTGACACCATGCTGACAGGATGACTTTTAATTGAATTTCCACCTCCTGAAACTCTTTTTTCTGTGTGTTTCTGTGCAGGATGCCTATGAGTTCCTCAGCTGCGTGCTCAGGAGCCTGAGTGCTCTGTCCTATGATTTGCACGCAGCAGCATTTGACATGGACATCAGTTACACCTGCCCTGTTAACGCTCACATCGGCTTCCAGATGCTCAACACCAGGACCTGCAAGGGGTATGAATCCACAGCCACAGACTCTTTTTATACTTAGGCTGCATAAATTCACTGTTGCTGTTTCATTGGAATTGTCCCTTTTTTGTGCAGATGTGGTATGCAATTCACAAGGGTGGAGGATTACATGAACCTGTTCCTGGACCTGGTGCCTGATGGCTCAGTGAGCCAGTGTCTGCAGAACTGCCTGAAAGTAAGTACATCTGCTCATCTACTGAGAGTTTGTGTGATTTCAACTCCAAAGCTCCGTTATCACATGTTTGTCAAAGTGATTTTGATATCATCCATGAGAAGATTAACACTAAAACCTGCTTGTTGCTCCCTCTCCCCGCTGCAGGAGACCCAGGTGGAGTATCACTGTGAGTGCGGTGCTGAGGTGTCGTCACAGCAGAGCTCCTTCTTGACTCTGCCAAAGTGAGTAATACCATCCATAACACAGTGCGGTCAGTCGTCGGGATGAACTGTTTCCCTCCTTCTGTCCTCCTGCGTCAACTCGTGATCTGACCCTCTTCCCTCCATCTCTGTGTTGTCAACAGTATCCTGATCCTCCAGCTGAAAAGATTCACGTTCACTGAAAGCTTCAGGAGTAAGAAGCTGAGCAGCTGCATTTTTTTATCGAAGGAGCTGGTGGTGAATCCTGCATGCAGCGTCACAGAAGAGGTAAAGATGATGCTCAGTGAAGGAAACTATGACTGTCTAATGGCTTTGTTTTCTGTTTCTAAACTGATTTGAGAAGAAATATTGAAAGAAAATAGATAAGAAATCAGCCTGTCAAATATACATTACCCACAGTAAAATGAAATGTTTCTGCAAGTGGAGCCATTTCGTGCTAACTGTGTTCTTTCCTAGACTCGCTACTCTCTCGTGAGCATCATCAGCCATTTGGGCTCCACTACTAACTTTGGTAAGTGTTGTGTTCAGCAGCCGCTACACGTTCAAAATGACTCTCCAGGTGTAAGAGTTGACCAGCCCTTCAGATGAACCACTAATCATTCATTTGTCCTTACAGGCCATTACATCTGCGATGGTGTTCACCGACCACAGCATGCAGGAGGGGTGACAGATTGCTGGCTCACATACAACGACGAGAACGTGAAACAGACAACCGCTGAATCTGTCTGTCGCCAACGACAGCAAACAGCATGCCTGCTTTTCTACGAGAAACGAGAGGAACCTCCAGCACACGGAGCAAAGCAGAAAAACTGTACTAACTGATTTCAGCTAAATACCTGCTGATTCAAAACACTTGTGCTTTCAATAAAAAAAGAAAACTTCTGCGCAAAAAAACAGTGTTTATTAATAACAATAGAAATGAAAAATTAACTTTGGAAGGGTCAAGAAAAAACAAGTCAAGCTGAGGGAAAACCCTGCAGCCCCACAGGAAGCAGCCACCTGCTCTCCTGCTGCTCCACACCAGCGACTGGCCTCTTACCATAACTGGAACCTACCATCTGCTTTGGTCAGCACAGGGAGAGATGAACTCAACGTTTACAAAGTGGATCGAATAACAAGGAAAACACTCATCCAGATTTCTCTGTTACTGCTTACAATTTATCTCCTGGCACACACACGTACCCATGATGCACCAGGTTTAACAGAAGAAGCTGCACCCTTCCTTCCACATCTTGACACTGTCCTGTCACTCACTGCTCAGAGGACCTTGTGAGGCTCACCTGTTTTCAGGTATTAGTTGTGATTGCACTGCTGTTTGTGTTAGTTCAGTCCAACATGTCAGGGGTTTCCCTCCAATGACATTTTTATGCAATGCTGCCCTCTATTGGACACATCATGCTGCTTAAATGTGAATGCTGATCTGCTTTCATCACACCACACAGTTTGCTATGTGCATGTCCACTCAAGGATTTTACATTTCTTTGACTTCTACACATGTCATCTTTGCTCTAAGCACTAAGAAATCAAGTGTATTTAAACATGAGTTGGATTTTTCACACAGTTGATAGAGTTTGTTGCTTCTCGCATAAAAAATGACTCAGAATTGTCGCCTGAGCTGAAATGCACTATATTAATTTAACTGAAGCAGGTTTAAAGTGGTAAACATGTCAGTGCAGTCAACTGGTCTGACTGTCTGCAACAAGATGTGGACACAAGCACCTGCCAGCAGCTGGTGCCAGACGCCCTCAACAGACTATTGGCCAGATGGCTGTGCGCAGCTCCACCAATGAAATGCTGTGAATCCACATTAATAACCGGCCAGTCAGAGAGAACCACATTTTTAAAGCAGCTGCAGTGTAATCTGTTTGTCAAATTGAAGCATCATCACAAGAGGCACAAAGCTGTCAAAGCATGTAGAATCAAATGTTCTGTTGTTTGTTTGCTTGTTTTGCACTCCATGTTGATATAAAAACATGAGTTAAAGAAGATCTGATGCTACAATATAAATTAATGTTATATTAACACTGACAGATTTCTGCAGCTCTGTGTAGCTGTACAAAAATGAAAGGGTTGAGTCTCATGGCTCCACTGCTGTTTCTAGCTCAGACAAGCCAAGTGCAAGTTACAGTGCCGACCAATGGCAGAGAGCCGTGATTTGCCACTGACTAGAGAGGAAAGTGGGATATTTACACGGGGAGGGGTGCACAGGATATTTGGAAAAGTGTGTCCAGGTGGTGGCACTGCAAAGCATTAGGTATTGATGTAATATACAGTTGTTCTTCATATGTCTATTCATGTCACATTTTAGACTCAGTTTCTATGTACTGTATGTATGTCTGCCACCTGATGAACTGGTGTAATAAATGTGCTTTATGCTGTGTTCACTGCGTTGTAATTTTGACAGTTTGTAAAATAATTTACACTTTGCTGTGCGTTTAAGTGTATTCTGCCATAATAACTCTACTGCCATTTAGGATAAGTTGTATTATTGTGGTAATGGTTATTTGCACACTGGCATGTGCCCCACATCTGCACTGCACCACTCAACAACAACACTGTTGGCCACGTGCCTTCGGGCAGGCAATGTGTGGATCTACTCAATCTATGAACCCAACGACAATAAGACAATCACAGATGTATATCCTTACTGCAACAAGATGCTCTACATGTTTGCCTTCTGGACCACCTACGTGACCAACATCATGATAGGTCTGATCATTTTCTGCTTCTGCTGGGGTTGCTGTTGTGCCATCATTTGAATGCCGAATGAGATTATGACACCAATATAACAACCTAAAAAAAACCTTAATAAAAGACCACGCTGGTGGCGGTTGGTGGATTTAATCTATTTCATGTTTGTTTTCATGTGGGTATAAAAAAATACAATACAATGTAATAATAATACCATTCTGCCTGGAGTGCATCATCTCATATTCTACCTTGAAAGCCACAGCTGTCCTTCAGGTTAGAGTAATATAATCTAAATGGAAAGTCAAATTTCATTATGTGATATCAAAAGAAAAAATAACTCAAGCACCAACATCATATGGTTTATTTGAGATCCATCTTTATCACAGACGTATTATAATTTACATACATAATACAAAATATAATAGAGCTGTATGTTTACTCTTATTTTCAAGACAGTATTTTACAACCATGATTTCAAAAATGTTGAGACGCTGTGTAAAACATAAATTAAACCCCATGTGATCATTTGACATATATTCAATTGAAAACAGTACAAAGACAACATACTTAAAGTTTGACCTCATCAGCTTCATTGATTTTTTTTTTTTATTCTGAATTTGATGTCAGCAACACGTTTGGATGACACATACATGACACATGATTGGATAAAGGATATTACTACAGGAACACTTGCAAATGATCGCATTCCGTTTTTGTTTACGTTTAACACAGCATGCCAGCTTGTTTGGAATCGGGGTTGTATTATGTAAAAAAAAAATATGTTTGGCTATTACTTAGAATATTTTCACACTTTATGTAAAGTTACATGTTTTCAGAGAGATAGCCAGGACCATCAATCTGACTGGTGGGCTGAGCTGTGATGTCAGCATGGCTTGCTTGATAGGTTTGCAAGGGCTTTGGCGTGGATGGGCTTATAGAGCAGCGTGAAACTAGAGGGGCTGAGAAGGCCATTGCCCTGTGCATCAACATTTCCCATCAACACGTAGTTTTGGCCTGGATAAATGAGAAACAATGGTCAGAATATAGCGGGTTATATTCAGGAACAAAAAACATTTTGAAAATGCATAAGTTCAATACAATAGTTGAGTACCAATACCACAATGATGCTCTATTTATGTAGTAGTCATTATTTATTAAAATAATTACATCCAACAGGACCCAAACAATGTCACAACTGCACCCCATAGTCTTCTACTTCATGCATTACTGCCTCAAATGACTGGGACATTTTGGTTAAATATAGAATCACATCATCTGCATACACTCAATGATAGACAGAGGCTGTAAATACAGAAAGTTGTACTGTACCTTTGATTAAGCCAGGGCATCTTTTGCACTCAGAGGTGAGTGTGACTGACTTGACGGGCCCTGATTTGGTGATATTCAGGCGTCCTGTCTTATAGGCCTTGATTAGGAACACTTCAACTGTCACTGAGCCACTCGGACCAGGGGTCAAAGATGTGACCTTACCAGTGATCACTGGCAGAGAAAGAAATATAAGAACAAAATTAGGATGCAAAGAAATAGAGTTAGAAATAGAGAGGAAGTTTGATGAAGACTGGGGGGGCAGCTGATGTGACTCACCAAAGTCATGAGGGCAGAAGCTGGATTGGAGAGTTCCTGTCCTCTTACAGGCTTGTGTACACTGTGGGTTCAGTGGTAAAGCTGAAGAAAACACACATGGCAACAAACACAAACAAATGATCACCACATTGACTTACACTTGTATGAATGCTAACAGCAGGTAGTTGATATTGAAATCAATTAATTCATCTCACGTTTCTTGTTCACAAGAGGCTTTTTCGTCACTGTCTTGCTTACTCCAGGTTTGGGTGTCACGCTGGGTTTAACCTTTGGTGTGACTGTTGCTTTAACTCCACTCTTAGAGGTTGGTCTTGCTGGTTTAACACTAGGTTTTGAAGTGGGTTTGGTCTTCAGTGCAGGCTTACGTGTGGGTTTAATCTTAATGCTTGGCTTGAGCGTTGGTTTAATAATCTTAGGTTTGGGTGTAGACTTAGGTTTAAATCCAGGTTTAGGTGTAGGCTTTTTCACAGGTGCTTTAGGCGTGGGTTTAGCTAGCTTGGGTTTAGGCGTGGGCTTGACTGCAGGCTTGACAATAGGTCTACGTGGTGGAGGTCTTGGAGGTTTCTTCACCAGTGGTCTTTTGGGTGGTTTTGGGGTGGGTTTAGGCTGGAGGCTGGGTCTAGGTTTGGGGGTTGGTTTGGTGGGTTTGCTTGGCTTCATGGTTGTTTTTGCTGGCATTGAAGTGGTCTGAGGTCCATAGATGAAGTCTCCTCCGGCGGTGGGCGTCCGAGACCCACGTGGCACACTGGAGTAGTGGGCCATGAAGCCATCTGAGGTCACGCTGAGATCAGAGACGAACTGGACAAGGAGCTCGTTCCCGTTTGTCACAATAGTCCTAACGAATGGATGAGGAAAATAGAGAGGACAAAATGTGAGAAGGACAGGAGGACACGTGAGTATTCAGGGAAATGTTTGTGCCATGCCATGTTTTTGAAAAGCAACTTTAAGACACTAACACTAATTGCTACTTAGCTATCTCACCCCGGTGCCCTGTCTCCGCAGAATTTCCCAATCCGCCGTGAATTATCCCTCTCTCCCCCGTTAAACAGTGCCACATAGTCGTAGCGACAGTACGTGTCAGGCTCCAAGTCCAGCTTCTCAAACTTCACCTCAATCACCTGCGGAATAGGTGGCAGTGAACACATAAACATGCTGGCACAAGCTATGAAATTAATGACGGGGAATGAATGGTGTGAGCTGGTGTATTTCCCAGTGCAGTGCAGACATAGGCAGTGGTGGTGAAGAAGGAGAAGGGCCAGAGTTTTGAAATACAGAAGGGCATTTACTCTCTCCCTCGCCCTCGCTTCCTTCTCTCTTTCCTTACGTTCAATCTCTTGGCACGCATGAACACACCTTCAGGCACTCAATGAAGTCTTTCATTTGGCCGCTGTCACACTCACACACACATATGCTACGCTAGGAGCAGATGTAGAACGTTTCCTTGTGATGGGCCCCTTCACTACTATTTTCACTCCTCCTTCTCCTCCTGCATCAACTAGCCTTATTCAACACACCTAGCTGCCCTATAAATAACATCATTTAACTGAATTTGATCACTTTTTGCGTAAAGAAAGTATAAATATTGTGGATATTTTTCCAGCTGTCTAATGATGAGAAAGTCATTAGCTGACTGACAACTGAGAGCGAGTTATGCTAGCAGACACACTTTCAACTTAGGTGACTGGAAAACTCTCATAACTCTGACAAATGATCCACCTTTTTTACCCTTTTCCAACAAGTCTGTCCAGCGTTTGCTATCGACCAGATAATCACTTCACAACATTCAGCATTAACCTATTGTGTTGTTAAAATTGTACTCCGCATGAAAAGGAAAAGCTAGCATGCTAGGCTAAATAACAAGCTAGGCTAGCAAGATAGTGATGTAAAATGGCCACATTTTTCCACGCTTACGTTGCTTGGTTCTACAGAGATGTGCCATGAGCAGCTGATGCCTGCTGGGTAATTAGTGTTGGGCCAGTTGGGCGTCTTGACAGAGCCCTGGGATTTGGTCAGTCGTCCTCCACAGAACTGGTTCTCTGTGGGAGTGAAAACAAGACGACAGAGTCAAAGGGAATTAAAATGTTAATAGGTAGACTTTAACCTTTTTCAAATAAGTAAAGGAGGGATCTGAAATAGCTTTCATAAGCCTGACTGATTGTAGCTTTAACAAATAACCAAAATATATGTAAGAACATCAGCTGAGGTGACCACAGTGTTGCCATTTAACATGAGATAAAACTGTTTTTCCTGGTTTATGTGGGATTACACATCCACACCTTCCATATGTGGCTTCCCAGCGCTGAAGGAAGCCAGAAAGCCTCTTCCTCCAGTGCCGTCATCTGACACCATCTCTAACATCATGGTGTTGGAGGTGGAGATGAGGGCGCCGGGCCGGAACGTTCCACAGAAACGACCCAGCTTCTGCACCAAGCGGGAGTGACCATTGTAGACGTCCAGGTAGTCGTACCGACAGGTGGGGTCGGCCTCCATGTCAAAGAGGCGGAAAGCCAGCATGACCACATGACCCTCTGGGACCTGGAGGGGGTCACAGGTGATTCTTTGAGGAAAGACTACAAGAACAAGTAGTTACAGAAGTAAATGTAACAAATTAGCAGTTTAAGTCTCATGTCTCTGCAGATTATGTACAGGATTATTATCAATATTAATATTACTGATACAATAATGCTAAATCTCTTTATACAACCATCCTGCGCTCACAAGGTGGAACAAATCAATGGTCAATAAAACACTTTTAAAGGTTTTCATTCCAATAAACCATGATGTAACCATGTGAAGTGAAATGTGAATGTGAATTAATGATTCAGTATGTTCATTTGTCAGAATCCAAGCTGGTTTAAGAGCATCAATTACTCAAGATCAATTACTGACAGTGAAAACAGGTGTGCCTTCAGTCCTGTGAAGCAGTGAGCAACAGGGTGGTGTCAAGCTGTAGGAGAAGGGGTGAAAGTTGTCACCTGTAAATTAATTTCTGTTAAAGTTGTTGAGTGTGTTTGTGTGCCCATAAATAAAATGGGATTATCAGCAGATAAAAGGGGCTTTTAAATGAGCGTTTTGTTTGTAATTTTGTGCCGTTTGGGAACTTTGTAGCAGTCCAGCTCACCCTACGTTCACCTGAGCAGATGGTAGGTTCCAGTTCAGGCTGAGAAGATAAAAGGCCAGTCAGATGTCTATGGTAAGGGAGTTGATGTCAGCTTGCTGTGAGGCTGCAGGGTTTGCTTTTTGTTTGGGTTTTATTTCTCCTCCTTGCAGCTTAAATGATCTTTATTGAAAAATTTTGGTTACAATCAACTTCCTTTAATAAATACCACCTACATCTCAACCCCATTAAAATTTTTCAGTGCCACACAACAGCCATTACATTTAAAAAAATAAAAAGTTGTTTAGCCTCAATGTTTTGGAGCAAGCTGGGAAAGCTATGTGCAAGTGTTTTGAGTAAAATAGGACTGAACACCAATTAACTTTTTAGTTGCCGTTCACATTTCTCAATGTTGTACAAAAATCTCTCAAGCCTTTTATCACTTAGGAATGAATAAAAGTGCAACACTATTACCCTTTACAGACTAGACAAGGTATCCCAACCAGGATTCATTCTCTTGTAAATTGACATTGTCATTGTTCAGCAAAAATGTACAAAGAATTAATAACAACACTGACTCTATATAACTGACAGGCAATAGTTTCCTCTATCGTGAGCAGTAAATTGAGATTTATGACACTAATGATCATCGTCATTTTGTCACATTGCTGGCAGCTGTAGAGTCCTCTTTCTTCATGCCCTGCACACCCACACAGGTGTTTTCACTCAATGTGGCTGGTTGTAGGTGACTGAAGCTATAATAGGAAATCCATTAAGCCAGCAAACTCTATATAATAATGAGGATGATAAAGCTGTAATTTGTCCGCCCTAACAGGTGCCACAGTTGAACAGGGGAGTCAAAGAGATGTCTGTACCCCCCCCACCCACCCCCACGCAGTCCTGAGAGGAGGTGAAGAGCTCTAATCAGCCAAAATGATCAGCTGTGTGGCTCTGCCATGGTCATGCAGGGCGTTAAGTGCCTTTTCACTGCGAATGAATGGAGACTTTTGATGATAGCAGCCACTCTGGGACACACAGAGTTTGGATTTGATGTTGATGTGATGGTGCAGTGATTTAAAATGACTCACGGTGATGTACCAGACACATTTGCTGTTGGGTTTGTAGGAACTGGGGAATCCTTCGCTGGCCACGATGCCCGAGTCTGTGACCAGGTGGCCTCCGCAGTGGAAGACGGGCCTGAAAGAGAATCACACAACCACCAATCAGCTGCGATACAACATTTAACCTGACGTGGAAGAAAAGGCAGCTTTACTGAGAGTATTGAGGCAGGGCCCTTGCACACACAAACACACACACACATTTTTACATACGCACTGAAAACCACAGTGGCACAGTCTGTCTCTGTTCTCGGAGTCTGGGGAGGTTCCCAGTGAACTGGTCTCCTGGTTTGTGTTTTTTTTCATAAAACTTGGTCAACCCAAACCAGGATGACCGTCAACATACAGTATGTGCTGTGAGGCTTCTGCACACACCGACTGCACCACAAGAAAGAGACGTCAGCAGACGTAACATGTATTTCAGCTGTGGCACTAACAGGCACTTTCAAAGGCTGCGCAACAGCCCAGCTCACACATGGAGTTTGGTGACACACACCCACTCTTTCACACTCAGATAAACACGGATCAAAGCAGGCCCAACCTTGACTTTTAATTTTGCAGCATGCGTCAGGCCCCAGACTCGCTAATTTAGATGCTGGCTGCTCTGGCATCTGGTCAGTCGTCTTTCAAAGTTGGCTCAGTTTTTTTAGTTTTTGTGGGAAAAGGCCAAATTAATTATTTTTTACATGGTCAGGACTGTATTTCTGTGACCCTCAATCCATTATAGTCCCTTTTCGCTCTTCAGGCATGTGTGTGGCTGCAGCAATACTATGAGGCCACATTTCAGCCAAAATATCCCAGTGGTGGTGGAGTCCCTCCCTTCTGACCCTCTGGGGCTGAACAGCCCACAGGCATTTGTTTGTCTGTAGTGTTCAATTTACACCCTCGGTGTCATGAAATGGCAATACAGTAGTAGAGCACACACCGAGGTCAAGAAACGTCTAAAAAAAATAATTTCTCAACACTGACTGAGTGAAAATATGGATTTAAGAGGGTAAATGTCTGAAGTTATTGGCAGTTTTGACAAAAATGTCAGACCTGAGGACAAGCTGCTGTATATTTGCCCAGTTGAAACGCTGCATCAATTACAGCATGCTGTCATTTGGTGTGTTTATGGGACGCCAACCACATCTTCCTAACATTGCAACCTTCTGTTTCTCCTGCGCTTTCTGTAATCATAATACTGCGACCAGGAGAGGAAAAAACACAGTAGTTAATCTGGACAGATGTGGGCTTGAAAAGGGTTTGCCACATGTGCACAAGCAGGATGTCGAGAAGAAAACAGATGCACAAGAGGGACATTGATAGAAACTGTAAGCTGGCACACATGCCCGAAGTTAAATACATCTAAAATCTTAAATACATGCAGTTTACCTTGTGTAGTTGGTCTGACTCTGAGCCTCAGTCCATCCAAGTGTCAGAATGACAAGAAGGCACACAGTCCACACCCTGTCCTCCATCCTGCTGTCTTCCGAGATTAGGAAAGACGGGAGAGGAGAAGAAGAGGCAGGAGGAAGGAGGGGGAATCAGCGGAGGGGCGTGGACAGACGTAAGGTTCTTAAGGGGAGGGAAGAGAGGATGGAAGTGATGGGTGAGAAGGAGGTGTGTTGTGGAGAAGAAAAGAAAATGTGAATGAGTGTGATCTTGAGAGGACAGAAGGCTGTTTGACACAAGTTAACAGGGAAAACAACATTAATTACACTGTATGCTGACCCACGGCCAAAAGCAACGTATGTACAGCTCAGAGTACAGTGTGCTTCTTATGTTCCAGCTCTGTGCGCTGTTTGACAGGTGGAGTTAATGGAATATATGGAACATGTATGTTTCTGCAGGTGTGCGTGCTGATGGACAGAGTGCCACTGTTGCATGTGTGTATACTGACCTTTACACTTCACCGCCAGCGACAAGTAAACCACGCTAGCGGCAAGGCATCTATATTTGGCAGGGTCCGCCACTTTGGTCCAGACAGAAATATCTCAACAACCATCAGAAGGATTGGCACAAAATTTTGTGCAAATGCTCATGGTCCCCAGAGGATGCATCTACTGTATGTTTAGACAGGAAATTTAGAGGCGGTGTGGCTGCATGTGAAGTGGACAGAATGATGGGACAAGATGCAAACCGCCACAAAGACACACCTATGCAAGTTGGAAATGTCGTAACTCGACAAAACATCTCTGTGATCTGCGGGTCTTTAATCTGCTTTATAAATGTACAGACACGAGAAGAAAAAGGAGGGATGAAAGAGGAAAAATAACAGAGCTCTGATGAGTCAGAGGCTGAGCTTAACTCAAACTCACATGAACACCATCCTGATATGGTCGGTGAGTCCGCTAGCTAGCTTACAGCTAATGTATAGTTGGTACACCGTTAAACACAAATGGTCCAATGGTCAAATTTCAACCAATGATGCTGAAAATTTCCTTTTTTTTCTGTCTGAGGACACTTCGTCTTTGACGATCCTTTGACTTTTGCTCTAGCGCCACCAAGAGGTTGACACTTGTGGTTTTGTGTGAAATGTGTCGACGCCTATTGGATTGTGAAATTTGGTGAGCTCTTACTTTTCCTCTCGCGCAGCATTTCAATTTATCCAACACATTATTTTTGCAGAGAGGTCATAACCAAATACCTTCAGCACTAATTAGCTGCTAAACATCAGCCCGTTGGCATTCGGCACAGCGGCGCTTTAAGCGAAATGCTAAGTACAGCCTGACTGCATGGCTGTTGCAGACTCTTATTTTAGGCACACACGCAATTTACTCTGCAAGGTTATTATGAGGATTAAATTCCTTTCCGCAGAATTCACAGTGGTGGAAAAAAGTAGCTGGTGAAGGAGATTACAGTAGGTTCAACCAAAACATAACCGAGACTGGACTTATAAAAGTAAATATGGAAGTCTTGAAATGGGCTCAATTCTACAGTAAAATGTATTTTATTTTGGCAGGAAAGGGCCCATCATTATTGCAAAAAGTGACTTTACAAACTCTTTCAAGCTGGTTTATTAACACCAGCTCTTTTACAAAATAGCCCACATACATCACAATCACTGCTGTCATTGTTTTAATGATAAGTGTGCGATGAAGTCAACTTGGCAGCCTTGCCTTTGTCTAAACGAGGGCATGCCTTTTGTCTTTTTTAAGCTGCGGTGACCACTCTGGGTGGAAACCGCAGTTGAATAGAAGGAGACTGTGGTTCGGTAAAGAAAGTCGCTGCCTGATTTGCTCTCTGCTTCCAGTTCATTCCGGACACTTCTGCGTCTCCAGGCCAACTGCTGCAAAACACCCACTGACAGAAATAGCCTGCAAAGAGATGTAATCATAAAACTAACTGCAGGAGAACAAACAGCAAAAAAAAAAAAACTTCACATTTAAACTTTTCAAGTCACTTTATTGTCTTTTTTTTGTACAAAGAATTTCACAAAAATATTAAGAAACTGTTGCAGACACCACTGACGCCATAAAGCATAGGATATCACATGACCAGAACAGTGCCACAGAGAAAGGGACAGAGAGGAAAAAAGATAGTAAACACTCTCCAAACTCTCGAAACCTTTTGCTACCTCACGTCCACCTCTTTTAAATCGGCTGAGCGCCGAGAGCCAACACTGGCAACAAAAGCTCCCCCTCCACTGAAGGCTCCGCAGCTCCGACAGGGTGCTGGCAGTTAGGAAATAGTGTCTGTGGTGTTTGTGAAAACTAATGCCCGGCTGAAGAGGAACTTTAGAAGTCCAGCTCAACCTCTTGGCGACTCACGCTGCCCCACCTTTAGCTTTATGTCGCTCAAATAAAGCAGCTGCATCATGAGGAACACCATCTCTGCTTCGGATCCTAAAGTGATTGTTTATCTGCCGGATAAGATTTGAATCATTCACATACACTTTTTACAGTACAAACACTCTTTTGGGCATGGATCCTGTCTCTATTTGCAGTGGACTGAAAGTATAAAAATATACACAATGTTTACAAAATAAACCCGGTTCTCACTGCACGTTTTATCTATCGGGTGAAAGTCGCTTTTTCTTTAGTCTGGAGAAACGTTTTACGTCAACAAAAACTCGAGTCTCAGAGAGAAACGGGATCTCGGTGGGAGCGGGATCCCACACAGCCTAGGAGACATTCAACAAGAAGTCACAGACTTAACTCGCCTCTTTCCTCGTGAGCTGAACCCTCAACAGGAGAGATGAAAACGTCGAGGAGGACACTGTGGTGAAGAACATCCATCTTTATAGAAAGGCGCCTTTTTGTAACACATTCACCTTCGTCCTCTCTGATTATCTTACAAGTTAAATAAATATGCTGAGAACTACGAGAACGGGGGTGGAGGGGGGAGGAAAAAGTAGTGATTCACTCTCTAAAACTGAGTGTGGGTGTCCTGTAGTTTCCAAGGCATTTAATATGCAGTCATACAACATGCCTGGTGTGCTGTCATCGAAGTCGGGCTTGATGCAGGATGAACTGGGCCAAGTGTCCCATCTGACCTGCCAAACAATAAATGGAAGTTGCCTCGATCAGTTTGCACCGTTATGTCCCAGCGGATCCCACTTTTAACAACTTTACACCCTGTGTAATGATGTTTTGGGCACAGAAAGTCCCGGAAGGTGCACATTTTCTGCATATCAGCTTTATCATTGGCCGCCTTCTTACTGAGTCATGGGAGACTTTTCTATCACAGCTTCTTCTGAGGCCGCTCTCTGCTCCTCTGCCGGCATGTCTTGGTGGCCGTCTTGTGTTTTGGTGCCTTTCTCCTCTCCCTCGTCCTCTTCGTCCTCGTCCTCTGGGTGAGCTTCGTCCATGGCTGTCTCGAAAAGACTTTTCTTCCCCGTGCTGGCGTCCTCCTCCTGAGCTTTCAGCACGCTGCACAGCTCCATCTCGTGGATCTCCACGTCGAACGGGGCGGCGGGAGGCACAAAGGGGGGAGACTTGCAGCCCGTGCAGCCCTGAGAGACACCAGAGAGAGACGATGATTTCACCGCATGTCCATGTGTGTTGCACTCATGTTTACTCGATGTATCTGCACACTGAACGCTTTCAGAGCTCAGGGTCGAGTCGCAGCGTACTCACAGAGATGTTGATGGCTCGGGGCAGGCGTCCTGTGCGGACCCAGGGGTGCACCTGGCTGAGCTCCTTCTTGTGGTCCTCGGTGAAGCGTGGCTGGTGTTTCTGCATGCTCCTCAACGCCTCGCGGTCCTCTCGCAGCACCGTCTCTATGTCCCTGTTATTCAGGCACAGGGGGAAAAGGTCAATGAACACCTGACACCTCGACAGCAGCGAGGTTGACCAGAGCTGTCATGTGTCTGTTGGGATGGAAGGTGTAGGAATGGCAGTGACGCTCAAGCTCTGAATTCAAATCAGTGCTGCAGGTGTGACGACGTGTTGTGTGGTCACCCTTTGCCCAGTGTCATACCTGACAGGCAGCTGATAGGTCATCATGACCTTGTCGTCCGTGTTGGCCATCAGCAACCAGATGGGGTCCTGCAGGACACACTTGATGAACTGCTCCTCGCCACCGTCCCCTCCAGCACTACTGCTGCCCCCTGCTGGCTGTTTGCGGGAATGGTCGTTCTCTGATGAGTCGATGCTGCCGAAGTACTTGCTGGTGTGGCTGCCCTGGCTGCTGCCTGGATGGACAAGGAAGTGAAATTTGAGAATGAGCAGAGAGTAGACTTTAACTCAAGGAAAACTGCCTCTTGACACCTATTATCCAGGAATGCAGTACTAACTGGTGCCGCTGGTGCCAGAGGAGCTGCAGCCGTTGGAGCCAGAGCCTGAACCAGACGACCTCGTCCCTGAGGACCCTGAACCAGAGGCAGCTGAGCCGGTGCCTGAGCGGGAGTCCTCCTGCAGCAACATATCCAGCAGATCGCTGGAAGTGGACATGGCATCTTGGTTGGACTCATTAGTTTCACCCTAAAGGGAGAAAGAGATTATGTTTTTAAACTTACATGTTTTAAATGACAAAAAAGGTTTCAAAGCTTAACGTCTTCTTCTGCGCACTTACATTCTCATTCTCCTTGGAGGCATCATCAGAGCTCCCCTGATTGGCTGAGGTCTGTCCCCCGGCGGCGCCGCCCTGCACAGAAGGCGTGGCTTGCTGTGATGCTGCCAGGGCCGTGGCGACCTCTAAGCGGTTGCTTGGCGATTCCTCCAGCTGCAACAGGTTGAGAGGAGAGGAGCATCGGGACTGGAAGAGGGGGGACTCTGCACCCTCACGGTCCGCGGGGGTCTGACTGTAGGACTGTGGGGTGCTGCTCCGAGATGGGGCGCAGGTGGCTGGAATGGGTACGGGGTTGGAAACGACAGTGGGGATAGCAGCTGGGGTGGCGCTGGGGTACGTGAAGTTAGGGTTGTAGAAGTGTCCAGGGGTGGCGGCTGGCTGAGGGATGGGTGCTCCCATCTGGGGGAACATGTAGTTGGGCAGAACGAGGGCCATCATGGGAGGCACCATCTGGGTAGCGGGGAATCGTGATGGATCTGGGCCCGGCTGGGGGAAGGGCTGTGTGAGCGGTGGGTAAACAGGGTAGATCGGAAGCATACCGGGAGCGAAAGGGGCGGCGGGGATGCTGGCCTGGGAGCCTACAGAGGGCCAGGAGGAGGAGTTTGTTGCGGGTCCGAGAGGCATGTTGAGGGGCATGGGAACTGTGCTTGTTCTGGGGTCACGGCAACTCCCGTTCAGGCCCAGAGAGCTGTGCTGGTCAGATGACTCCTGGTGCTTGAGTCTCTTACCGCCACGACCACGTCTGTGACCGGTGCTGCTCCCTGCGGCTGGGTAGTCTCGAGAACAACGCACTCCTGGCAAAGAGAAGGAGACACTGACTTAAGCAACGTTTTACAACAATCAATTGTTAATAGTCAATGTGTAACACATATACATCACTGTGTGTGTATGCGTGTGTTTGACTGGTGGGAGCAGTGTGTGGCCCTACCTCGTGACAGAGGGTTGGCAGCAGGGATGTGGCAGCGCAGAGTCGAAGACGCCGTCTGATCGAAAACACGCAGCTTGCTGAGGTCCTTGAAGCGGTCAAGGAACGCCTGCTCCTCTTGCTGGGTGTGGGCGGATAGCACCTCCTTTGTCAGACCCATCCTGCCCCCTCCACCTCCTCCTACACTTCCACTTCTCCGGCTGTCCCTCTCCGGCTGAGTGGCTTGAGGGGGAGCGGGAGGAAGAGGGGTGATGGCTGCGTTAACGGGGGGTGTCGGGCCGCTGGCGGGGCGAGTCGAGGTAGGTGTAGGAGGAGCAAGGGTGGGAGTTGTAGGAGCCTCTTCCATGACGATGTCTGTGATAGAGAGAAAACAAGGAGGGGTGTTTCAAGACTTAAAGTGAGACAATGAACCTTTAGAAAGAAGAAATGACAGATTCTTCCTCTGAGAAGTGAAAAGCTAAAAGCATAAAGAGTAAAATGCTGCAGACTGATACAGACAGAGGTAGAGACACAGTACTGTGTTAGTTTTGCTTACACTAAGATGCTACATCATCAAATTTAACATTACTCAACTAAAGATGCATCATCTGACTTTAAATAAACAAAAAAGAGGAATCTGTTAACTCGTATTTGGGTAAAGCCAAATAAACAGAAAAGAGAGGTGACACTGAGAAACTTAAGAGAGAAATTTAGATAAAAAGATAAAATAAGATGAAAAACAAAGGCATAGATCAGATTACCTGCAGTCTGCAGTTTTATCATGCGGCTACAGGTTTCTGCAAGATAATTCTGAAGACTTTTAAAGTAGTGAAAAAACACTTTGTGGTCAGTTCCTTAAAATAAGCAAGGAAGCTAAAATAAGACAGTAGAGTGTGACTGTTCAACATAAAAAGTAGGGCTGCAAAGGAAAAAGATTTGGAGGCTGAACTTAAACTCCAGCCTTAATTACAGTGAAGGCAATGATGGACCTCCTACTTTGTCATTTCAAAGAAACAACACGCTGAGCAGTGCACGTGACAGAGCAGAGAGTTCTGATGGTTCCCACCTGACTCAGGGGGCTTCTTGTCTCCCACATGCACGATGGTGCTGCTGAAGCTACACTGGGACGTGACTGAGGCGACACTCTCTGCCTTTGCGGCCATGGTCAGGGGGGGCAGAGAAGGTGGTTCACCTACGAGGCTAACTGAACCACCTGCAGGGACAACAAGTTCAACAAGTTCAGTTTCGGCAATGACTGTGTACGGGCTAGACAAGCACATTCAGACACATGAGCACTAAAAGAAGTGCTCTGCTGGCTCTCATGAGACAAATGAAGGATGCTGTGTAGAAAAATCCATATTCAAAAGCAAAAATACCATTTTTCTACCATTTTTTTATTGGTAAATGCATAATGGTGAAAAAAATGGATAATGCGGGGCTTCGTAAAATGGATCAGAGATTGCGAGAAACAGCAACCTGATTACCTAAATTCATCATCATCCTCATAAACTAGTTGTTGGTAATTATAAAAAGTACCTTTGTTGTTGCCGCTGGCCTCCTGCTGTTTATCGTCATCAGACGTGGAGGTGCAGGAGGAGGAGCCGCACTTCCTTTTCACCGTGTTAGGAATGTTACAGCTGTCCAAGTACCTGTGTGGGGTCGGAGCGCCGTTGGATGAGTGATTGATGATCAGCAAACAATGATGAGACTGAAAGACTTAAGGCTTGTGCACACACACACACACACACACACACACACAAACACACCTTATGATGCTGTCCAGACAGTTGATCTGCTGGTAGGAGTATCCAGTCGGGGCCTCCTTCTGCACAAGCGGTGCAGGGACCAAAGCTTTGGGTGGTTTCGTCAGGTCAGCTATCAAACCTCTGACTGGGTCACTCCTGACGTGTTTGACACCTGTTGGGCCTGAATGACGAGCAGAGAGAAACAGGAAATGGAGACTTGAGATGACAGGCGAGGACTTTTTGACATCATCAGCAGTCGTAGCTTGTTGTTGATGTTGTTGACTGTGCTTTGGGTTCACCTGTGCTGGTGTTCTTTCTGGGCGGCGGCCGGTTCCGGGACTCGATAAACACCTGCTGTCCATTAGTCTTGACCATGTGAACGTCTTTGCAGATCTGCTGGAACGTCATCTGGAAAAAAAACGCATCAGACTCGTTAAACAGACGGTCTTAAGGAAGTCTAATTTTCCATTTTCCCCATGTTGAGAGAGTGATGACTATGGAAAAGGTAGCATGTTGCGAGGTAACTGCAAGAAAGTGATCAATTATGTTGTATCTTATGGAAAAAGTATGTTTGCAAAACTCACCGGCTTGTGCAAAGCGATCGCGTTGGCCGCCTCCTCCATGGCGGGGCCGTTGCTGTCGCTGGACGAAGCGGCGGAGGCACTGAGGTGCTGTTGGTGCGAACGGCGGGACTCCCGCGAGCCGCTGGACCCGAGCGAGCTGTAGCCCTGAGAGCTGCCGCTGTGCACCGGCTGCACCAGGATCCGGTGGATCTGCTCGCTCAGCTGGACGACGTCGGGCGTGGTGACCCGACTCTCGTAGCCCTGCGGCGTCGTGAAGACGTCTTCATTCAGAGGGCTCCTGGAGACGGGGACAATGTTAGCGCGCCAGTTAGGACAAGAGAAACACGCAGGCAAGTACTTTATAATTAGTCCTCTGGCAGCGTTTGTTTGTCAGTGAGCTTATCAAGAATCTTACGTTCTGACTTTGTGGCGCCCTACGATGAACGCCACCTTCCGGCTCCAGGGGTTGACGAAGGAAGACCAGCTAGTGTCGATGGTCAGATATTCCCCGCTGCGGGCGCACATCCTCAAGGGTGAATACTCAAACGGCTGCCCTGCAAACTGAAAGACTGAAGGGAGACAACAGAGCAGACATGGATGAGAAAAGACGTTTATTTGGAAGATATGAAGATTTTTTTCTTGCTAAAACACTATCATTTCAGTCAAGTGAGGAAAAAGAAGAGAAAATCCCTTAATAATTCAATACAGAAAAGGGCCATTCTCCAGGTTATGACATATACAATTAGTTCACTGCTAAAGAGACTCACTCTTCTCATGTATAGCCACCATCATGGGCCTGTCTTCAGGGTGGATGTAGAGCAGGGTTGGGGTTCCCACCAAGTCCTGAGGCAGGTAACCCAATAATGGCACTGCCCTGCAAACACAACATATATAAGATCAGCTGACAATTCAATGAAAACTGTAAGATAATATATGTAATAACTGCAAAAACTGTATCAGAGGTCGGACAACTGACCTCTCATCAACCTCCTGGAAGAGGCAGCTGGGAGTGTGACTGGTGGTGAAGATCCTCTTGTCTGGAGGGATACGAGGAGCTGAGAGGACACAGATGCAACAGATGAAAAGCGTGTTTTGAGGACAGGCTGATAAGTTCAAACAGACAGGATGATAAAGGTTTATTTGCAGTTCTGAAAGGTATCCAATCATTTGGTGTATATGATCTAATCCATATTCAGAGGGATATGATGTAAGCATGTCTCTTTCAAGCGCTTTACAGCTTTAGGCACATGTTCCACTAGTAAATTATACAATGAGTCATGATTAGGAAAGTTCAAAATCGTGTGGGGAGCTGCTCCATTGAAGGGAACGCATCACATTCATCAGCGAGATGAATGTTATCTGGATCCTCGAATGAGTCAAATCAGATTTGCAGTGAGAAGCTGATGAAGGAGATGACACTCAATTATCAGAAAGTAATTGTGATTGTGATGCCTGGGTTACTCTGACATAACATTATCAGAGCTGCACAGCCACAACAAAAACATGAGGAAGAGCGCTGCTTTGTGTTCGCACTGGCTTCATCATCTTTTCTCTCGGTATTACTAATAACTGACGACTGCTCAGTCGAGGACAAGAAGTGACTTAGCGGCTCCACCTTTTGGGTGCGTAATGTTAAAAATGTTATCCTCGACACGTTAGCGTGTTTTAAAGCTGGACAACAATGGCGTCTGCTCTCTGAAGTGGCTCAGGATGCTTCACGCCATGTGTCCCTCTGCTGACACAAACATCCCTCCCTAATGGTACACTGTGCAGGAACTGTAGATTACTGTTTGCAAACACAACATTCAAAGTTGGGCCCTTCTCCCCGGCTAAACGCCTCCTGACCGCAGTTGCCAGAACACACACAGACCAGTGTAGGCTGACCATCTGGGGCATCACATACCTGCATGCAGTCAGGCAGTGAGAATGTCGCTTCCTGAACTTCAGAGAACACCGCTTACAGTGTTTGTAGGGAAAATCCTGCATAGTCACACTGCATCCTGCATACATTTAACTGCTCACATAGAGAGAAGGCGGTATGACAAATACCCTCATATCCGGAGTGGACCTTCTCAGTGATGAGCAGGCAGCAGGGCTGCGGCTCAGCGGCATCTGAGTCTCTGATGGTGAGCTGGTAAGGAGTGAGGCGAAAGGGGTAGTAGCGCAACTCGCCACCCTGCGTCCGGTCAGCACTGATGCGACAGAACATGGACTTTTCCTGCGTGCAGTCGACTGGAGGAGATGCTGGGAGGGGAAAGAGTCAGAGAAAACCATTTAACAAAAACTACAAATCCTCCTGACTGGATTAGTGGAGCACAGTTCTGGAAGAAAATCAATGGATTGTCAGATATTGAGCTATTTCTTCTGTCAGAAATGGTTTAAATGTGTCGTCATCCTGCGGCTCAGCTCACCAGATCCGATGCAGGAGGCCCAGGGTGGCAGGCGGCAGGGGGCCGTGCCGCTGTAGAACGTGCTGACATCCTGCGGGGCCAAAAGCTCGGAAAACACCGTCCCCTGAAGACCATCGGGCTTGCAGCGCAGCAGGGACGAGCCCTGGGGTGATACGTACACCACCTTCCCCGACAAGAACGACACGGCGATGGAGAAAGTGTCCTGAGGAAAAGTAAACAGACGAGGAAGGAGGAGGAATTTAGCGAGACGTCTCCAACAAGCTGTCAGTGGGAGCTTTCTTTGTGCAGTTGTGTTTGCCAGTTTCAACCTTTTCTCAGTGAATTGAGTAAGTGTGAAGCAAGCTGTTTCTGAACCAAGCCAAAAAAGGTTTTTAAAAGCTAGGGCTGTGTCTTTCAATGCATTATTGTTTGCCTCACATATATAAGCAAATGAAGTGGACTGGATGTCCATAGCTCAATCTAAATTTCCCATATTGTTCCCAGTTTTAAGCAGTGGCACATTCCAACTAACTGCATTGAATAATCAGGATCAATGTGTTGCAAGTTCCTCATTCACTTTCATCTTATACCCAAGGGTGAAATAAAAAAAAAAACACGGCTCACTAACCGCAGTAATGAGATGGTTGTCTGAAAAGTTTACTCAAACACCTACGAGGCAGGAATAAGTAAGTAAGCGTATAAACCTACTGTGTTTTTGAGGGTGTATTCTGAGGTGATGTTGTCGAGCTCCTCGATCGTGAAGGCAGACAAGTCCAGACTGCAGCCGTGACACTCCTCTACACTCCACTGATGGTAGTACTCCTTGTTGGCTAGAAATGGTAAAAATCGAACAGGGTCAGGGTGTGAATGTAGATACAGTTACACACACAATATCCGCAGCAAAGAACAAGCACTGAAGCCTGAATGAAAAGGCAGGGGCTTCAAATGCACCATTAACCAGGGAGAAGAGGAAGATAGAAACAAACAGGCCCTCACCTCGGACTTGTTTCACACACTGAAGAGCGTATTTGAGCGCGTTCAGGGTGCTGGAGTGGCTCTTGCCCTTGCGCTCGCTGGGCAGACGGAGCTTCAGCTCCTTGATGGCCTTCATGAGCTCTTTCTGGGTCTGGACCCTCGCCGACTGGTCGCTGCTGCAGCCGGAGGTGGAGGGGGGGTCGTGCTCCGAGCTGGTAGACAGCAGGCTGTAGGCCAGGGAGCCGCCGGGAGGGGAGAGACTCTGGGAGTTGGAGCTGGAAAAGGAGGGGCGGTCAAGATTACTCTCGCCGTTTCACGAACAGAAATGTCACACCAGAGTAGAACAATTTAGAATTCCATCTCTTACCTCTTGTTGCTCTCCGTGGTTTCCAGCATCATGCCTGAGTCCTTGCCGTTGGACGAGCTGTGGGAGCTGCGCGTGGACTGGCGCCCACGTGACCCGCCCGCCCTCTCCATCCCGCCCTCGCTTTCTCTCTCGCCGGAGTCGTTCCCGCTAGAGAGTCCGTCCATATCGTCAGAGTTGGGCCCCCTCCGGTGTCCGGGCGAACTTCCGGATCCTGAACCTCCACTGGGAGACGAGCCGCCTCCAGATCCACCCCCCTGCTCCTGATTGGCGACATTGGCACTGGGCTGACCGCTGCCGGTCTTTGGAGAGTTTAACCCTTCTGACTCTGCTTCCTGGTCATTGTCTTTCTCGTCGGCCCTTGCCACTCGTCCCCGAGTGCTGCTGCTGGGCATTGATTTAGGGTTGTCATAACTCATACTAGAGTAGGATGAAGCTGGTACAGCCTGATTAAGGCGTCAGTCGAGGTGAAGACAGGAACAACTGTAAATTAAGTGGGACTACTATGTATACACAGGTGAATCATGGTTGCTGGTTGTGTGTTAAAAGAACTAAGGAGAGAAATTCATTGTTTCTCCAGCAAAAAAAAGTTAACTTAAAGAGGTGTGGGCTGAGAGCCCTTCTGTGAGGTTTTTCAATGAGCGTGGACTTTGGCTGTAAAAATATCCCGATTGGCCAAACCGCTGCCTTTCCAAAAAGACAGCAAGAAAAAGTGTCACTCAAAGTAATTCAGACAAGAGATGATTTGCTGTTTATGAAACAGCCTTGGCATAAGCGCTCCAACAGATGGGACTGTGAGGCAGAGTGAGAAAAACAGCTCTCGGTGAGAGCAAAAAAAACAAAAACAATCTCTTCACTCTGTATCTGGTCTTCTCGCCTCTTGGAGATGTGTTGCTCTAGGTGCTAAAGGCCACCTGAGATGAGAGAAAAAGACACGGACAGAGAAAGAGAGGGAAGACTATCAGCAGCGGGATTAACAAAAACGCTTGTCATGGTCTTGCAAGCATGTCTCAAGGACTACAAATACAAGAAGATAAAAAATGGAGCGCTTATCATCAGTTTATCATGTCGGCCTCCAAGATTCAAACATGGCCCTGAGATGTTTTCGCCGCCTCGTGGTGCACACTGAATGTTTGTCTGTCGAGCGCCCAGCTGTTAGCCTTTTACCCAGATTATCTCCAGAAAACAATCACCTCATCTTGTGCACAGATTGACAATAATCTGCAAGTGCGTATGCATGCATCTGAATATAGAACAGGTGAACATGCGCTAATTACGTGGGACGCTTGCCGGTCGTCATCGATAAATCCCTTTTTAACCAGAGGACGGTCAAAACAAAGAGAACACCAGGAGGACAGGACGAAGCTCTCCATCAAGTGTTGTTATAAATTAAGGTTTGTTAGTGAATCGTATCACATAGTGTTTATATATGGCCACCACCTACGCAAGTGAAAGTCTAGTGCTATTTATTCTTTAGGCGAGGGAGACACCACATAATCCTTTAAGCCCTGCAGACGCAACCAGATGAAGAGAGACGCCAGTCGCCAGTCGTCATTCATTCCAATTTTATGCACCTTGCTGCCCCACAACCCCCTTTACCTACGCTGCTCAGGTGTGCTGGGATGCTTTTGGTGCAGAATTTGTTCAGGACAGGTTTAGCCTCCTGTCTTGACGCAACAACCCCTGGTCAGGCTCAGAGTGGCCATCACAAGCTGCTCATTGGATGTGACAGGAGGACAACATGCGTGGACAGCTAATGACAAATGTCTCTCATTCCACAGAAATAACTGATGCAAACGTAACGAGTCGGGATGGAAAGTTGCGAAAGTCTGCAAGTACGCAAGTTCAACGGATTCATGTGACGCTGCCTCAATGCAACTAAGCCGCCTCCCCGATGAAGGTGACATGCTAATTAGCACTGTGTTTGGTCAGATGGATGATGCACGCTTGCACATGACAAGCTGCGTGTGCCACGGCCGAACTGGGCGGCGGGGGGGGGTGGGACGATTCTTATATGGAAATATGCAAGCATGGTGTGAGTGGGCGACGAGGCAGGCTGGCATCGATGCATACTTCCACATTGATGGCAAAGACACATGGCTGTGGGTGGAGGTGGTGGTGGGGAAACTGTGCTCGGGCTGCTAGAATAACTGGATGTGCCCGCCCCACCGCCTTTCTAAGCCAACTACAGTGGGCTGTTTGCTTAAGACAGTGCATCCCCAAACTCAATCAGTTTCCTGTGCAGCTGCTGCAGCCAATCCCAAAACATAAACAGACATAATATTAATGTTCATACTCCCATCTATAGGCAGTTCAGAGGCTCCAGGTCACCCAACATGCGTGTCCTCTGGACTGTGGGAGGAAACCCACACAGACACAGGGCGAACATGTAGATGCCACACCGCCATGCCTGAGCCGGCCAGGTCAGGTTTGAGGCCATGACTGTGAGGTAACAGTGTCAGCCGCTGAGCCACTATGCCGCCCACTCAAATTATTCACAGGAAATGCACTCAGTAAGACCAATGTCTGATTATGCAAGATAGGTGTCTATCTTAGTGGAGGAAAACATATTGGACAATGGCGACGCTGCCTTGCCCTCTGGCCAACATGCATCCTACTCTGAAAATATGTTTGTTACATGACTCACAACAATTTCTGAAATTTCATGTCACCTTTTGTAACTTATGCATCACTCTCATGTTGCACAAATTATGAAAAGGCCAAGTGACTCAAGCCCTCCCAGGTCTCTGAACACTGACTGCTCGGTCTGGGTGTCACACCAGTCACGTCGCGGAACATTTAATTAAACTTCTCTGCAGCAAATCATCATTAAAATCTCCCATTCACTTCAACTGAAGCCGATACGACTAATGAATCCGAGGTTGCTGTCGCGTGTCACGTCCTGCAGGTCAGAATTCACTTCAGTTCAACCTCTTCCTGCTAATTGGCACAGTTGGCCAGTTAACACACAGATGCTGTGTGGTTGATAATAATAATAATTAATTTTTCAGCAAAAAAGTCAGGATTGTGAGGATTTGCTGCTTTTTAAGGATTTTTTATCAGTGCAGATTTAATATCTTTAGGTTTTGGACTGTTAAGTCAGACAAAAGACATGAAATGTAACCTTGTACTTCCAGTGGGGATGTTTCACTGTTTTCTGACATTTCACAGCTTAAACGATTAAACAATCGATGAAAAAAATAACTGCCAGTTTGAACAATAATGAAAATAAGGATCAGTTGCAGCCCTGCTCTGCTCATTACATATTTATTACCTCTGCGAGCACTGTGACATAACTTCCTTGTTCAGGGCGGGACAACTTTGTTGGACAGAAGGCTAATGTTACTGTACCTTTAGTGTGTGCGAATCCCCCTCTTTGGTTGAAACATCTTGCCATTCTTTTATAAGAGGCTAATTTCATGTGTGTTAGCTATCACACTCTGCAGGCCAACAGCCGGTTGCAACTTGCACCACGGTATACATGAAGAATTGGGGAACTGTCTGCTGTCTGACAACCACGACGAGGGAAACTTCCATTATGATCTAAAAATTGGGAATATTCCCCCCGTCATAGAAAATGGTTCCTGGAAATGATTAACATTTGAAGTTGTTAAAGCCAGCAGTTATAAACCCAGAGCTGATTTTAGAACAATCAAGTCTCACAAAAGGAAACTGCACCAAGAGAAAACACAGCAAACTGTTCAAAGTTGCTTTTAAAGACAACAAAAGCGCACAGCTCGCCGACTGCACCGCCTCAAAAGTGAATATTTGTCAGTTTTCTTTGCCAAATTGAACATTTGAGGATTCTGAACTGCTGTACAAGCAAAACAAGCAATGAAGACTTAACCTTTATCTATTGATTGGCATTTTCACCATTTTCTGTTACTTCATGACTAAACAATTAATTGATTTATCTGGAAAATGATCTGCAGATTCACCAATAATGGAAATAATCATTACTACAGCCGTAGCTGCAGTCAATGTAACTGACTATGACAGTCTTTGTGTATATTGTGTAGTAATAGCATATTAAAGCATGGGAGCACAGGCCACAAACATCTGCAGTCTGTATAAAAGTGCAAATATAAATTGTTCACAAAATAAGTGTTTCTTTCATTTATAGTGCAGAAGCTCTGACTACCATGAGATGAACATAATCTGGTCTGCAGGGCACAGTGTGCCAGTCTGCCACAACAGCTTCAGTGTGTACAGTCACTGGTTCAGGCTACACCTACACAACATCACGAAAAAGACACAACAAACACACTGCTTGTACAAAACCATCCGAAACCAATCCATGATACTTCCCGATTGCAATGAGGCTGCAGGAAGGTGTGGCGTAGCTCCGTGCGTGAACATGTGTGAACTTCTCCGCTTGTCTGACACAACCCACCGCGCACCGATCCGTCACCAATCACTGCATCACGACACGCTTATATTGTTGGATCACGTTAAAAAACAGTACCGTTTCAGTGTCTTCACCGGTCTGATCGTCCGTGTCACAAACGCACACCGCGCGACATGCCGTTATCCTGCGTGTAACGCCGCTCGCACTGCAGCGCGGCGCCGCCTCGCTGCCCTGTGTACAAACGGCACGTGTCCGCAGCGGTGTTTTCCGCAAGCCTCACCGGCTCCTGATTGGTCGGCTCGCCGGGCCAATGAGAGCGCGCGTCATGAGGAGGCAGGACCGCCCGCGACAGGGGTCTGCCTGGAGAGTCTGCCAGACACGGGTCTCAGCTCCGCCTCGAGGTTTGTCTTTTACAGAGAGAACGGCGATGAGCAGACGCGCGGAGCTGATTCAGGACCAGTGTCTCTGAGAGAGTGGCCAGTGTACATGATGTACGTTCATGAGACAAAGAGACACGCGCTAAACCTGAGCTGGGTGGGGAAAAAGCCGGTCTACCTCTACGCACCACAGCCACATGACTTCTTCGAGTAGTAGGAATTATATAACAGTGTATTAAGTTATTACGTTATTAGAAACAAGCATGTACAGACGGTACATTTTATATTTACCTACATTAGACTGTTTTTGCTTTGATGCTTATGTGATATAAAATATATAATGAATATAATAATTTATAGAACTGAAATTTGAAACAGTATAATTTAAGATTTGTCTTCTGTCATCCAATGCAATTAGTCTAAAAACGTTGTAAAATTAAGGAGGGGGGAAAATAATTAATAAAGCTGTCATGAGCAGTGGTTCACTCTCACACTGAGGTCACCAGGACAAGGTACCTCAGATAAAACGAGCATATGTACTGCTAACAGTGAACCTGAAATCAAGTCTCCTGTGCACACTGAGAACGTTTTACCTGCTAATCTGCTCCGACCCTCCTCTTTGCTCCACTGCTGCTGAAACACTTCGTTCATAATCTTCCAACTGGGTTATTGTACCGTGGGTTTGTTACGCACACACCTCTGCAGCTTGGATGTTCACTCACTCTGGCATCTGACCACCCCACAACCAAACCCGTCCTGTCCAATTACTGCTACTTCCTGGATTACTGCATTTTTTTTCTCATCTTGCACAATATATGCCAGTTTTCTCTGTGTCACTGTATGTCAGCTGTTGTTACAAGTACCACATTGTGTCATCCGCTGAGGTACTCTATAGTTAATGGATGGCAGTGGGCTCGTCTAGCGAGGCAAATGTTGACTTATTAATGCCTTATTCTGCAAGACCATATTCTACAACTACGAGGCCATTAACTAGGAGTTTTCCATCAATAACCTACTGTACATGGATTTCGATTTTAACGACCCAAACTTAAAAAAATCCCCAGAATAAGGCATTACTAAGTTTTTTATGATGACTCAAAGAGCCAATAGGCATACTAACATGCAACTGAGTAAATGAGTGATAGAGTTAATGGTGAATATGTGTACCTTCGTACAAAGATTCAGTTGTTGTGTGACATAATTGGAAATGCAATAGCCATTGTGTTTACATGTTTGTCAAGCCTACTAGGTGTAACCTGTTTTCCCTGAGCAGAAACAACTAACAATTCTCAGGATGGCAGCCAGGTGAGAACCTTGCATGGCACATGCCTGGGAGGCAACACAGACTTCTTATGAATAGCATCAAAGTAGTTGCAGTTATAATGGGCCTCATTCAGCACTGGAACAGAATGGACGTTCACAGGATTAGTGGCCATTGTTTCTTTAATAACTGATCTAAGCATCATATTATCTCGATCATTACTGCTAAAGCCAAATTTAAGCACATCCCGGCAGAGTTGGTTATGAAAACTCTCCTTTGTTGTACTCAATAATTACTAAAAGAAGAAGAAGAAGAAAATCGTGGTGATGAAGGTGAGCTGAGAGTTACACCCTTATCAAATTATCTTTTAAGGGAAATGTCAGACACTCGTTTTCCTGCCTCTGTCAACAAATGAAGAGATAAATAAATAAGATAAATGTCGCAGCATGCTGATGTGTCTGGTCTACTGTGTGTGGTGCAGGAGGAGGAATTCCTTTGTGTGAACAGTGTGGTAATTATAATAATGTAATAAAAGCAAAAAGCATAAACATCCCAAATTCTAACCAGAAACTTTTTACTTCTCTTTAACTGATGACCAAACACGTGTTAATGCTTTTGAGTAACCTGTCTCTGTTATGCCCTGCCCCGCTATCCTATTTCAATCGTACATATATCAAGTTACGGAGACAAAATGCTCTTTTCATGAAGTTTACAATGTTGATGACATAGCCTCAATGCATGATTCAAATTTATGAAACTTTATTATCTTTAGTCTGGCTTACATGCCAAGTTTCTGGACTCAACAACGCAATCCATGCTTTATGAGGAGGCCGACTTTTCTGTCTTGGGAACTTCTTGTACCTAATCACACTTTAAAGAGCACAATCTGATTAGTCTGCCAGCAAAACTCAGACCCATATCTTCATTCACTGTAAAATCAAGCTCCAGATATCCCACTGGCATGCTAAGTCACGGTAATAAAAGAAGAATTCATGCCATAAACATGGAGATTTGTTCAGCAAGCCCTGTGCAGCTGTACATAAATGCAGACAACAAATATGTAAATGAAACTAAATGAGAAACAGTTTAACCATCAGTGGCCATCAGGTGGTGCTTTGAATGTATAATCTGAAAACCAAACCCTGGATTCATAGTTTTAAATTGCAACACAAGCCTCATCATAACAGTCGAAACTACTACCTCTTAAGGCATGTTTAAGGGGCCACCAGTGAGCAGTTTCCTGGCAGCCTGTGGTACAGTAAGTACAGTATCCTTGATTGTTTTGCTCCCTAACTATTCCCCTCAAATCAGTCTCCCTCTCTGTCCTTCTGAGCTTTAAGCTTTTTGTTTTCAAGCATTTTAAGCCAATTTAGTTCAGTTTATAGTGGAAAAGGGATTTGGTGAGAAGCCACTTTTTGTGGCCACTGAGGGCACAAACAATGCTCTTGAAGCCAAAACACGAGAAACCAGTGTTTCGCTGTTCTGTGGTCAGTTTACTCGTCCTGTCTCGTGAGTTGAGTCAGTCCCCTACATTCATGTGATCACGCCGATTAGATGTGGATCACACCGCCTCGGCCGCTGTTTGCCATCTAACAACTTGTGTCATCCATGCAAAATGAATGGCGCTTGCTTTGATTTGCTCATGGATGAGCTGGAGGAGTCATCGTGATGGTGCCCTCCCACAACTCTGAGACTCATTAACAAATCGCACCTTACAAGAAGGAAGGTGCATGTTTTCTTTTTTAATTTTCTGTTTATGGTGCTGTCCAGCACATGTCTTCTGTAAGCTTTCTGGGCGTTTATGAGCAGCTGTTTTGCACACTCAGGCACTCAATAGGGTGAGATATCTGTAAGAATCTGCAGGGTTGCATCTGAGGAGATTACTGTGCATCTCTCAAGCTGCCGTGGTCTGTTATTGATGGCCTTTCGTGCCATACTGTCTGGAACATTTATTGCAATGCAGAAATAAAGCATAAGACACGGTGCAGAGCGTATATAGAGCTGGAAGAGGATGTACATTCTCATAAACGCCACATGTTATACATCACGGAGGATGGCGGTATGGATGCCAGCTTGTCACCCCATGGTTGCCACTCACGAGGTGTGAAAATACATGCAAATGGTCGACTGAGAGCACACGAGAAGAAGAAGGCCCACACAGACAGCTGGTTCATAACTACATGTTCTGCAGAGGTTTTGCTCATTTTCTGTGATGTTTTTTGAATATGTGAAGCATCCTTAATGGTAATATGTCAGAACAGCGTTGGGCTGCAGCCTGTGTGGATGCAGCTATTGCCTAAATTACAGCAGTACAGTGCACAGAACTGGGTGGATTGCAACGGCTGTCAATCACAGGACATCATATCACTGACCAGATGCACACAACCTGCAGTCAACAAGTATACAAGCATATTAGGTGGATTCACTTATATCTAGTTGATCAATCCGAGACACAGTTTAAATTGGTGTAACTGGAGAGAAACTGGACAGCATTTGTTGTTGCTCCAATAGCTCAGTGACCAAAATAATCCTGGCACACAAGTCAGCATAAACGGTAAACATCAGAAAGGGAGTGACCATGGATCAAGTGGGGCTTGACAGGCAAGCAGTAATCATGTATTAATGTCATGTTAGCATGCTAATAAAACAATGGATGATTAACTTGGTGGCCAAAATAATCGATGGAACAGAGCATGTTTCAAATTTTCGTAATAAAGCATACCGTAAATACTGTAAATCATGAGCATTTAGTAGGAGTGGTACTACATTGAGCGACGTCTGCAGGCGGATCCACCCCACAGAAACAAAACCTGCCAAGTTCACTAATTGAAACAAAAATAGCTCGTGAAAGTTGAATGAATGCCTTTATTTACGGGGTCTCTCACGAGTTAGTGGTGTTGACTTCCTCTGCCTCAAATGGTTAACAAATGTTTTCTGACTGTGGTGTGGTCCATTAGCATTAGAAACACCCTGCAAGGTTAAACGACAGCACAAGTTTCACCTAAAACGTTTCATTGTGAGATTACTGAATATCTTATTGATAAAGAGAAGTTGTTACTACAGCTACGTTATGAGGCACGTAGGCAAAACGATGTCGACAATTTGTACACTGTCGCAATGACAAGTATCATGCTAACGTTAGCTTCAACGCCATGGCCATAGACACGACAACAACCAAACCCAACCAGCTTACCTCGGATATGCTTCACCAAAAGACCAGCTTTGATATTCCCAAACGACGTACGAAAAATTCTCGAAGAAGTGATATAAATCCCGGTAGCATCGACTGTCTTTGCTTGACGATCTCAGTATTTGCTCTCAAGACATTTTCAGTCGCCCCCCTAACCGGAGTTTACACGCAGGGATACACGTGCCAGTGCCTGGTCTGGCAAGTACCGTCGATTCAAGCCACCATGATTGGACAGCATGAGGCGATATCTCCGCCCAAACACGCCCCTTTGCGTTGTGATTGGCCGCAATGGGCGTGGTTAGCTGCACGGGGCTCGATGGTCACGTTGCAGAGTGTTTGGTCCTGAGTCCGTTTCCAAACATACTGAACATGAGAACAGTAGATGTGGCCTACTTGGGTTACCGTAATACGGGTAATAGCGTCGCTATAAAGTGTAGTGTGTTGATGTAGTGCGTTATTATGTTCTTATTAGCAGTTTGTTCAAAGCTCAGTTGTGACAGTTTCAGTTGTCTTATCTATACCTAGACGTAAATTGAGATATCAATAGAATATCTGATGTCTAATGGTGAATAACTACTAATATTTATTTTAATTATTAGTTGAATAAGCTGCTAATAACAATAATAATCACCACCATTGTAGTGGTAGTAGTAGTAGCAATTGTGGTAGTAATGTTATGCTGTTCCACGAAAGTTAATTGTTGACTTTAAAATATTTTGACTAAATCTAAGTCTTAACTCAAGGTCCACTTATTTTATTCTGAGTTCATTTATATGTATGTGTATAAATCCTAATAACTGTTCCAAAGGTAACTAAGCAAGGTAAACAAACAAGTTATAACCCAAATTAATTCAGATTTACTAGATTGAGATTGCCCAGAGTACAAGAAATCGACCCAGTCCTGTCGACTCATCTATTGAGAGATGAGTGGGCGCGTTTTGGTACAAAACCACACGGGGCTATTTCTGCTGCGCGTTTGTGTCGGACTTACGGCTGCGGCAGGACCCAGGCATGCAGATTTCAACGTGCAGCCTGGCGGTGACGTCATTTGATCTGCCGCCCCGCTCCGAAGGCACGCGGCCGACAGTGTGGTTCTTGAGTGGCTGTAAACAGTGCAGATGTGGGGCACATGCCAGCGTGTAAATAACCATTACTACAAAAATACACCCTAATCTGGAACGGGAGTAGATTTATTATGACAGAATGCGCGTAAACACAAAACAAAGTGTAATTTATTTTACCAAATGTCAAAATTACAAGACACTGAACACAGCATAAAGCACATCTATTACACCAGTTCATCAGGTGGTAGACATACAGTACACAGAAACTCTATGTTCTCTAAAATGTGACATGAAAATAAATACTCATGAAGTAAAACACACAAAATAAGAAATGGATATGTATCCACACATGCAAAACTGTTTATCACATCAATACCTAATGCTTTGCAGTGCCACCACTTGGACGCCCCACCAAAGTATCCTGGAGGGGTCCCCATGTAAATATCCCACTTTCCTCTCCAGTCAGTGGCACATCACGGCTCTCTGCCATTGGTCAGTGCTGTAACTTGGGCTTGGCTTGTCTGAGCTAGAGACAGCAGTGGAGCCATGAGACTCAACCCTGTGATTTTTGTGCAGCTGCACAGAGCTGCAGAAATCTGTCAGTGTTAACATCACATTAATTTATATTGTAGCATCAGATCTTCTTTAACTCATGTTTTTATATCAACATGGAGTGCAAAACAAGCAAACAAACAACAGAACATTTGATTCTACATGCTTTGACAGCTTTGTGCCTCTTGTGATGATGCTTGCATTTGACAAACAGATTACACTGCAGCTGCTTTAAAAATGTGGTTCACTCTGACTGGCCGGTTATTAATGTGGATTCACAGCATTTCATTGGTGGAGCTGCACACAGCCATCTGGCCAATAGTCTGTTGAGGGCGTCTGGCACCAGCTGCTGGCAGGTGCTTGTGTCCACATCTTGTTGCAGACAGTCAGACCAGTTGACTGCACTGACATGTTTACCACTTTAAACCTGCTTCAGTTAAATTAATACAGTGCATTTCAGCTCAGGCGACAATTCTGAGTCATTTTTTATGCTATAAGCAACAAACTCTATCAACTGTGTGAAAAATCCAACTCATGTTTTAATACACTTGATTTCTTAGTGCTTAGAGCAAAGATGACATGTGAAGAAGTCAAAGAAATGTAAAATCCTTGAGTGGACATGCACATAGCAAACTGCGTGGTGTGATGAAAGCAGATCAGCATTCACATTTAAGCAGCATGATGTGTCCAATAGAGGGCAGCATTGCATAAAAATGTCATTGGAGGGAAACCCCTGACATGTTGGACTGAACTAACACAAACAGCAGTGCAATCACAACTAATACCTGAAAACAGGTGAGCCTCACAAGGTCCTCTGAGCAGTGAGTGACAGGACAGTGTCAAGATGTGGAAGGAAGGGTGCAGCTTCTTCTGTTAAACCTGGTGCATCATGGGTACGTGTGTGTGCCAGGAGATAAATTGTAAGCAGTAACAGAGAAATCTGGATGAGTGTTTTCCTTGTTATTCGATCCACTTTGTAAACGTTGAGTTCATCTCTCCCTGCGCTGACCAAAGCAGATGGTAGGTTCCAGTTATGGTAAGAGGCCAGTCGCTGGTGTGGAGCAGCAGCAGGAGAGCAGGTGGTTGCTTCCTCTGAGGCTGCAGGGTTTTCCCTCAGCTTGACTTGTTTTTTCTTGACCCTTCCAAAGTTAATTTTTCATTTCTATTGTTATTAATAAACTCTGTTTTTTTGCACAGAAGTTTTCTTTTTTTATTGAAAGCACAGGTGTTTTGAATCAGCAGGTATTTAGCTGAAATCAGTTAGTACAGTTTTTCTGCTTTGCTCCGTGTGCTGGAGGTTCCTCTTGTTTCTCGTAGAAAAGCAGGCATGCTGTTTGCTGTCGCTGGCGACAGACAGATTCAGCGGTTGTCTGTTTCACGTTCTCGTCGTTGTATGTGAGCCAGCAATCTGTCACCCCTCCTGCATGCTGTGGTCGGTGAACACCATCGCAGATGTAATGGCCTGTAAGGACACATTAATGATTAGTGGTTCATCTGAAGGGCTGGTCAACTCTTACACCTGGAGAGTCATTTTGAACGTGTAGCGGCTGCTGAACACAACACTTACCAAAGTTAGTGGTGGAGCCCAAATGGCTGATGATGCTCACGAGAGAGTAGCGAGTCTAGGAAAGAACACAGTTAGCACGAAATGGCTCCACTTGCTGAAACATTTCATTTTACTGTGGGTAATGTATATTTGACAGGCTGATTTCTTATCTATTTTCTTTCAATATTTCTTCTCAAATCAGTTTAGAAACAGAAAACAAAGCCATTAGACAGTCATAGTTTCCTTCACTGAGCATCATCTTTACCTCTTCTTTGACGCTGCATGCAGGATTCACCACCAGCTCCTTCGATAAAAAAATGCAGCTGCTCAGCTTCTTACTTCTGAAGCTTTCAGTGAACGTGAATCTTTTCAGCTGGAGGATCAGGATACTGTTGACAACACAGAGATGGAGGGAAGAGGGTCAGATCACGAGTTGACGGAGGAGGACAGAAGGAGGGAAACAGTTCATCCCGACACCTGACCGCACTGTGTTATGGATGGTATTACTCACTTTGGCAGAGTCAAGAAGGAGCTCTGCTGTGACGACACCTCAGCGCCGCACTCGCAGTGATACTCCACCTGGGTCTCCTGCAGCGGGGAGAGGAAGCAACAAGCAGGTTTTAGTGTTAATCTTCTCATGGATGATATCAAAATCACTTTGACAAACATGTGATAACAGAGCTTTGGGGTTGAAATCACACAAACTCTCAGTAGATGAGCAGATGTACTTACTTTCAGGCAGTTCTGCAGACACTGGCTCACTGAGCCATCAGGCACCAGGTCCAGGAACAGGTTCATGTAATCCTCCACCCTTGTGAATTGCATACCACATCTGCACAAAAAAGGGACAATTCCAATGAAACAGCAACATTGAATCTATGCAGCCTAAGTATAAAAAGAGTCTGTGGCTGTGGATTCATACCCCTTGCAGGTCCTGGTGTTGAGCATCTGGAAGCCGATGTGAGCGTTAACAGGGCAGGTGTAACTGATGTCCATGTCAAATGCTGCTGCGTGCAAATCATAGGACAGAGCACTCAGGCTCCTGAGCACGCAGCTGAGGAACTCATAGGCATCCTGCACAGAAACACACAGAAAAAAGAGTTTCAGGGGATGGAAATTCAATTAAAAGTTGTCCAGTAAAGATCAGCGTGATGTCCCGCTGTGTGCTGTAAATAGAAAGCATGCTTACTTTCTGTTTGCTGTCTGCAAACTCTGAGTTAAACTCTGAGACAGCATCTTTGAAGGCAGCCAGGACTGTTTTTTTCTTCTCCTTGTCTGCGGACAAGCGGGAGCGTCCGACCTCCACAAACCCTCTGGAAAGAGCAAAAGAGGAAAGGATGAAACACAAGAGAGATGCTTGTATTTTTAGTACTGTTGCTTAGCGTTGACCTGCAGAGGTAGCAGAGAGACCAGAGAGTGATCTGTGTGAGTGTGTGTGGAGGTGCTGCACCTGAAGAGCTGAGATATGGGGTATGAACTCCACACCCTCTCCTGGTTGTGGACCTCCTGAACAAAAGGAGTCAGTGTCAGGAGGCTCTGCAGAGTGGAGTTCATGTAACAGGTCTGCCCCATGTTTGGAAGCCTGAAACACAACAACACAGAGGACCAAATTCAGACTGGAGCTGGTTTTCTCCTCCTGTATTCCAGAAGTGAAGATTTATAGAACTAAACATGGAATAACTTTACATACGTGCAAGTATAAAACAATATTTGGACATGTGTGTGTGGATATGAGTCTGTTCTCAGGTGCTTACCCAAGGCAGTCTTGCTCCTTCCTGGAGAGGTTTCTTGTCCTCGCTGAGGGATGTGGTTTTGTGTCAGGGTCAGGGATTTTCAACAGACAAGCGTCAGATTTGGCCTGTAGTTTTCCACCGAGACCCGGTGGGTGGGCCTGCCTGCACTCCTCCTTTCCACTCTTGGTCACAGAGGAGACGGGAGCGTCCGGGGCAAATAGAGCCTCCTGGACGCCAGCTTCACCGTCACATGTTGTCAACAGACCGACCTTGTCAGATTCGGCCTGTGGACTCCCACCTGATGAGGTGGAGTGCGTGGACTCAGACACATCAGTGGGGAGGTTGTCACTGATGATGTTTGAATACGTCCTGGTGGATTCAGCGTTTGAGTGGACCTCTACTGTCTCAGATGTATGGCCTGTCCCTGTTTTTTCGTCTGTCTCAGCCGGAGACTCCAAGTTCTGGTTTCCGGTCTCGGTTGCAGATGAGGCGGGAGAGTCAGGGGCAGGTGGAGCCTCTTGGACACCAGGTTGTTCGCCCTTAGACTCCACAGTGGTACAGACACTGGTGATAAAGAGAAACACAGATGTTATACTGGTCTAGTCACAGGAATGAAACCAAGGTTTTAAGTACAGAATAATTACCAACAAAAAGATGTGTAATAGACAGTAAAATAATGTCATACTTCTTTTCTGTAGCAGGAGCTGGCAGGTTTGTGTCTTCTGCCACTTCTTCCTTCACTGGAGTCTGTTTGGCTTTCTGTTGGGTAGAACAACATGAATGCAGTTAAACACAGCTGAGACAGACACACATGACTGCACCATTTCTTTCAGCTCTGATCAGCATACCTTCTTATGAGAGCGCTTCTTGGTTTCCTCCTTGGCAGCCTCAGGTGGGGCTGAGACTGTGGTGGCCGAGGTGGACGGAGTGTCGGGGACCACAGCGTTTGGTTTTGGGTCCTCCTCCACACTGACATTGGAAATAAAGAGAAAACATCGATGATTATTCAGCAGTGTCCTGGTGTCATCATGTCCTGAACAGCAATCTGAATTGGACTGAATCTGTGACATTATATTGATGAAATATGCACCAAATATCCAGAAACAATGCATAAAAGTATGACAAAAAGTGTGTGTCTGTGTCACCTAATTGAATAAAACAGCATACAAGATGCCATGAAGAAGAAAACAAATGTTAAGAAATATTCAGAATAAAGTGATCTTACCTCTTTTGTGGGCTGGAGCTCTTGTTTGCTCCAGGTTCCACTCTGAGTTTATGTTTTTTCTGTTTGAAATATATGAAAACACATATGATTAGCATTATGACAGACAGATGATCGGCTGCTTCACAGACAAATATCAATAAAAAACATGAACACTGTCAAAAGTCGGAGGCAAACTTCTCAATGCACAAAGTCAAACTAACAGGTGAGACATGAGAGCATCAGGTACTTACCTTTGCTCGTCTGCGAGGGAAGCGAACCATCCTTGCAGTAATTTGTGTGAATTCCTTCAACAATGAGTTGATGAGTTTGTTAACTGTTCAACTGGTACTTCTTTTCTGGTTTGTGCTCTGACAGATGCACTTATATACCCCAGTGCTTAGAATGTTGCCCAGTATGGCACCATATGGAACGGAATCCATTAGAACAGGTGATGGAACAGAGGCCTCAGGTAACACAAAATGGTGGCTCATGTGGTGACCTCTGATTCAATCATTATATGTTTGGGATTTTTTTAGCTGCACTTGATCAGCTGGGAACTTGGGCTGATTTTTGGTTTAACAATGCTGAAGTATATATTATATATATGCTTGTGCAGACATTTACCATTACTAATAACTGACATTATTCAAAGTACTCTGAGGTTAAAAGCACAGAAGTTTTTCATCAAAATAGCTCATCTGACACCATTTTTTTGTGTTTGAAATGATGACTCATCCTTTATATTATTCTCACACGAACAATAAAAAGTTATTTTCTCCTTATGCACAGTAAATTTAAAAACAAAGTAGAAATGAGCTGAAATACAAAGCATCCCCATTATGGCCTCATCCATGCTGCATCTGTGTATTTGTGACACAAATCAGTGCAGAAGCCTCAAACGTGAAAACAGTGTCAAAACTCACAAGCTGGGTCTTTTTCATAGATCATCCTTTAATGACTGAAACCTGGCAGTGGAGGAAGTACTCAGATCTTTACTGTAGTAATAGTAGCATGGTGTACACATACGTATTCAGCAAAAGTGCAACAGCATTAGCATCAAAATATCGGACACTCACAGTAACAAAAGTACAAGTGTTCGACATGCAGAGAGGTCCATTTCAGAATAATGTATTTTATGTTGTTGGAATATAATTACTGATGCATTCATGAGTACATCACTTTAATATTACAGGTAGTAAAGGTAGAATGACAGATTAGATCAGAGAACACAACTTGACTGATTTCTTGAGAGAAATTCACATGCTGAATATGAGTATAAATGTCACCCTATATTAATGATACATTAAAATTTATAGTAGAAGTAGAAGTATAAAGGAAAGGGACATGCTCAAGTGAAGTACTCGTAACTTAAGTCCAGTATTTGAGTAAATGTATGCCTGTGAAGTACTTTCAACATTGCTTTTTTTTAAATCACCACAACGAAGACGGAAGTAGTAAGAAGTGAATCCTCTCGCTCCTCCTCCTGTGTGCTGCTCTCTGCTGGAGGGAGGACCACGCAAAGCTTAGGGCGTTTCTGCTCCCTGGAAATTCGGAAATACGTTGGTGTTTGGACGAAGTCCCTCCTTTACTTCAGTTTGACCTCAGCTGGTGGCGAGCAGAGCCTCCAACTGCCGCCTGTACCGAACATCACCACCGGCGAGCAGCGGGTCCGTCCATCAATGGCCAACTCAACCGTCTTTACGCGTAAGTTTCCAGCCGTTTATGTTTTTCTTTCTGTGTCGAGAAGACACAGAAAACAGGTGAAACGTGAGAAATGCCGCCAGCGTTCTCTCGTCCCCTCCTCCTCCTCCTCAGAAAAGTTTGGCTCTGGTTTTCAAACAGCCAGAGTTCATTAAGTTTACAGTGTCGTCGCTGTGTTGATGCTAACATTTATGAAGCGTAACGTTAGCTGAGCTAGCATACAGAAAGTTTGAGGGGGATACTGCACGCGCGCGCACACACACACAGCAGCAGGGTGACAGCCAAACTTCACGTTATGCTGTCAATGTACTGAAGGCGGGGAACACTCATTTATAACAGGATAAGATACTGTGAAAGACACTGACAGCCTGCTTTAAAATGTCTCTGTAAACGCAGTATAGAGCAGAAAGCATGAGTCCCTCATTATAAAGGTATTTCGTGATGGCTGTTATATAACCCTGACATGAAAGCAAACTAAAGACTGAACTGTGCTCTATGATATTCAGTAAGTTAGTATTGAAGCATGTCAGCCCATATCAGTGAATTGGTTTTTGCAACTCATCTAGCAAAGTTAAAAGCCGTATGTAGTGTTGTCTCCAACTTATGCTGCACTTCTGGCTTTATTTAAGCTAATTTTTCCTGGGTTTTATTATCCAAGAGGTTTTTGCTGCAGACTTTCTCTGCATTAAACACATGAAACCTCAGTGGAAACCCTCATGACATGCTATAGAGGGCAAACTTAATTGCCTATCAAACCAAATTAACTAATTACTGGTTTGAGGATCCATAAGGGTTGTGTGTGTCAGTGAAGGTCTGTGTCACTGCAAGGCGTGCCTGTAATGTGTGAGATGGAAAAACAGCACTGTCAAAAGTTGTATTTACTCGCTGGGTAGCTTTAAGTTATTTGCCTGAAATAACACCCACAAAATGTGGTCTTAACTGCATAAATGACAGGAAGTAACTTCCTAGCTGTAATAATATTGGAGTAGCTCAAAATATGTATATAGCGAACACAATCTGTGATGTAGCTGTCAATTCAGTGAAGTGTGTGTTTGAACAGCGTGTTTGTCCGAATGATTGTTTTCCAGCCTGTTGAAGCCCTGAGTAAGAGCCCGTGGATATGTTGAAATGCGAGGGCCTCTTACATGTCAGAGAAGAGCGCTTAACGTGTCTCTGCATCAAGAAATCGTCAAGCCAGAGTCCTCCTGTAGCTCCAGCCGATGCTTCGGTTTCTTCATAACCTTTAATGTGCCAGGCCTGTTTCCAGTTTTCATGGAAAGTCCACAGGAGTCTGTGGCTTGCAACAGGCTGAACCCTCATGCTCATTCAATTAGATGTAGTCATGCAGTATGTTGGCTTGGTGTTCAGAATGCATGTAATGTGCGTGTGCGTCTTCACCGCCTCATGCATCGGCCTGAATGCTCTCCCAGCCGAGCTTGACGCTCATTTGCAAGCTGATTGTTGTGGTGGAGGTCAGCGGTTCCTAAACTTGGGGTCGGGACCCCTCAAGAGCTCCCCCCATACATGTGAGTGGTCATAAGATGATTAAAGGAATGAAAGATGAAACAATAATAATTGTTTATTTTGCTGACTTCTGCCTTTTTTTTCTTTTAAAATCCTGGATACTTTCACCTCCTCAGGCCCGTAAAAATCCTTCTAAGGAAACCGTGTCTGAAGGAAAACGAGCGCTCATGTCCACACACAATAGCAAGACCTGTGCTGAGGGGTCCCAAGCACATATTGCTTTATTTTTGCCTTAGAGGCAGAACATAAAGCAGGTGCGGGCTGTTGACTTGACAGTAGTAACACTCACTGTCAGACTAAAGTCAAACAATATTTCACATCTCAGAAATGATCAAAATTAACCTGCTGGTCGCTTTGTGTTTGATATTGCACGTAAGATGCTTTTAAATGAAGATGAGTAGTTTTATTGAGTCTCTGTGTCCACAACATAATCACAAATCATTAGTTTGGCACATGGCAGGCACGGCATTTCTTCATAAATGTATTTGCAGTTGAGCTGAAGGGCTGTTGCTCCAAAGCACACATATGGATGAGGTAGCCTTGCTGGTGAAAGCCCTGGGGCTGTGCCAGGACTCGCATCGAGCTACATGTTTAAAGTTACAGCAGTAAGAAGATCCTCTGCTGCTGTCTTCTTGGTAATTAAGATGCTATTCTTGTTTCGTATGTGGCGAGAGCGGAGAGAGTGTGATGAATATATGAGTAGTCATTTGGCAAATAATTAACGCATCCCCTCCATCTGACTGCTTTTCTTTGTTTTGCTGATGATGACATCTTGGGGTTTTTTTTCCCCACTGTTTTCTGACATTTTACAGACCAAACCTTTGATCGATTCTTTGAGAAAATAACTGGCGGATGAAACAATAGAATAAAGAAAGTGTTGCTTGCATCCTACACATGACAATCTGGTAATTTAGAGAACTCTATTTCTGGATTATTTGTTTGAATCTGAATCTCTGCCTCCCAAAGAGGATGAGTGATTGTCTCATTCTCCGAGCGAAATTTAAATTACCCGTGAACTGAGCAGCGTGCGGTTCAGCAAGTTTTTTTCCACACCGACTGCACGCCTCCGTAAATGCAGCACTGTATAAATACAGACATACCAGCAAGCAGAGGGGGATTATTTAGCATAACGTGACGCCTGAGATCTTGCAATTGCCCACAGTATCGGAACTACAGCGTGACTGCAAGTGAAGCGGTGATTATGAGAGGTTTCTTCTCCGTTTATGAGCGAGCTCACTTAGTGACTAAACGGATGAACAGCGCTGTCTCGTGTAATCCTAAATGAATAATGGTTCGTTTAGGTCTACAGGTCTTAGATTTGCTTTCCTAGCCGCTCATGATTTCCTGAATGTGAGGAAATGGCTGAGCCACAGACGTTTTGAGCCTTTTAACCTTTAACACTCAGTGTTGAGACAAAGGCCGCAAGCTCTCCGCCTAATGTGTTGTTGTGGTCCATAAAAGCCTTTAATGTACACCTCCTATCATTTTCTCAACAGTTAAAAAATATTCTTTACTGACAGCTATGTTGTATGTTTTTACAGCTATTCAGCAACATTTTGGTAATACTCTTTGTCTTGGGGCCACCGTGTCAAGAAAATGAAGATTTGAGCTCGGGCTGGGCAGTTTGGACGGTGTGTGAACGGAGAAATGTGACACACTGGGCAAGACCGCTCCCACCACAGTGATTATAAGATGACATGTACCGGTGAAAACAGGAGGTTTTGGCCATGTCGGCCATCTGTTGCTTGAGCTGTGGAGAAGCTGTTGAGTCTCTGTGGGCTCTGTGTGCTGCACCTCCTGGGGTGAACTGACAGGAATAGACTGTCAGTGAAGGAAGGAGCACAAAGACACTGTGGTGTTTTGGGTGCCCAAAGTTTATTGTGGACAGTGTCTTTCCAAATGAAAATGAATATTTTCCCATTTACGTGCAGCCGTGCATGTTCTGATTAACAAACACAGCCTCCCTCTTTGACTTGTTCAACCACTTATCCACAAACCTGTCGATATCTACGTCTTTCGTGTTGTTTAAATGTAGGTCTGTCTCTCCTTCCCACCACAAACGTGGGCTTTTCTTTTTGCATGCATCTCCACCCCAGCCTTCAAAGTGTTGCCTTGGCAATGCCCTGAGCTGACTGTACACACTCGAGAGGCCTTCACGTGTGTCACAAACTGCAGTTAAAACCCAAACTGAGACTGTACAGACGCGTACGTTCAGACTATTTTCATATTTGCAGTAATAGTGGAATATTATTGCTTGTAAAACGGGCGAGAGGTTGTGGACTCGCTAAACGGTGGTCAATGAGGAGACATCAAACAGTCCCCGTTTCCTTTCTGTCTGTCTGAAGATGAATAAATGGAGGGGAATAATGCAGTTAGATCTAGTTCAGGATCAGATTACTGGCTGAATGGAACTGAGCGGTCAGTCACGGTTCAGAAAAAACGCTCCTGAGCTCTTGTTTTCGTAGATTTTGCTCCGACTAGTTCTGTTTAATGCAATGTTTGCCATGAAGTGACTCACAAAGTTGGAAATTTTCTGAGAAAATGTAATTCTGGTTCGTCGACACACAGCGTGCTACCTTGTGGCACGAAGTCTTCTGCTGATGTCAGCAGGAAGGAACATTTACGTCCTCTTTTCTGACACGCTCTTTGGCATTGCGGTGGGATCATCATCAGCACCAACTGCTGGTAAGCGGCGGGTGCTTTCCATACTCCTTGAAAAGGAAACAGAAGATAAAGGCAAAGAAGTCATAAATACAAAGAGAAGAGGCAGAACACACTGCTAAACTGTCTCACAGCTCCCTTTTTGGGGTTATTTTCCAGGTGTTTCACAATCACAAATCATTTTCCCGCATGCCTTTTTGCAGAGATTGATTTTACATCATCTCATGTTGCAGCAGAGACGTCGATAACCTTCAGGCAGACAGAACTTCTCGCAGCGTAAATCCTCATAAAACTGCAGGAAATTAAACTGGCAGAACCGTAATGCCGACCTGTTCCGCCTGCGCTCAGCTCCAAAGGATGAATCAAGTGAAGGATTTCACTCTGCAGACAGAAATACTTTTGCTGATACGTTTGGGAATCCCTCTTATCAGCGATGGTGTCAGCGAGTTTGGCAGCGAACCACTCCTGTCTGAAATGGTCGAATTTGATGTTTACCTACTACGGTGCTCAGTACAACTGCTGCTCACTGGAAGGTGTTTTCCTTGTAGCCAGGATCACTGGATCTTTCAACCTGGGGTGTAACACAGTATGTTATTGAGACGTAATCTCATCCCAAAGTCAAAATAAACACAGTTCATTTTCAGTAGGCCTTCACACGAAGGCCTGATCCTGCCGTCAGTGTGACACCTGAGCGCTTTGTTCAGTTAACAAAACAAACCAAAATGCACAAAACCAGCAGAGTTCTGTGTTTTTATCATTTGAGCACATTATCCAGCAAAAACGGCAAAGATTTGCTCTGGTTTTAAATCATCGTACAGAAAATATTTTAGATTTTCACACTCTACAGTTGTGCTTTCACACTTTCACACTTTGTGCTGCAACAGCTGCACACCAGCTTCCAGCTTCAACTTTCGCTTCTCGTTTCGATCTGCGCTCAAAGTTTTGTGGTTTGGTACTCAGCTAAATGTATATCTTTAGAAAACTGTGGTGGGTAGCGAATGAAAGCTTTTCAAAGTTGCTTTGAATTTGACAACAAATGCACTATGGCAAAAAATCCCAGTTACAGCATCACTGTATGAATCCACGTGCTTCCTTTCCGAATCTGCGCCTGTGATGTGTATGTCGTCACACATATGTATTTTTTGGCTGTCCCTCTGAGGACTTTTATTAGCACCAGCTGTGGTTGCTCCTCCATTCAACCCATCTCTATTTCCCCCCAATGCTTTTAATATAAGCTTCAAACTGGCCCATGATCACGCGTGAGTCTACTAACTGTGCAGATGTAAGAACACAACAGTCGGTCACAGGATGGTCAGTGAGCAGACAATGGTCTTTATCAGCGTGCTCAGCCTGATGCACTGGGGAACGGGGACAATGGGAGAACACAAATGCCCGTATGCATCCGGAGGCACATGGTAGGATATGCAGATACACGCCTATACATGCACACGGTGCCGTGGTACGTTTCAGAGTGGTGTGAACATGTGATTTGATTGTGCTGTTGAGATTCTATTCAAGCTGTGATCTACACTTTCTGTCTCACTATGTGTGTGCGTCTCACTCACACACACAAGCTCGCACACACTGATGCAAACAGGAAGCCAGACAAAAGCCCTCTTGTGCTTTGCGCTGGAATGCCTCACGTGGTGCGCCGGCAGCCAGGGGAGCTTTCGCCTATAGCTGACGACAGGTCACGACTCTGCGCTCTGACCTTTTGACCTGATCGCTCTCAAGGTCCAAAATGCAAAATGTGATATTCATTCAGCTTTCAGTGATGCAAAATACAAAGTCTGCAACAAAATTACAGGTTTGAAATCCCAATGTTTTAGCAGATTTTTGATTTTCTTGAAAGTAAGGATCATCTGCTTTGTTGCATTATATTAAACTGAATATCTTTGTGTTTTAGACTGTTGGTTGGACAAAACAAGCAATATGAAGATGTTACTTTGGTCTCTAGAGCCACATATCATAGACTAAACAGTGAATCAGGGATGAAAATAACCAGCTCTGAAGCGATGTCTGAAGTACTCTGAACTGAAAGTACAGTGTGCTTCCCAAGAGTCAACCCAGACGGGGCTAAAGTCCGTTGACCAGGTGGGAGAGGGAAGCTTGAGCAAGAGTGGTAAAGTTTACGGTTTCTGTTCTTTTTGTTGAAATCAGGTACAATAAAAACCAAGATTATCACCAACCCCGGTGTCTGCAGACTGAGTGAAAGTGTTGGAGCAGGCTTAAATGCACTTCCTCTGCCTTTTTCAGAAATAAAATACAAAATATGACTTTATAGGTTCATTTCACATCAGGAGCAGGAGGTTAAAAAGGCATTTTAATGAAAGAATCATAATGAGAGAGAAAACACTGATTGTCCCCCTTCCCTCCTGTCCAAAGGACACTTGTAAAGCTGTCTTTCAGCAGCCTCACTGTCGTCCTCTGTCTTGTCAGTACGTGTCTTCTCTCACATTTATTATTTTTGGTTTATCTGTTCTTTCTCTTTGCCTCTTCCACCAAATGAGTCCTCGAAGCGGTGGGCAGCTTGCAGCAGACCGAGCTGTTAGAGGGCAGAGACGACAGCAGGCCTGATTGGTCCAGGAAGGGAACATGAAATCTCTGTCATGTCGCAGCTGATAGCATTTAAATCCCCTCAGCTGCTCAGCCCGGGCCTGGAGTGAGTCCTCAAACTCACTGTGGATATCAGGTTGCCATCAAGGGCGTTGTAATGACAATCTGTGCTTTGTTTTTTTGTGTGCAGTAATATTTAAAATGATCATTACTTTTAAATCTCTGTTTCTTGCTCCCCTTCATCCCTCTCCGTCCTCCAGCGGATCAGACTGCAGATGCTGGAAAAGGTGATGGTGCAGCAGATGCGGGCAGACCAGACTACATGGCGTTCATCCTGGTGCCTGTTTTCTTCCTTCTGGGCCTGTTGGGGGTGGTGATCTGCCACGTTCTGAAGAGTAAGGGCTATCGGTGCACCACTGAGGCCCAGGATGGCGAGGAGGAGTGTGAAGAAGAGAAGGATCTGGAGCTGGGTGGAGGTAAGGAGCCTGGAAATTGTTAAGGCAACTTTAAACACTCTTAAGCTGGACTCAGACGACAGGTGTTTTAACATCCAAGCACGTTTTGAAATCCGGTTGCGTCACGCTCATATGGAGAAACTTCACAGATGCTCTCCTAATTACAAACATGCACACAGTACAAGATTTGAAAATAATGAAACACACTGCAGGATGTTATTAAGATGATGGGACCAGAGGGAGCGCCTCACGTGATCTCTGCCACGTGATCACATCAGGAAGCAGATGTAAGCGAAGCGGAGGCTGAGCCTGCTGGAGTGATGCTTTGAAGAAGAGAAGACTGAACGAGTCGATGAGAAAATGGTGCACATTCTTCAGCAACAAGTGGATGAGGAGGTTTTAGCTGTCAACAGAAGTGTGCTCGCTAAAGTTAGCCTCAAGTGCTAGAAAGATGTACTGTTGCTTGGCAACGCCTCTGATTTCCTTTCGTCTTTTTGTAGGATGTTTTAGTCCTGCTGGGAAAGTACTGATGCAATCATCCAGATTTTAACTCCTTAATACTAAACATGCTTGATATTAACGGTGTGGCTCGGACGCGTCTGTAAGCAGTTTGGGAAGTTTAAATGAAATCTGGAAACCTGTCACATTAGCAGATGATCTGGCCTGAACATCGCTCCAGACCGAAGTCCCAGACCAGGTTTCTCCTCCGATTGTTTGGAAAAATTGGCCCCAAACTCCTGCAGTCTGATCTCCACTTTACCCGTTAAACTGTGTCTGACAACATTGTGTTCATTTTTATGTGTTTATTGCATCCATGTACTCATTGTCTGAAGGCATCCATCACCCTTATGCAGTACACACCCAACATTATTGCTTAAACAGTCTCGTATTTATCTAAAATGGAGATGAGATTAGATAAGTGATTTCACAGAGAAGAAGCTATAAATTGCTGTTTTGCAGATGATAAATTATCAGGTTAGACACAGGTGAGTCTTATGCTGTCAGTGTTGTAGGTTTCTGATACAGTCAAGTTTGAGTGACTTTAAAAAACCTTTTTTATGCAAAGGTTTCAGTCCTGGTTGATTTGGTGACACCAGTGGTTACCGTGGGGTAATGTGGGGGCTGCAAACACTCCCTGAGCAACTGCTTTGTCAGGATATCCAGCAGAAGAACAACTGGTTCGTGTGTTTACAGTGCAGCCAAACAGAAAAACGTTGTTTTCATAAAGAGGCCAGTCAGTCGTCGTCGCACACACAACCTGGTTCCAGGCGTCACACAGCATGTGTAGTTTTCCACACAACAGCAGGACGCTGTGAAGTTGGTTTCCTTGAGCTGGACGTGCAGAAAATTACCGTTTTCTTTTCAGACGAGTGATGAATGTCAACAGCAACAAATGCGCTGACGGTGTTGTGTTTCCTGTGGCTTCCTCGCAATAAAAGCCTCCTGTGTTTGACCAGACGAACCTTTAAACGTGAGGCAACAGCAGCAGGATGCTTAGTCTGCATTAGCAATAACTTAATGCAGTTCTGATGTGGCAATACTGCAAGATTAGAATAAAAAACGGACAATAAGGATGGATTACATGCTGCCTTGTGTCCTGAGGTTCTCTTCATGCTCAAATCGAGTATTGAAATAATGACAGCTGCTGCTAACAGTAAAGATTACTCCATCAAGAGGTGATTACAGAATGTAGATACATCGAAGGGCTCTTAAAAAGCTTTTATTTATATATTATTCTCACTTTTTCCACCTCGTCTCCCTCTTTGCTTCCCAACAGCAGCACATGAACAGAAAAATTCCAGTCAAGTTAAACATTAACTGATGTCCACTATCGGGCCAAGCTCCCTCTCTCTCTGCACAATCAGTCAGACTGAGTTTCAATCAGCGGAAAAATAAATGCCGAAGCAGCGATTTGTTTTGCGTGTCTAAATTAGTGACTGGTCTGTGTGAGCTTTTTGAGGATTTTCCGGTCACGTGATGGTGAGATTCAAAGTCGGCAGTCATGCAGTAACATCACTACATTCCTGAGATTGATTAGCTTGGTGTGTGCCAGGCATTTCCATATGCCTTTTGTGATATTAAAACAGACTATGAAGCTACATATGTCAGAGCTTATGTAAAGATTTATTTTATTTGGTAGCTTTTAAATGGTTGCATTGATAGTTGATCTTATTATTACTGTCTATGTCTCTCTTTTACTCTTTGCTGTCCCTAACAGTTTGATTTCCCCGGCATGGGATTAGTAAAGTCTTATCTTATCTTATCTTATCTTATCTTATCTTCTGCGTGAATCTTTAGAAAACCCCTGTGAAATCACAAAACCCTAAGCAGCGTCATCAGGTGGTTATCTTGACGGCGCCTTTATCATTGTCTTGTTAAATCCTGGCCTTATCTCAGCCATATTCCTCCATCTGTGGAAGGAGTGGAGGCCTATAGAAACCAGGAAGACTTTTGGCACTCGCATCGCTCATGTTCTGACTCAACCAGGGGTGTGTTAAGCGAGGTGAAACAGAAAAACTCTCTGCACGGGGCCGGTTAATTTCCCTCGGCTCGTAATGATAACTGCAGATAACGCTTAATTGCCGCGAGCCTTGTGTGGCCTCGCAGAAGAAGAAGAAGAGCACAGTCGACTTTCTGAACTTCACTCGCTTGCTTTTCCCAATTCTGCATCTGTCGTGTCACTTGTTGAGCTGAGGGATGTGCTTTGCTCTCTCCTCGCCTCTGTAGTGATTCTCCCGTGCAGACGTGAACCCTCTGGCATCACCGGGTAGCCCTGAGGTATTTCACATGCATGGGAGATGATATGGATAGAGGGAACTGTTTGTACGCCATGCCTGCCTTCTCGCTTATCTGTTATTGCACAGAGGACCCCTCCACTGTTTTCCACGCTTCTCTAATATTTCTCATGCTGGCCAAAGCCCCAAACCTGTCCACTGAACTGTGTTAATTATAACTCCATGTGATAGGTGGAGTAGGTGTTGGATGGGTAGACGTAAAGCTGGTTCAGCACTCATAAGTGCATTCGGGTTTTTCCCTGTTGTCTCTGACGTGCTCTGTGTCTTTGCAGTGTGCCCAACCCTTTTTCTCTCATACGTCGAAACAAAAGAGTAGGAAAAAACCCCCCATTGCTTGTGTGCCTCGCTCATTCAGTCTGTCTCGTCCTCTCTTGTTTCGCAACGATCAGGTTTCCTCTTTCGTTTCTCTCTCTGTCTGTCTGCTTTACTCTCTGGCGAAGCTGCGAGCGGGAGCCTTTCACGTCGTGCAGGTGACTGTAAAATCAGCCACGACGCACCAGAAGACTCCCACAAATTCCTGAAAGAGCGTTATGTTTGTCAGAGGGGAGGAAAAACTTAGGAAGCAATCAACAGGAAGCTCCAGGAAGTGCCTCCCAGGGGTGTGTGCTGCCTCTGTTTGGTTTGCAGTCTTGAAGCACATTTGTATGGATCTGTGCACTTACTGATCACATGTCTCCCACTGATTGAAGGTATTTACGCATAATAAATGATGATCAATGAGTATCTGGTGATCGAAGTAGTAGAAGCATGTGTTTTTTATTACACTCTTACAGAATAGCCTCAAATGTTGATTATTGGCAGGTGTCATTGCACCTTTAAAGCTGCTATAATCAATATTTTCTTTAAAAAATGGACCAAATGACGACATGTATTGTGAAAGGGGTCCCTCAAGGTGAGAAACCCACAGAGAGTCACCAAACTGTGCATTTCACCACAGCTCCACAGAGCGTTTTAGCATCTTTCTGCTCATGTTTTGGTTTTACGGCCCACAGTTTTACTGTTTTGTTTCATTCTCGCTGCTTTTATCATCGTTGGTCATTTAAAAAGCTCTAAAAGGAAACTAAATCAGAGTTAAAAGTGAATTTTGTTCATGCATTTACCAGTTGGCGAAGTAAATTAGAATTACACCCCAGATCTGCTGAAGGTGTGAATAGGCAAGTGGTTGCTAACAGATTGTGTTGTTTCTAACTTGTTGCGCTGCCCCCAAGTGGCCAACATTTGAATAAAATCCAAGTTTAAGACTCCAAAAAACCATCATACCAGACAATATCCACTCTCAGGTCGCAATATTAGTATTATATCAGTATGGAAAAAGCTCCATGAATTCAAGAGGGAGTTTGCATCACAGCTCATTATTTGCATTCCTGCCCCAGTTAAACATGTTGGAGTAACATTGCTAGGTTGCAATATCAACAAGTGCTCTCAGGTTATGATTTATGGAAACTATGTCAAGCATTTATAATTTAAAGGGTCCTCGCTCTTGGGGCCTGAAGTGTTCAAACATATTTATAAAGAAGCTTTTAGGCTGCATCGTTTTCTTTAGCTGCTTTGCTCGTCCTCTGTTTTATATTAAGCTGGTGACTTTCCTTTAACAGGGGTAATTTTCTGTCCGCTGCTTCAGGATATGATCATTTTGAATGCTTAAATGCACTTATTGCTGCTTGTCTTCCTCTCCTCCAGACCTGAATGACACCTTCAGTGATAACAACGACACAGTCGGGCAGATTGTCCACTACATCATGAAGAATGAAGGTACGTGTCCAACATATGAAATGACTAACACGGACTAAATCAATTTCTTTTACTGCCTTTCGATTACACATTTTACTTGAGGTTTCTCTGCTGTTTTGCCTCTTCCATGGAAGGAGCAGGTGTTTCTATCACTATGCAGAAGCTGAGGATATAGGGCTGGTGTTATCAGTATATTGGAGTAATTATGGTATTAATTACTGTATCATGATTTGAAATGACATATGCTGTGGTGTGATAGAAGATTTTGGCCGTATCGTTCACCTCATCCGGATACATCTGACTCACTGACTCTGACTCTCACTGACATTTGACCCTCAGTTACGTCAAGCCTTCAGCAGCCCTCCCTCTAGGAAGTCATTACAGCTACCACTCCAGCATTGTTTTGACAGCTTCATCGTCACACACATTCAGGGAAGGAAGTGTGTCGGTGTCTCTGTAGTAATAGTGGTGTGCATGTGGATATGGGACTCGGGAACGAGGGTCTTCGAGGAAGTTCAACACCAGGACAAACTGACCACTGCAGAGGAATTCATGGGAAGATTAACGATGTCTGTGGTTTACACGACACGGCCGGTCACATTAGCTTCCCGTTGAAGTCACCCGAGTGTTTTAGCTGTTATTTCATTGCCTCATTCCCGCAAATTGAAATTATTTCCCTTAGCTGGAACATGAAGTGAAATTCCTAATAAGTCACAGCACCCTCACAATACCAAGTAATTGCTTTTTTGTTCGGCTGAGTTTATAAATGGCAGCAGGAGAGATAAGAATCAATGCTGGGATTGTATCAAATACCATCAGCTTGATTAGTATGAAAACACATGCCTTTCCTGATGGCAGCTTTTCCCTCAGTGCCAGATACACTCCCACAGCAGTGGAGCTCTGTTGAAGTCAGGCTAACAGCTGTTAATACTATTTGTAGGTACCCTTGATTTAAAAGTCATTTTGCTTGACACTTGAGCAATTTATTGGACAGAAGGTGTCAGTTTCTGGCAGTGTCGCACAGTTTCCATCAACAACTAAACCACACATATGTCTCTGCAGGAACAGGTATACCCCTACGCCCTATTGAGGATTTATAAGCAGTATATAAACATTTAATAAATACTTATTACATGCTATTGTAGTAGCACCAAGATACCAAGGTAAATTACTTAAATGTGAAAACCCATTTGGCAATTAACCTGATTCTGATTCTAGGTCTTTCAAAGTGTTTATTGATGTAGTTCAACTCCTCTTTGTGTAGAAACAAATACTGAATTACAGTATAAGATAATACAGTTGTAATAATATAAAAGATGTCGTTATAGAAGTTAGAATATATAGAAATACTCCACATTGATAAAGACTTAAATGTCCTTTTATCTGCTTATAACTATGCTATAATATGATAGAAATAGTAATTATGTGTTAATTTAGTGCTTATAGATGATAAAAAAGGAGTTTGAGGTGTTAACACTTAATTTATGACCTTAGATTACACCCTTCAAAAACCACAAAAATATCTTGTTGCTGTGGCTTTAGTTCACATGGGCTTTATGGTCCGTATGACCAATATGAAGCAGCCTAAACTGTCCTCCACGTCCCATCCTGATGTCTAACATATGACACACAGGCAGCAGCCGTGCGCTGTGTTGATCTCTTTGTCCACCCTCAGGAGACGAACTTTGAGCTGACTCATCGCTGCTTTCTTTGGGCCTCACGACGAGTGTGACTCACCCTCACATTGTCAGTCTGGTGACACGGTGTGGAAGAAGTTATATACTGTGTATATATAGAAAGCTTGAAAGCTTCATTACTGGCCACTCTAAAAATCTAGTTGCTGGTGTTTTTCATGGGGATAATAATCTGGAACACAGGAAGTGATCTGTGTACTTCACGTTTCCACCACCAGCCACAGTTTTGTATAAATAAACATGAGAACTGAGTCGACGCCACAAGTAGCAGTCGTAGGCCTTATGGATCGGATAGATTACATATGTTTGCACCAAAATTACACCCTTCAGTCGTCCGCCCTCTTTCATATTCCTGAAAGATGAACAGGCGGATATATTCACTGTCTGTACTGAGTCTTTTTTGTCTTTAAAAGCTAAAATAGCCCATTACTACTGAGGAACCAACACCAACACCTGTTATATTGTAGCTGCATTGACACATTTAGGTGATGTCCTATTATCTGCCTGTGGCCAGAAACACACAGCACATTACACAAATAGTTCAGTTAAACAAGCGCCTGAAGTGTTTTTCTCTTTCTCAAATATCCGTGACTAAATACACCAAACAAAAAGTAAAAGTTTAACACTCAAACTCAGCTAATCTTTTTATGAGTGTGATCAGATTTTATTGGCAGTTGCGTGGCAGCATACCCAACTGTCATAAGTTGTCAAACCCTGATTGGTGCACAGCAGATGTGACATCACCTTTTTCCAAAACAAGTGAGAAAAGCAAGAAAACAACCAAAACTGAAAATATGTTTTCAGGGTCTTTTGAAGACTCGAAGGCTGAAATGTTTTTTATGATTTCACAGCCAGTGCCATAGAAGCCTTGTACAATAAAATAAAGCTAAAGAGAGTTCATAATACTAAAAATAACAAGCAGTCATCAAGGGTGTTCTTGTGAAGCCCCCTGCGCTGCGTGATGGCATGAGGACAATAAGGAGGACAGAGGTTGGAGTCAGCACATGTTTGAGATAAAACCATGAACCTTCATTTACTTGCATGAGTCATCTCTCGGTCTCAGTACAGCTTTTTTCCTAAGGTATGCACAAATTCCTTGACCTGTGTACACTGTGTGAGGCAGTCAGTGAACGCATCGCGGCCAGGCCTGAGAGAAGTCCTGCCTGTATGTCATAGCTGTGGATGCTGCTTTGTCTGGGAGCAGAAGTTGGGTTCACCTGCGAACTGACTTTTAGTTTCAGAGTTACGCTCCGGAGTTGCTCCGACAAAAGTTTTCCCTGGTTTGGCATCTTCCCCTGAGGTCGTTGTGTACAGTAATTATGTGTTCAGTGGGTGCATGTGATGTGGCGTTTAATTGTGTTAAGGAGTTAATCTGCTGTAGCCATCTTTCAATAAGCACTCTGCTTTTGAAGTCACTGGAGCGTTCTCCTCGCTAATTCCCAACACTACTTTTATCTCTGCCTCTCGCTCTTCCTTTCTTCTGTCTGTGTAACTTTCTCTCTCTCTCTACAGCAAATTCAGACGCCCTGAAAGCCATGGTTCATGAAAACAGCATCGATTCTGATGGGTAAGTGTCCTCTGGCTGCAAAGCATTCGCTGCCTCAACCACCAGATGGCGCCATAAGCCTCCTTGAAAGCCTGTCGGTGTCACTCATGACCGAGAGTGAGAGTCGCCAGAGCAGGAAGTGAACTCACGAGGCAATCAGGCCACATTTCTCTTCTGATACTTCTCCAGATTGGCAAGGTTTGATTGAGGGCGAGCAGCTGGGGACTTTTCCCGATTTGCCACCGCGCCCCATATCACTGTGTTGTGGGATGATTAAAGCATATTGAGCACAGTTGTTTGCATGGTTCCTGGTTGGATTCTCAGCCACGATGCAGTGAGTGGGACCATGAGTCCACTCAAAAAGGGAGGACTGGGCCATGGAAACCATATCTGGTTGGGTTGGGACGCTGGAATCAGGGTTGTACTCAAGGCTTCACAAGTACAGCAGCCTGCATTTGTGCTGAAACAGTTCATTTCTCAAGCAAAAATCCCAAATGTGTGCCAGTCCAGCCTCTCAAATGTAAGAAGGATCGGATGCTTTCATCTGTTTTATGTCACTGTAAGTTAATAATCTTTGGGGTTTGGACTGATGGTCAGGCAAAGCAAACCATTTTTATACACTGGATAGACCAAGAGATTCATTTTAATGGTTGGAAAACTGAAGATAAAAACAATAAATCATAAATCTAACTTCTGTATATAAGCTAAGCACACAGGACTAGCTCTACCCTGCAAAACAAAAGCTGTTTCTTATTACCATAATACATCATTGGCTGGAAATGAGAGGCTGCTTTTGTCGTCTTTGTGAAATCAAGCAGTGGTGGTGGAGTAACAGGCGTAGCAACAAATATGATGGCCGGGATCCTTCAGTGGGTCTGTCACATTTTGACATTCACACCTGGAATCAAAGGCTGCCTGGCTGCCCCGCGTCGTGAGAAGAGGTGGTGGTACAGGCTGAGATTAGACGTCTTCAGGTTGCTTTGCCCCTGAGATAAGGGCAGAGGCAGTCAGGCTGATAGACAGATTGGAGGAGGAGATGGCCGTGACAGAAGAGGACTGTGAGTAAATTGAGTTAGAGGAGTATGTTTTCCCCTCTCTCGCCTCCTGTCATCTTTCTCGTCCCGCCACATATTGTTCTGAGAGTGAAGGAGAGAGATAAAGAGGGGAGAGATGTTCTCCTTTATACGGGAGGACCTGTGTGGATAAATGGTGGGAGTGTTGCCTCTGTTGCCAAGGATTAGATCTTGAGGTATTCTGCTCAGTCACAGTGTGGAAAAATCAGCAGAAATCTGCAATCACACACATTTTCCCGGCATCACTTTCATGCGTCTCGCTTCTTCGCTTCTCTCTCCAAAAATCTCTTTTTTTCCACATATTTCCTCCGCTTGTTTCCCTCCACTTATTTGCCCATTTGGTTGAAATTGCTCTCTGTGGTACTCCCTCTTTCTCTTGCTGTTACTCTTCATATCTTCCTCTCGCTCTCTCTCTCTCTCCCAGCCAGGTTGGGCAGCCTGCCAGTGGATCACTTAGAGATGGTGGAATGGGGGGGAAGAGGGGTATTGGCGGGGGTAATTTATGGGACACTTAAGGGGGGGAGAGGGAGACGGACAGACGGACAGGCAGGAAGAGAGGGAGGAAAAGGGAGAGAGGGATGGAGGGAGACGGCAAGGAGGAGAGCGACTGTAGTGTGGCCAGGCTTGCTATCTGCCTCTCCAGATTTGGCACTTAACTCCCCCTCGCCTCGGTGCTGCTCCCTCCACCAGTCCTCCCGCCTCCACCTCTCCACCATCCCTCAGCCCCCTTTTCCATGAGATGCTCTGCTCACATCAGCTGATCTCCCCTTTGCCGTGTCTTTCTCCCCCCTCTCCTCATCGGGGCTCCTCGCGCAGCGCACGAGCATAATGCATATTTTCTGTGCATTTATTTAAAAAAAAAAAAGCAGAATTATGTATCTCACATGCGTGTTACTCACACATTGTTTACACCAGTGGCTCCCAGGCGGGGTCTGCTTCCTGCTTCGTCCTCTCACTGGTTGGATAATTATTAAAAAGGCCTGGGTCGCCTAAGATTATTCAGTAATCCACAAGAAAACAAAGAGGGACATCTGAAAAAATGGGCCCAATTTTGTGTTTTTTGTTCTGCTTTCCCATCTTGCAACCCCTGCGATTTAACCCACAACCCTTTACACTCGCCCTGAAACATGACATGCTTTTATGTGCCTTTGGTTTGGACAAGGCCACGAAGAGGGAAACATTTCCAGCGGACCAAGAACCTTGAGGGAACCTCAGGAAGTTGTCAGATCAAAGCAGCGTAGCTCATTATGCTGTCTGTCCCTCGACACACGTGCACATATGTTAATGTCAGTGAGTAGAAACCCTGTTTATGTCACATTTGTGGAGAAATAAAAAGAAGAGCTGCACACCCTGAAGAAACAGCAGACAGTTCGACCCTTTTAATACACTTCTAGGATAAATGCAGGTACCTGTTTGTTGTCTCATGTAATTCTCTCCTGATTAGGTGTCCATTGTTGTTATGAAAGACGGTCGTTGTTCAGTTGGAGACATTAACTCATTTCTGCTGCGATAAAAGAGTCACTGCAGAATTCACCGAGCTTGAATTCTCTCTGTGAAATAAAAGTGTTTTGGACTGAATGTAGGTCAGCTTGTGAATTTCCTAATGTCTGCTTTTCCAGTCCCCCGCTCACCCCCACCTCTCCCGGCACCCCGACCCCTCCGATGACTCCCGTATCGCCGGGCGCACCCCCAGGAGCGGCCAAGCACACCTGCAACCACCTGCACACCATCGGCGGCCCGGGCGGCAACAAGAACATCTGCACCCGCTGCAGCCAGAAGAAATGGCCGCTGATGAGGAGGCCGTCGGCCCGTAAGTCGGAACACCGGCGGAGCCACCACGGAGAGGTCACGGTCCTGGCTGTGGGCAGGTGGGCAGGTGTGTGTGAGTGTGTGTCTGAGGCAGGAACAAATGATGATGATGATGATTTCCCTACCTACAATATTTCTTTTACGAGCAGATGTAAATGACAACAGTTTGCCCCAGAGGCCTGTTAAACAGTCAAACATTAACTCTGAATATTAGTCACTGAGATATCCAAAGTTAATTGCACAGTTAAAGACTGAAGTGCACTCTGACACCAAACCAGCGACCTGGAAAACACACAGGTGGAGCGTTCAGGGTGAAGCCTGGGAAAATAAATGCTGCAGGGTTCAGACTGTGTTGAGGATTCGTGGGAAGCGTCAGTGGTTAATCTCTCTGTGGCAGCGGTCCCTGTTAAACAGCTCGCCAAACAGAAGGAGGTTCTCACAAAACTGAGACTGACAGAGACTTTTAGGTGATAGTGAAGCATACACAATGTCAACCTGCCTGTGTTTTTAATATCAATATATGTCCCTGCAATGGCAACTGTATGCAGCATCTCACAACAACAATACACAGGAAATAGACAAAGTAATGTTAATCACAAAGCAGCAAATGTTCAAAATCTAAGTGAAATTCATAATAAGCATATTAGTAAATTACTGCTATAGTTATGTGATGAGGATCTTGTTGTTGAGCCACAGCTCAGCTTCAGTTCACCTCATTTCACCTGACAGGTCTGAAATTAAGTGTGCATGGTTCCCTGCCAGGTGGTTTTCCGTCCAAATGCATCACAAAGTTCAACTGAATTTCGAGAAAATCGACAAAAAGAAAACAAAAACGATTGCTTTTTTCCATCCACTGCCATCATGAGAGTATCAGGAGCTGGTTTGTTGAGATGAGCAGCAGGTGGCGCCAATTCGCCAGTCGGGAAAGCGTAAAAGCTAAAAGGAAAAAGTGGAAAAGCTTCTTGTGTTTCATCAACCTTTTCTAATGTAATGTAATGTTGCTGTCATCGCCAAGTTTAATGCTGGTGTGTTCATTCAGACCTGCAAACAAACAATTCACACCTTCCAGCCAATCACAACGGAGAGCTCTCAGCTGGCTTTTGCCTGTTTCTGCACAGATTTCAGCAGTGTAAATTTCGATGTGTGTCAGGCAGATGCTGGTGCCTCTGTCACACAGAGCTTTCTTCAGCAGACTGCTGGAGGAGAAGTCAGTCCTTGGAAACATGACATCTTGATTCTTGTATTGTGGAGAGTTTTTCTCCCTCCTCAAGGCACACAAACAAACCGCTTTTTGTACTTAATCTCGACAAAGTTCCTGCACCGCAGAACGTCTTATGAGCGGAGGTCAGATCACAAACTCTGAAAGAACCAAGAAATCAATTGGACCTGACGAAGGTTGGAGGGCTGAAACGCCGTTAATATCAGAGATCAACAGTGTTTTTTGGCTCTCTCGCGCTATGATGGATTTTCTTTTTTTGTCCAGTTCTCACAAGACTTTGGGGATCGGCTGGTCTCACACACTGAATCTGTGTTTACTCATTCATTCAGTCGTACTTCATGTAGCTGCCTCACAGCTGCAGCCACCCTGCGTTTCACCTCTTGAACAGAGAGACAGGGGAATGGCGGACTCCGCCACAAACAAGGAAATCTACCAAGACTTCTAACATTAAGAAAACCTCTTGTTGAGTTTTCGTGGTATTAAAGATGGACTCTTCTCCGTTGTGTTTGAAAGGTGTTTAAGACCAAATGCCACATTTGGAAGTGAACCCTGGCAGTGTGCCACCGTGATAGAGCTGTCTGAGGTGTTTAAAGTAAAGACGGCGTTTCTCAGTCCACCGGTGAACCCGGGAAAGCGTGCAGGCTCGACGCCGTCACGCCGCGAGCGCTCCCCTCATCCTTAATGTCCTGCTGTGAGCTGATTGGGATGCAGAGAGGTTGCTTTTCATTTGCACACCCAGATGAATGGCTGTGCGCGCAGAGGGTCACCATGACCTGGATACGAATATTCATTTGCTGATTTAATTAAAGCTTTGGAGTGCGTGTGTGCGTGCCTTTGGGTGGGTGTGTGGGTGGATGAGAGGGGTCTAAAGTTCAGGTGAGCGAGAGTCACAGTGAGGCAGAAGCAGACGCCAGCTGTGGCCCAAACAAGAATATCTGACACCCACTGAGTTTATGTTCAGCAGCATGAACTTCACCATGACATCATTCATTAAAGGGCCGTTTTCTCTGCTTCATTTTCGGTACGGATGATCTAAATATACTTTTAACAAAAACACCAACAGCAAAGCAAAGTTCTGACCCAGAAAAAGCTTTCTCTGCAGTCCAGACTTCATTTGCTTTCCAGGCTGCAGAAACCTTTCAAACCTTTGTTTTGTGTGTTTATTTATTTTGTTTTACTCATTTCAGGTTCCGGGTGACGAAGTGTGAAAAAGCCGCCAGGGACAGGCGGACCCTGCTCATAACAGACTCCAACGGGAGCGTCCCCACATCTCCGACAGAGGTGGAGCCCAAGAGCCGGACGACGTCCGAGTCCCAGCAGGTCGGTATCCTGTCGTCTGCTCCCCACCGACACTCTGTGTTTGAATGATTTGTGTGTGCGTGCTCACAGCTTTGATGAGTAAAGAACACTGTAATTAACACTGTTTTGATATACATTGTACATGTGTTTGGGCCTCAGCTAAACACTAAAAACTAGAAAGAATGAGAGTTTCAAGTAAGAGATATGAGTCCATGCACAGACCTTACCTTCCATTCAACAGTTAGCTAAATAAGTGTTGATAAATTCATGATAATGATAAAAAAAAGTCGAGCCGTAGCAGCGATCAGCCTCCAGCTCTGCCGTTCTGTCTTTAATCACAGGAACTGTGGTTTGTCAGATGAAGATGCTCCAGGTGATCATGAGCAGCCTCTCGATGTCTTCTCAGATTCTTATGTGACAAAAAAAAAATGTTTTCCACATGGCTGAGTTGGCTGAATCAGCCGCAGAACTGAATTTGTGTTTTGGGTGGAGAGACATGACACTCGTGTTTCATAGATGATACAACACATTTAACATCCGTGTTGGTTTAATTTCACACTGTTCTTTCACGTATTGACTTTAAGCCTTCTCATGTTGACTGTGTGAAGAGGAAAAATGCCTTCCACCCAAGAGAGTAAACAAATGCTGCGGCGTGGAGGAGTCGATTACTTTCTATTAAATCCCGATTATTTCCTCCCCACCAGGAGCAGACGGACAGCTCGGACAAAGAGAAGCGATAGAAATGAAGGTAAAGTGTCACGTTTTCATCATCTGGACACTTTTTGAAACCCAAACAAGAACATTGAGACCTCAGCAGTGGAGGAGCGAAGCAACAGAGTGGTCCCGGGGGGTCGCCCCTCCACATTCCTGCTCCGCACGGAGCCAAACGCGCTGCTGATGATGAGGACGGCGGCGGCGAGAGTGGCACGTAGAGTCACGCTAGCCAGTTATTTTTACAAGCAGAAGGGGGATGAGGTGTGTCTATTTAAGACGCTCCGTTTCCTCCTTAAACAGATTTACAATAGTGCCTTGCTCAAGGGCGTTAAAGCAGGGCAGCTGCTTAACGTCATGGAAGCCTGACCCGTGGATGAGGTCTGTGATGCCTGTACTCACGTTTTTATATGAGGAGGTGAAGAAGAGATTTCGCATGTCGGCCACTTAATTGATAACCGTTCACTCCGGATGAGGGTGAGATTAAATTGTGCGTCGTCATTCCCAAACAGGAAGCAGGAACAACCCGACACGCAGGCCGCACAGCCAGGAAGTAGACCGCAGCGGGAGCAGATGCGATAAGAGCTACAGCATCCGGCGTGAACGCGATGTCAGAGCGCGCCTCGCCGTCAGGGTGATTAAGCATCACTGTCAGGTCAGCGTGTCTGTCAGCTCCCGTCTTGGTGTCGATTTTCCGCTCTGACCTCGAACGTAGAAGAGCGTGCAGGATTCTGGGTCGAACAACACATTAGCTCTAATGTTCAGACACGGGCTGCGCGCTCGGCAACAGTGTTATTTCCATGGTAACAGCGAACCTCAAATGTGTTAGCAAACGTGAGACATTAGCAGTCATGTCCACATGTATAGACGTTTAAAACGGAAAGCCTTTGTTAGAAATTGGATTTTAAAAGACACAAATTTCTAAAGAATTAGAGAATATGAAAATCCAGAGTTACTGGAGTTTGACCCACTCTCCAGACTAAAAGCCAGTTTTTTTTCAGCCTTTGCTGCTTCGATTTTGATCACTCTGTTTTTAATCTGTCTCACGTGAGTCCTGCGACACTAAATCGCCCGAGCAGCTCTGTAAAGATCCTTGTGAGGTCGGACATGATCATCCAAATCTACAATTGCCCAGATCTCTCCGATCAAAACGTTTTTGTTTCGGCTCGCAGTCTGTGAATGTCATTTCGTTGTGCCTCTTTTTTTTTTTTTTAACTTTTGAAAAAACCTTTTGGTCAGTCATATTTTTGGACAGTTTGCTGTGTTTTTATTGTGTAATGAAAGAAATAAAGCAAATAAAAATGACTAATACAGATCAAACCATCCCTAATTCACCTTATTATCATTTAATCACTGTTTACAGGTCGAGACATTTCGTCAAAGTTCCTCTCCTCCTGGCATTGATAAACTTAAAAACTCATCTCTGCTCATCAGAATTACTGTTTATTATTTTTTTCCATGGAAAAATCTTGATGGAGCAGGATGATTCCAGATGGTTGGAGCTTAAACAGCAAAGGCACAATTTTGTTCTGCAGTTGGTCAAGAAGTGGAACACAGGACGAGGAGATCAGAAGCCTAAGTGGGCTCAGGGTCATGCAGAGTCTCATATCTCATTAACAGGGTCTTGTAGCTGAGCCTGAATTTAACAGGAAGTCAATGGAGGGAAGCGGGAACTGGGCTAATGTGTGACTGTTGGCTAACAAGACGGCAAAAGTCATATACTGATCAAAGACGACACCGAGATTCTGAGCTTTGGATCTGATATTTGAGTGAAATGGACCAATGAACTGGAGATGGGCTTCAGCTCTGGAAAAAGGCTTTGGTTTTTCACACTTTTTGAGCTAGAAAATACTGATAGGTAGCAAGCCCTGACTGTCTGAGTCCATGTTTGTGAGTCACTGGGTCACCGCAGACTGAAGAGGAAATGCTCATCAGTGGCATTGACCGCTCATTTCACTCCTGACTTGATAAAAAAACACATTAATGAGGTTAAAAACTTGATTTTTAAAGGCGCTGAAAGCCAGAGTCCGCTGACCTGCAGGCTCACCTCTCCCTCTCCTCCCTCACCTGAGCGAAACATCCGTCTTCATCTTCCATTCCGTCTCATTTCCCTCCCTCATCTCTGCGCCCTCCTCGCTCCTTCTCTGCCTTTTTGCGGCGTAATGAAAAGATGATTTGTCTTATTCATCTCGAGTAGGTAGTGCGACGACCTCGGGCTCTCGATCATATTATTTCCAGATAATGGAGATGAGATGGAGATGGAGAGGTGTTTAGAGCCGACGCGCAAGACCGAGGATGAACGGGCCTTCACTCTTTGTCTGCTTGACCTTCAGAGTCTTATCGGGGTCGCTCAGGCGAACATGCACGCTTTTCCATAAAGGAGACATAAGTTTCTGACCTTAAAGAGACTCGAGGAGCAGAAGAAAAGATAAAAATCTGTTCATTTAGGTTATTACATCGCTGAATTATTAACCCGACGCCTAACTAACTGCTCCGAACAACAGCGAGGACGTGATTAAACAAGGCCTCTGAGTGACACATGGCTGCCACCGGTGTCACTTGACAGCGCTGGAGGGAGGATTGACTTTCAAAGTGTTGACAGGGACGGAGGAACATTTACATGCAGTGGAAAAGAAACCCAGATAGCACACAAGGCGACATCACCCCACCCATGGCTGGAGGCTCAAAGCAGACCTGCCTATTATGAGAACACACACACACACACACACACACACACACACAGGGCGGCTTGAGGGTGTTAAACCAGCCTGAAAGATGTGGTTGACCGTGCAGGACATGTTGGACGTGGAGCAAATATTGACTTGCATGTGTGTGTTTACTTTAGCTCTTACAGGGACACAGAGGTTCAGAGTGTGTCGCCGCTTCTGTGCAGCGTTTCCCACACTGCATTAAAGCCACTCAGAAATTCCAGGAGGACATTAGGTATGCACATAAAAATGGTATAGATAATAATAAAGCTCTGTTCTGTCTCTTTTGCGTGACTTCATAAGCAGTAAATTTATCTCAGGCACTGAATTATTCAGGCCTCCAGGCGACAGGGTTCCCATGCCGATGCCAGGCTAAGTGCCCTACATCTTATCTTTGTCTCTGGCGATCAGCCAAGAGGATGGCTCGCTCTGGCTCGGGAAGAGAGAAAAATTAAGGGAAATATTTGGGATCAGGGGGAGGAAATCTAGTCAATGTTTAACACCTTTGAACCACATCAGGACCGTGAACACAGTGACCTTCTGGGACGGCTCACTGCTCACTTTTCTTCAACTCAGAGTGATTCCAGAGGACAGTGAGGAGGGGAAATGGCAGTGTTTAAACTAGAGTTAAAGCAGCACCATCTACCCTCTGAAAGGAAAAATAAGACAGTGATTCTTTCCCGAATGAGAAGCTGAGCTCATTAGAAATGAAACTCGCCCTCGATCAGTTGGAAACACTTCACTGTTTTGCTGGTACAGCCTCACTTGGTCTGGTATGACCAGCAGCTCACAGTATGGTGTCTTTTTTTAGCTAACGTTAGCAAACGTTTGAAAATTAGTGAGCTAGTTTGCAAACGTTAAACTTTTTTTTTTTTTTTTTAACCTGTGCTACAGTTAAGCTATGTTCTGTTAGCATCAACCCGACCCCGGCCACTGACGAGGTTTTCTGATAATCAGTGTTTTCACTGTTATGCAGTAGGGGGCGCTGAGCAGCCGTAAACAACACTGAACACAGGCTTTTTGAGTGTGTATTATCGTGCTTCCTGTGCAGAAAATCACTTCCTGCCCTCCGTCTGCAGATTGTGCCACAAAAAACGAGTCACATGACATCATCTGCAAACAACCTATATAAATATGAAAATGATTTTTTTCTCAGGTTTTGATTCAATTTTTCTTTTATATTTTGGATAAAACATTCGTGTTGTTTAAAAAAATGAAGCTTTTCGTGTCTAAAAACAGAAATTCTGTTTGTTTTGACATATTCACTGTTTACATGTTCACAGAACAAGATATTCTTGGAGGTCTTGAAACATAAGTGAACATGATCTAAAGTGATGGCTGATGGTGGCTGGTGACTTAACACTCAGGCAAGAAAAAAATTGATCCGAGTTTCCAGGTAAAGAATTTAATATTTAACCCGAGTGAAACATTTCCAGGGACAGCGGCTGAATTCCAAAACATGGAGGTCTATTTTGAGCTCTTTCTCACACATTCAAAGGTGAAAGACACCATTTAATGTCGACACTGATTAATGCGCTTTCAGCACAGGAAGGTAAAATCAACAAACACTGACAGGCGAGCGGGTGGTGGACCCTGAAATCCAGCCTGTGCCGTGTTAACAGAAGGAAACCAGGAAGTAAAATCAGAGAAAAAGCCAGCTTGTTGTGACACTTGCTATTTATTTCCAGCTTCAGATTTCTGCTTATACTCTGATATTTGCCATATTTCCTCTTTAAATACAGCCCTACCCACTCCTCTGAGACAGGGAGGTGTGCTACAATTAAGGGTGACATCATTACCGCCAACAAAGCCTTGAGAAAAACAAACATGTTAACCGAGCGCGCACACACCTCAGGGACTCTGCAGCCAGCTGCCTAATGGACCTAATAAAAACAACATGAAGGAATCTGACACACAAGTGCTCCTTATTCGCCTGCACACACGCCATCTGCATGACACTCGCAGCAGGTTGTGGCACAAATTAGCTTGTTGCAGAACTGCTTTTGTGCTGTTATCTTGAGGCGAATTGATGGCTGGGAGTCCCTCGGATGACAGGAACAGTGGAGGATGCTGAGAGGTGAAGTGTCACACGGACTTTCAGATATGGAAGGTGAAAGATTCAAGGATAAGTTTGGTCAGTGTCAGAAAATCCCATGAAAAACGAATTATAAAAAGATTTAATCAATGCAAACGTATAAAACTAGTATATTTTTAAATGGAGGCAGCTGCAAACAGAAGTCTTGCTTTCAAAGAGCAGAACTTGTCAAGGTCCAGATTCACATGAACGTTTATTTACAGCAGTTAAATTTATTAAAAAGCCTCAGTGATTTGGTTCAACAGCTGCTCTCTTACCCCGAACAGAGAGGCTCATTTATGTGTTTTTAACAGTTTTCTGGCACAATGCTAATATCAAAAACATCACATCTTTGTTAAGTGAGGCTCCGGAGAGAATCCAGGAATTCAATCAAGTCAAGGCGTCTGTGTTTAGACGTTCATCAGGACAAATGTTTGATCACAGGGAAAGATAATTTCATCAAATAGAGCACACCTGTGTGTGTTAATGCAGGTTTACATGGGAGTTGTTGTTCCAAAGGCTCAAATACAAAGGAAGCTGCACAGATATATGTGAGGAGGACTACTTCTGGTATGTAAATCTATGATTTTCATTTCCTGACTGCTCTCTGTGCTGATGTGTTTTTAGTTTTATGGCTTTGGGATTTTGAATTGTGAACTACAGTTCCCATGAAGCATGAAGCACAGGTGAGCTCTATTTGACGTCATTATAAGCCCTGAGATCCCCCTTTGTCAAACATTTGCCCCGATGAAGGTCTGGAGCTTTTTGATGAAAGTGTGACCAAATCAGGATTTGATTTGTTTGGTCTTGTTGGACCTTGGCTTGTAAATGTTGTTCTGGGTAACTTTGCATAGAGTCATACAGCCTTAATGCTGTAAATACTCACTGTTGCATCAAATGTGTGTTGATCTGCAGGTGAAAGTAGTCCCAAACAAAAGGACTATTTACAGCTCTTATTTAGTACACCGTGCTTTAATCATGCAATTATTAAGCAATGATTGGTTAAAAACTTCAGTCCACAGCTGTTTTGAGAGCTTACTGGGCATTTTAAAAGTATGTAAGTTTATATTTGTGACTTGCTTTTAGTAAAAGGTGCTTGAGGCTGAGGGTCACAGAAAGGACTGAGAGGCAGACTCACATTTTTGGTTCCTATCTTTGTTTCATATGTTGACAGAAAAAAGAAAAGGAACTACAGAATAACATGAGTTCATCTCTTTCATACTGCTGCATGGGTTGATACCATTTTTAGACCCTTACACACTCATGAAAGTCTCTCAGAGCCTAAAATGTGTTTGAGTTTGTTGAAGTTGAACGATCATATTCTTCCCAGTTAAACTAATTTATTACAGGCATAAAACTCACCAAAAAAGGTTAAAAAAGCATTGAAATCCCGCCTTAACATGAACATTTTAGTTTGAGGATTTTCACCAGTCAACAGTGATGCGATCACGTTCGTCTGTGAAACACGTTTTAAGCTCATGTTTCGATTCAAACAGAGACTCTTATTGTGAAGAAGTTTCAAACCAACATGGAGCTGCAGTTTGATGTGACTTCTGTTGAGTCTGATGCTTCCCCCAACGCTTACTTTCCAAATTCATACCTCGTATTTGTGCCAGAACAAAGCCCCAGCTGTGCTCCATCTATCTATACATAATCTACCTTTCTGCGTATCCTTGAACTGATTGAAAGGATCAAAGTAATCTGGTGACGCACAAGCGGAGTTCAGCTCTGTTGTTTTCGCCGCGAAACGGCCCGCTGATGAAAAGATGAGTCAGTGGTTTGATTAAGCAGGAACTTCACAGCAGATCCTGTTGTCATCGCGCTGCACAGATATATGGAAATACGCTTTTCTCATTTCGGGAGACAATCACGCACACACTTTGGTGCAGGTGTGTCTTTTCTTGACTGCAAACATAAGAGTACATTCAAAACTTCATAAAGAAAAAGCTCATTTTAAGTTTTTGGAGCAGAAGTCTGTTATAGATTGTGATTTGATTCCTGAAGAAATCTTGAAGTCAGTGCTGAAGAAGCCTCCTCACCTGCAGCGTGGAGCCGAGGTCACTCAGCCAATCAGGGTGTCTTTTAGCCTCATCTGTTGTGGATGTTTCCAAGGCGCTGTGTGTGTGTCTTCCGGGTTCAAGCAGTAAGCCCTGAGGTGTTCATTAGCCGAGGCCCCGGGGCTCCGGATGCTGCCCGCCGAGGCTCTAAGTGCTGCAGTGGAGAGGTTTAAATGCAGAACTCCCACAGTGATGGCACTTGTTTACGAAGAGGGTGGGAGGTGACACTCGTAAACAAGCATTTGATGTTATGCGGAATATGCATTTTGACATTTTAAAGATGATCTGCAGCATACGTGGACGAGTCTCAGAGCACAAAATGAACATGTAACACTGCATGTCTTCTCGCTTTGACTCAAGAGCAAATATCACAGTGACTGAGGTGATAGGGCGGTAAAATAAAGAGATAAAGCGACTGATATTTACTGCTAGCTCACTATGCTAACACAACAACTCACCGGAGAGTTTTTCTTGCTCAAACGTTGTGAACAGCATAGCTAATGTTAGCCAACTAGCTCATTTCTTTTGGCTACCTCTTATAATCTATACTGAAGGTCAAATCAGAATAAAGAATTACACATAAGTACAGAAAGTACCTCACGGTTAACATTTTTTTAAAGTACATTCCTTTATTTTATAATACAAATGTAAGTAGAAATGATTTGGCAGGCAAACAATGAGTGAAAAGGGGAGTCGCAGTGAAACAATTGAGCAAAACAGCTTATTTAGCATGAACACACTCTTCAATCATTTCTTCTACACGGCGTCCGGCCTCAATTAGTTCTTTTGGGCACGTGAGCGAGCTGCAGGTTGAACTAATGTCACAGGCCAGACGAGAAACTCAAAGCCTGAAAAACAGCGAACGAGCTCGTTGGGTGAACTGATGGCCGCCTCGTGGTTGACTCACCGACTTGGTCTCGTTAAGCTCAAAGTTCAGCAAAGGTCGAAAAACTGCAGGAACTAAAGCAACATCAGTGAAATGCACAAGTGGCTATTTTCTATTGGATCCTTTGGTAACCTGCTCAAGATCTCCAGTGTGCATAGATCCTCTGATATGCCAGCATAACAAATGTCTCACAGTCATGTTGTGCATTAAATTACATTAATTGACATAAAAAAGGACAATTGTCAGCGTACATATATCTGATGGTGTATGAACAGTGCGTAAATTAACTTCTCCAAATTTCCAAGTAGATACAATATTCATTCTGACAAAAATCAAAGACGACACAATAAGCAATAAATAAGGAATTGCTCATCCTCTTCCTCATCCGCTTAGCAACGTCCAGTTTCTTCTCACAGTAAATCAAAAACGATGCCAGTGAATATATTATAAATAACAAGAGAAGACAATATAGAGACAAAAACATAGTGTTAAAAAAAAAAAAAAAAAAAAAAGCTTTGACCTTTCCTCTCTCGCCTGCTCAGAGAAAAGAGGGCGAGATTCCTGAAGGAACAGCAAGCTATGGCAAGGACTGTGTTCACGAATGAGACGTTAGCTCTATGCTAGCAATTAGCATAACCATTAACGTTTTGTTTTTTTTACTAATACCTGTACAAGGGCAGTGTGGACATGGCGAACAGTCAGTGAGCACGCACAGGCTTGTGAGGACAGAGGAGTGTTTGAACACACTGGACAAACAGGCAGACGTGGCTGCAGGCGATGCTCAGTCTACACAGCGTCCCTTCATTTGTGGCTTTATGCAAAAGCTCGCGGCTCTGGAAAAGCTGTCTCCCTCACAAGGCAGACGTTATCTTTGGTCATCAAAATAAAAAAATATCTGAGTCTCTGAGTTCAAAAATAAATCTGTACTTCTTTGTAAACAGAGATTTCCTTCGCTCGCTCCCTGTTCTTTGACTCAGAGCTGCTGTGGTGGTGGTTTCGTGGTGGTTCTGAACGCTCAGTCAAGTCGCACTCAGGGAGACAGAACGCGCAGAGGTCCGTCACTCACAGTCCTCCCCGGCGGTGGCGGCCTCCAAAGCAGCGAGAGCCTCCGCCACCATCGAGTCTGTGACGCTCTGCACCTCCTCCTCCTCATTCCTCGCCTCCTCCTCGTCCTCGCTCTTCATCACAGAGATCCCGCTCTCGACGGTGGAAACGTCCGGAGTCTTTGGCAGTCTCAGCTCGTCCCTGGTGTCGGCCGAGGACAGGCTTGTGGTGCTGGTGTGGATGTCCACCGACAGGACGCTCCCCTCGTCCCCTGTGTCGCACGGGTACTCCGGCGTCCCTCCCACGCCCTCGTCCGTCTCGTCTGCTGACAGGCTTTCGCTGCCGATCACACACTCGGTGATGGAGCTGTCCCACCTGTTCCTTGTCTCGCGGTGTCCCCGCTCACCATACCTCGTCTGGTTCTCGTACTCCTGTATGTTGGGGTAAACGGGCACCTGGCTCGGGCCTTTTTCCTGCAGCGTCCATCTCGGCCCCAGAGCTTCAGGCTGGATGATGTACACCTCCGCAGGTGGAGCGCTGGCCTTCCTGTGCAGCTCCTTCTCAGAGGGTGCAGCGTGCAGCCTCTGGTTGACGTGGTTGTTGTCCACCTCGAGTTTCAGGGTGCTGTCGTTGGACTTGCTGTAGCCCAGGTTGTGGATGCCCTGCTTCTGCTTGTTGTGGCCGCTGAGCGGGTCGGTGCTGGGGGCCCCACCCGAAAAGTGGTGGGGCTGGTAGAGCGAGCTGCCTGCAGAGTCGGTCTTCCTCACATCCACCGCCACAGAGGGGTCGTAGATGTAGCTGTGAGAGACGCAGGTGGAGACAGGGGGGTTTAGATTCTTAAACATGTGGATTCATTATTTTTCTCCAGACATTTTTAGCATTTTATAAATGAAACGTAATGTAAACAAACTGTAGCTGCAGCTGGAGTTATTTCAGAAAACACGTCTAAATCTACTTAACACAAATATGACTTTTAATCAAATCTGACACGGTGACAGAAGGAATGAAAGATGAATTCAGAGTCCGAGTTAGACTCAGCATCACCACTTGATTTCCTGGATGAGACACAGAACTATTTCTGTCTGCCTGACTGGGCTGCAGGAGTCAGATGTTCCTGTGACAATCAATGAAAACAACCATCACGTGTTGTTCACAGACTGCAACAAGGATGTTTCAGTGCAGTCGATGCGCCTTTCTAACGCCACAGCTCCGTCTGTGACGCGCACACACTCCATGTTTACACATGATACATCTGGCCGTGGCTGTGCTAATGTCTGCGCTGCTGATGTGACAGGCCCCTCACTGCACTCCTCTCCCTTCAATTCTGATTTAAATAGGAAAATACTGACTTCTACTATCAGATGCTGGTTTGTTTTAAGAGGCAATTAGGCTAGCTTAAAGACTGGCAGCAGGGAGAAACAGCTAGCGTCGCTCTGTTTTAAGTTAGACACAACAACACAAATTAGTGAGTTTTGGAGGAGCTGTCGGCGTATTTGTGAACTCTGCAGAGAGCCAGGCTAGCTTTTCCCCCCTGCTCCCAGCCTTTATGCTAAGCTAGGCTAACCGTCTCCTGGCTCTAGCTCCATACTTATCGCACAGATACGAGTGCGTATTGATCTCCTAATCTAGCTAATGCTAGCTTAATGCTACAACAGTTGGAGTAATGAGAAAAAGTAAACCATAACAGCATCATTCAACATCTTGGAAAATGTTTATTCTTTCTTTTTTAGAGTTAGCTGAGAAGAATGGAGTTGCAGCCTAGAAGCAATTAGCCACGCTAAGTTTGAAGGCTAGCTGTTTCCCCAGTTTGTAACCTTTAAGCTAAGCTATGCTAAGCTTTGCTCTAGCTGCATGCTTAAGGCACACATGAGGGTGGGATCAGTCTTCTTAAAAAAAGCATATTCTCCACTATCAGCTGCTGTAAAGGAGACGCCTCTGAGATGTTACTGTAATCAGCATACGGCTAAAATGCAAGATAATAGCTCCTTCACTAGTTTTTACTACAGAGGAAGCTAATGATGCTCCATTATCCTTTGGGCTCAGCGTTTTAATTTTCGCTCATTTTCACTGAAAAATAAAGACATGTAGTACATATTACGATAAACGCTTTCATGCCTCCATTAAATCTGCTGCTTCCTGCTGTGAAAAGACCCCGAGCGTCACTGTTTGGAGTAAAGGTCTTTGTCATAACAGCTCAGAAAATGCATTTTCTAATGGAAACTGAAAGGAAAAATGGAGACAAAAAAAAAACCAAATGGGCAGCTAATTACATGCCAGAACCCCAACAAAACAATAAATGCTAAAAACACACAAATGTGTTCACGTTTTGTTTTTCATTTCGTTATATAAAACCAAAAATAATGAGGCCTCTTTATGCCACACAGTTCAGCTCATTAAGATGAGCGACGAACGTTGAACACAAAGGGGGCATCTTCGCTTGCACTCGGCGTAATAAGAGTTTCCTCTCAGTCAGTCTTCGCCGTTGATGGGATGGATTTGTTCTCCTGTTGGATCCCCGCTCTCGTCTGCACGCTCTTTGCTGTGAAATCACTCCTCTGCTGGCTAAATCACACACCGCCATGCGCTCTGCACAGACTCGTCGATGTTGTCCCAATTCCTCGTCGGACGAGGAGGTCGATAGAGGTCTGAGACTAATTAATGCTCATTTGAGCTCTGCACCTTAAATAGCCCCTTGTAGGCTGTAATGACTGTCTGATTCCTCATTTTGGAGGATTTTCTTACAAGGGTATAAGCTCAAGATCGCACTCTCACACACCTCTGCGGGTATTAGGAGCGTCGGCGGGGGGCCTTTATTTTGTGGACGGTGTAACAGGCTGTCAGACATCACCTGCTGCGACAGCCTCGTGTTTTTCATCTCCTCTTCCTTTCATTTGTTTTCTCCTCCACCCGGCGAGCCTCGTTACCCCAGCAGAGCTCCCATCTCACACCTCTCCAGGTGCCCCTCCGCCCCTGCACACAAACCTCCTCCTTGTTTCTCCTCCTTTGTGACTGTAATGTAGTCGTGGCTCACTAATCTACTATCCCTTTGCACTTGACTTCTCCTTGATTTGAGCGCCTTCCCTCGAGCTTTTTCCATCTTTCGCCTCGCTCCCGCCTCCTCCTCCTTCGTTCTCAAGTTGTCCTCTTGACTTGTTTTCTGTGCTTCCTCTCTTTCGGCTTTACTTCACACTGTTCATTATTCATGTACTTAACAAGGTCTGAGAATTAAGAAGATAACGTTCAGGTGCATTGACTGATTCAATAACAGCTTTTTTCACCTCCTGGTAAGCAGACACACAACCGACCGCCTACACATTTATAGCCACAAGCTAGCGCACACTTGCTCACCCTCTCTGACTCGAACACCTTTCCCTCACCCTGCATCCTCCCCTCCGTCTCCCTTCGCAGTGGAAAGCTGAGAAAATGAATGTTTTCCGTGTCTCTCACCGCCGCTGTGTCCCGGCTGCCAAGGTGAAATTTGAGGCTCGCTTTCAGAAAAGCCAAACACAGAAGGTGTTTCATAAAAAAAAAGCAATGATTAATAAAGCTGGACAAAAGCTGTGTGAGAGAATGACACCATTTTCACCGACTGCAGGCTGACCTTTCCATCTCCAGGCTGTTTTCAAAGAGCAGACTCAAAACTTCTGGCTGCAACTTTCTGGTTTTTGACGATTTTCAGATAGAGACAAAACAAAGGGGAAAAGCAGACACATTTTTGGCTACGTTGAATTAAAAAGAAAGATTTTCTGTTTTATTTTCATTGAAATAAAGCTGCTGATGCAAAGCACGCCCTGCACAAAAAGTCCCACAGACAGAGAAAAGCAGCGTCTCTCCAGTGTTAAGCTCTGATTTTAATACCGACGAGCCTCTTTGCATTAAGTTGGTGCAGTCGATTCTGGGGAGCTCCCCTCTCTGTCGGGATTCCTTTACTGCTTTGGGTTTTATGTTTAAGAGTTTTCTTAGGAGGCTCCTCCATCTTGGAAGAAACCATTATTTGCATGCGTTTTAACTCTGATGAAGCACCAGACCAGATGCTGTTTACTGCATTGGTATGGTTATGCGTTATGGGAGAAGATTCCTAACTACAATTCGCCACGTCTGATGCTCTGTTGCTCTTCTTGTGCTACACAGATTTAAGCTGATTATACTGGTGTAAAATATAATGCAGGGTGCAGTAGTGCCTATGGATTTTATGCCACCAACACCATTAAATGCATCCTGATCTTTTGTTTCCTTAATGTGAAGCACAATGTCCTTTTAAATCAATGGAAATTTCCCCCCTGCACAAACTGCAAAGCAAAAAAGTATTATAAGAATTGTATTTACTATTATGTTAAAAGTAAACACTCAACATAATCACACATAATCTGTCATAAAAAAAGAATCATCGTAATTTTGCTTTTGTAGCAACGCAATTAAACATCATCCAGCAGGGAACCGATTCATCATACCTCATCCTTCAACTCGTTCATCTGTTTTTGAATGGATTTCTGGACATGTACCAAGAAAAAAATGATTTTCCAGCTGCAGAAAGATGCTGATCACAGCCCTTTTATGACACTGACAGCTCATAAAACCCTTCAAAATACACAAGTAAGGAGAAAGATTTGAAGAAAGCTAAAATCAGTCCCTGTAAACACATGAGAAAATACTGAAAAGCTTATTTTTGCACACAGATTCGTAACTTTAATTCAATTCAACGCTACCAGTTTTGAAACTTAAACACTAGAAAGAATTCTGGATTAAAAAAATAAATAAAAAACGAGCCCCAGGTTGTTGTGTGAGTGTCAGCCTGCTGATACTGAGGCCAAACTGTTGACCCAGCAGCCTCCACGCCCACCACGCCAAACCCCACTAAGCCCAGAAATGTGACACTCTAGACAATTAGGGAGGTATGTGTGTGTGTCACAAGTGTTCAAATGTGTGTCTTTGACATGGGAAAGAAAAAAAAAAAAAGTGTGAAGGGGGGATTACGACTCTGGTATGCGAATCACAGCGTGCCCTTTCATTAATCTGCAATCAAAATCTCGTTTCCCGGCCATGTTCCGTCTCCGCGCTCACCTCAAAAAGCACAGCGATGTCGAGCCCTGACAACGATGCCTTGTAGACTTTTAATGAATAGACAGTCCTGAGAAGAAATACAGTAACCAGGGGTGATGGCTATTGGCATATTGACTCACAGTTTGTACAAAGGGCCCACGTGAGGCCGAGAGTGCAGACGTATTAGAAATGGACCTCTCACTATCTGCATGAAACAAGACGAGAAATCATTATGTGGGTAAGGAGACGTTAGAGCTGCCTCTGACGGGCAGATAAGGAAGTCTGTAGCGAGGGAATACATGCTAAATGCTAACACCAGCATGCTAACATGCTCACACTGACACAATGCTAATGAGCGGTTGTAATGTTTACCATGTTCTCTATCTTAGTTTAGCGTGTTAGCATGCTATCATTTGCTAATTAGCACTACACACCAAGTACAGAGGGAGTTTTTCCAGGTATTTTGGCACAAACCATTCATACAACCAATGCTGTATGAATGTAAACCAGCAATTTGTTTTTATATTTTCATTTACCAATCCTGTCAAGACACTATTAGCCTTTAACTTGCCTTGAGTCAAAGATTTCCTGCCTTTCTCAATCTCATACAAGGGTTCCCTTTATGATGGAGGTGTGCCACAATGCTGTAAAATAAACACCACCTCCAATAACACCATAGCAAATAAACTGCTAACCTTCAAGGCAAAGAGCACAGGAGCTGTTTCACACAGTAAATGTCATATATTTAATGTGTGGCTGCTATTTAGGGCGTCATCGACTCACTAAACCGATCACATGTCCACAAACTTTTGTTCCCTGTTATCTGATTTGAGGGTTTAAGGTACAGGGTGTGCACAGAATTTATGTATAATGAAGAAATAAGGTACATTTACCTGTATTTTCTGACATTTTACAGACTAAACAATTAACTGATTATTGAAAAAACAAAGATTGAGGGTAATAATCATCCTTTGCAGCCCTGCAGTGAGCATTTAGATTGTAAAAAGAGGACAAATCACTGACTTCCTGTTTCTGCAGTGGAAAGAAATCAATGAAAGCTGTTGACAGTGAGGTCTGTGGATTATCCAGTGAGTGACTGGGGCAGCGTGTCTGGAAACCCTGAAGCATAAAAATAAACCTGGCTAGCACTAAATTAGAAAAAGAGTTTCATTTGGATGAATGAACCCTTCAACTCACTGAAAGATTGTGCCCTGACAGTATTCACTGGAAGGATCGTGTCACAGGAAACAAACAGAAGAGGAGGCACAGCTCACCTTTTTATCATCCTGCAGCATTGGCACCCCATTTGGCCAGCCGTGTCGTGGAGCTGTGGAGGGACATTAAGAAAGCAATTAAACTTTAATCACACAAACCGCCTTCGACTGAATGGCAGACAAAATCGAAAGTGACAAAACTTCTCTGAAAACAAGAACATATCGTTTTCGGCGTCTGAGCTCGCTCATAAAGGAAAGGTTACAGTCGGCTCTGCGGTGACACACACAGGCGCTTTGACGGAGTCTGAGACTGCTATTGATCGGCCGGTTCACCACCTCTGACATGTGAGTGGTTTTTAAATGAGGGCTTTTTTCAGGGGCTCTCTTGAAGATTTCACCTCATCAGTCAAGTTTTTGCTTTGCCCTTGGTCTCGATGCTGTTTGGACACGAGGATGAAAACTCTGTCTGCCTGAAGCACCGATAAAGATGTTATTGCCATCCATCACTGTTGTGTGCGCGAGCGTGTATCGAGGAGGGTGTATCTATGAGCGGGGTGGGAGTGACCTTTTCTATCCCGGTGGTGTGTTTCTCCAGGCTTTGGCATTTCATTGCCTGGGTAAATAATTAATCACCGAGTCTTGAACAGGGTTTGTCTGCAAGCAAAGGAGAAAGAGAGAGCGACAAAGGTAGAGGACACAGTCTCTCTTTGTGGACTAAAAGGAAGGATGTGTGCCCACGAGACAAAACTGCTTCTATACTTAACCTGAACTCTCTGACGCTGCGGGCCTTTTCTTTACATTCAGCTGAACCTTTGAACAGAACTGTGATTGTAAAGTAAAATATCATCAACAATTGCCATCAAAATAGCACAACCCCACTTAGGCCATTAATATATGGCTCAAAAAGGAGGAAAAACTGCATTGTTGGGGACTATTTTCAGCCGCGGACTAATGCGACTAATAAATACTGACAGCACTATTTAGGATTCAAGGTTTAAGTCACTGAGGATGGAGGCAAAGTCAACCCGGACAAATCTCATGAGTACATTCCTCTTGTCTTCGAGTGCCGTCTGTTATCTCTTTCTTCTCCACAGACACGATCTCTTGTGATTTGAGGGGGGCTTGACCCGAACCTGGCTGAAAAAATCCCCACCACACACTGATCCACATTTTCACCGGGACCTCCAACACATTCACAGCCGCTTAGGAGAAAGCCAAGAGGCCGCACCATCACGCCAAGTGCAATCCAAGGAGAGGCTCAGTGCTTTGACAGACTTTCAAAGTGAGGACCCTGTTTTAACAGTGTTGGACTGGCAAGCATCCACCCTGCTGAAGTATCCCTTATCTTCCAGGGGGGGAGCAAGAGAGGAGGTAATTTCCCAGCGGGCGTCGAACTATCACATAAATGGAACGTTGTTTTAATCCCGGCTGAACGCTGAAGTCACTATCAGCCAACTTTTACAATTACTCGTCACATTCAAGCAGGTCAATAATCATCTGACAAACTCCAACTCTCAATCCTCTGATCGCTCAGGCTGATTTCTGCTGCCAGCTTCCTCCTCCTCCTCCTCTCTTTCTTGTTGTGCGGTGGCATTTCTTGCCTTGTGCATTATGTATATTCCATATCGCAGTGATGTGTGTCTGCTGCTTTCTGCTCTCGATACCCTTGGGGGAGTTTTAATGTGCTTGCCTCGGAGTCACGCGGGCTGCTTGGATTCGTTTGGGGAGCGTCTTGAGGCTCAAAGCCTCCTCTGCCAAATACGACTGCATATTTGTTGCAATAAATGGTCCTAAAGCCTTTGACATGACGGTTTCTGAATTGCTATGAATTAATTATGAGCATGAGAATAAGTTCAGTTCCTTCCTGGCACCATGTTTTCACTGCAGATAAAACCCAGTGACAGTACATGGATTAGTAAGTGCTGTGACAGGGAGTAAATTAAGCGATAACTTACTTCACGTTAAACGACTCCACAGTTTTCTTTATAAAATTACCAACTATGGCAAAATGATTTTAATTAAAACTTCCCAACTGAATTATTTTCTACATTACACACAGATAAACCTAGATCATCCTGGCTGCCTTCAAATGATGCATCGAACTTAATACTTAAAGCTGCACTAATCAATGTTTTTATGTTCTCAATTCAGCAAATTATTACTTGCAAAGCCATTTGTAGATTAATATATATACCAACTCTGCAGTTTAACTTAAGCTCTAAGGAGCATTTCAGCGTCTTTCAGCTCATTGCTTTGGTTCTCTGGCTCACAGCATTGTTTTGATTCACTCTCTCAGCTCTCATCGGTGTCGTTTCCAGATGTTTTGAGCGACAAAACCAATTTTGCCAATTGGTGCTGGGCAGGTAGTGACAGTGGGTTTATCAGACAGGCAAAGTTAGTGATTGTTTGGAGAACACGGGGGCGCATTTAGCCGCTAAACAGTCAGATGTTTCCCTCAGGAGCTGGTGCACTAACGGGCGAATGAATATTGGACCTATCAGGTGGTCAATAAGATGACGCCCAATGAATTTTTCTCTGTGTCTCCTCATTATAGTTCATCATATCAACTTTATATAGTGACATGTTTACAGCTAGTTCCCCACATAGCAAAAAAAATCCAACAAACAACTCACGTTTAAGCTCATGATTGTCCCTTAGGAAACTAATCCACGAGATGACCAACAGCAGCAATACGATATGACTTCTATATTAATTTATACTCATATGCCATTTTTTAGCATTCATTTAATTCATAGTTGAATCTATAAAATGTCAGGAAATAAAACTCTTCTGTCCGACCAACAATCAGAAACCCAAATATATTCAACTTACTATAACAGAAGACAAAAACAAAACATCTAAATATAGATAATTTTTCCGTCGATTCACTAATAGATTGACTGTTTTTGTTTACAATCTAAATATGCAGCTAAACTTAATTTTCCTGATATTTTTTGCTTTTTAACTGTGTACTTCATGAAGATCTGCTGACTTCATGTACCTCACAGAATATGGTCCAAGGAATGTTTTACAAACAACACACAAGTGCGATCATTATGCATTTTGCTATTTCTTCTCTCAAGGTATTTGCAATATCATTTGATCAGTAACACGACAAGGAAAAAACACGAGAACAAACCAGCGAGCGTCGAAGAGAAGCTGGTTTGACGTGAAGTACTGAAGAGCGTTTCTGCCTTAAGTCAACCTCATGACTTTCCCTCTCCTGTGTCAAATCATGGGAACTGAACAAGGCTTGGAAAAGCTCAAGGCTGCAAAACAAGGTTGTGTTCAATTAAAGCAGACACGGCAATGAGGAGGTTAATTTCAATGTGAGACCTTTATAGAGACTGGGTTAGAGACTGTATACGTTCAATGCAACAGTGCTGATGCAAGTTAAAACTGTACGCTCAAACTTACTAGATAAAATAAGTTTAAGTCACTTTTTATTCGCTGGTGCATGATCACTCGACTCTTGGCTGTTGTTATATTGAGCTTCATCATAACAGGCTCCAGTGACAAACTTTAAATTAATTACATTAAATCTTTAAGACTATACAAATTTAAAGATGTTTTTATTTCTTACCCCCAGAAATGTGTAATTTGTCACACATGCATTTAGTAGTGATCTGGCTGACTTCTGACATAGACTGAGGACACACCATCAGACCGGCTGACTGGGACGGAAAAAGCTGCTTTGCATTGGCATGGAGTTGGGTTGCACATTTGCAAGGCAAAAACTGACTCCGACTTGACTGACAATGTGGTTGTAGTGTTACCTGCCTCAGGCTACCAATTCTGCTTCTGGTCAGCGGAAACAGCTGAAAGTTGAAGGGGAACTAGTCCTGCAGGGCTGAGATGACTCTGTGCTGTCTTAGCCCAGGCAGCTAACAACGCTCCTCCGAGCAACAAGGGCTCATGAGTAACTAGCTAGTTACATCACTGTCCTCATAACTAAGTGACATTAAAAGTCAAAGACAACTCCGCTTAAAGAAAATGACAAGACGAACATGACTAATCAGGCATGTTCTGGCTCCAGTGTGTCTGCTTGTGTTTGCAGAGTAAATAGCTTTAGACAGACAAAAGTGGAAAAACCAGGAAACTGCTAATGCTAGTGTGGTGAACATCCATGAATTCCCGTTCCTGCTGGTTTAAAGATTAATCTTTAGTATTTTCGTGTTCTGTGTCGCCTTAAAACCAAGATCCAAATCTGGCAAAACGTCAATCAATGTCTGTAAATTGCTTGCGTTACCTGGCCAGCAGTCGCAATCTGAACATTTTCTGTGTATTATCACGCAAAAGAAAGAAAAGCACAAAATTTAGAGGGTGGAAAAGGGAACATGGTGGACTCCATGGAAGAGGTCCTGGCTTAAAGCACATCAGAGGATTCCCGAGAAGCTGAGAGCCATGCAAACCTGTCAGTAATGAGGATTTTCTCTGTGCCTCTCAAGCCTCCCACAGGCTTTACAGTAACCAACAGCAGCTGACTCAGATTCACATCAGAACACCCAACTGACCAATCATGTTGTTCCCCTGGAGACTTTCCAAAGTCATAATGAGATCAAGGATTCAATCTGTGCATCAAATGACCATCATTCATTCATTCAGATATTGGCCATTGTTGGCTGGCAATAACTGTGCTTTATCTGCTCCCTGTGCCGTTCAATATATTATATATTGCCACTGTTTTTTACGACAGGGAAGATCGCAGGACGATTACTGAAGGGGAGAGATATTTCAGCGCCGGCAGCCTGGCTGAGCTCCCATTTTTTCGCTTTCTGAGTTTTGCTCAGAGGAAATTGAAACATTTCATCTTGGAGAAACAGGTGCAATAAAAGTGGGATTGCTGTAGTGTCCCCTAAATGTGGATTGGATTGAAATCCAGGGGATACCTGCCGAGGTGGCAGTCAGAGCCAGTTTTGGAAGATTGCTGCGGGTGGAAAAATTTCATCCGGACAGATAAGGCTTAAAATAATTCTTCCTCTGGGGACAGAGTCCAGTTGAAATTGATTTCACCTGTTTGCAAACTGAAGTTATTGTATGTGCAATGGCTGAAAACTACTCTTTGAAATGAGGATGTTAGAAAATGAGAAAACTAATATTTACACTGCCTTGTTTTAAATGAGTCTGGGATACCTTTACTGGGTTCATCAGATAAAGACATGGGGTTTGATAACAGCTCATCTGAATCCTTTCAAATCTCTGATCAAAGCTTAATTATTTTTAACTTTCAAGGAGCTGAAGTTGCAAATAACTATAATACAAAGATTCAGTTGAGATCCAGAGTTGCCCCTGCAGACATTGGTGGTGGAAAGCACTCCTCGGTGCTTGATGTAACACACAGCTTTTGCTGTGTGACGCAGTGACACTGCTCATTTCCCCAACAGCTGAATAACTTAATAGCATATTTAATGAAAATGTAAGAATTTCATTAGACATTGCGCCGGGATCAGACTACATGATTTTTTTGCCATCCAATCCCAGCACGTCTTATTCCACGATCACACACGAGTTCAGATGTCAGAGGTTTTGAGACGCTAACAGGCAGACATTTTCATACCTTCGCACAAAGCTAGGCTAGCAAGGTTTCCCCTTGTTTCCAGTCTTGGTGCTAAGCTAACGTCTGTGCTAACTCTTGGCTGTAACATTTAGCACACAGCTGCAGGAGTGGTACCAATCTTCTCATCTAACCAAACTCAATCTGGACACCTCGATTCAAAATCCACATCAAAAGAAATGTAAACTTAAAGGCAACCTGTGGAGCTTTTCAGCGCTATTTAGCAAAGTTTTCACATGTGGACAAGTGGCGGTAACACACCAAGAAACACAGCAATGCGCCCACAAAGGCAGGAAAAGAGACGGCTGCAGACAAACTAAAGGATTCAAACAAGGTGTTTTGGTGAGAAACACTCCATGTAAACAAGAAAAATTGAAAAGGTACCTTTAACGTGGAAAAATACAAACAATGTTTCAAACTGATGGTCCCTGTCGTGATTTGATCTGCGGCCTCTCACACCACCTCAAAACACAAAAACACAGTATCACCTCCTTCAGACAGCCTTCGCTCAGTGTCGCATATCTGATACCAGCTGTTTTTCTTGTTCCCTTAGATGACTGAAATCTATCCACAGCCATTTCTGTATGACTGTGGGTTTGAGTTGCTGGTCTAAACATGGCGCATACCAACACTGGAAAACCAAATACAGGTCGACAAGATTTAGAGACAATAACAGAGAGCTTGAATAACGTTAGAAGCTTGCTAATAGATCACAAAAATCCCTTTTCTCTTATCTACTGACAGTAATTGAATGCACATTCGGAGTTGCTGCCTGAGGTGTAGATATGAATATTTCTCTAGAGGGTCTCTGGTGAACTTTTCAAAAAAGGAGCCGAGTCTTTCACAGACAAGACCCCGCTGTTGCAACATAGCTCGGTCACCTGATAGATCCCTGAAAAGGTCATCTTATGTAAGCAGTGTGTCACATTATAAAGTCCTCATTTACATCTTGACACACTGGGTGTGTGTGTGTGTGTGTTTTGTGTGTGTGTGAAGGGAGATTGCGTTCATGTGGGTGACGTGGGAGGGGTGCAGCGATGGAATAGTTGGCTAACTGGTCTGACACCCATCTGATTGGCTGTTGTTTTGTGTTTATTGTTTCTCTATCTTTTGTTCATCTACAGTGTGTTTCGTCACATCAACTTTCTTGAAATTTGAACTTTCAAAACTTGTGCTGTGCAGACAATGCAGACAGAAACATGGAGGGAATTTCCATTTTGACAGTGGATGTGCATGTCTGGTATGCTGGGAAGGAAGCTGGTGGACATGTTTGACCCACTTTGAAGTCAATTACAGTTTTGGAAATATTATGTTTCTAGCGAACGACTTCTACAAACTCTTATTCCACATCCTCTACTTCCAGGCTACTGAGAGCCAGGGGTGCTCTGATCGATCGGGTATTAAATCATAATAAACTCTTCACCGAGCAAAAGTGGAAGCAGAGGAAAATGAATATTACTCATCCCGTGTGTTCAGAGACCGCTCTAAAGCTGCGAAGATTCATTAAGAAAATAAATTAGCAACAATTTTGTTGTTCGGTATCATTGCTTTAAAACATTTGTTAGGCTAAAGTGCTGAACAGTCTCTGGTTCCAGCTTCTCAAATGTGAAAAACTGCTGCTTTTATGTGTTTTTTTTATAATTGCAAACTGAATGCATTTGTGTTTTGGACAATCACCTTGAGTTCTGGGAAATGTTTACAGGCTATTCTCTGAGAATTTCTTACATTTTAAAGACAAAACAATTAAGTCCATTAATGGAGAAAAGTCTGCGGATGAATCAATAATGAAAATAATTGTAAGTTGTAGCCCCCAGTCTGATCTGCCACATTATTTTCTCAGCAAAAAACAGCTTTTTAAGGATTATTGTTATGAATGCATCATAGTTTCGTATGTCTACACTGTTGGGACCTGTGTCACTGCTTGCGTTTCGGCGTATTTCTACACTTTAATATGCAGAGGTGATGCGTGTTGGCCTCGAGCGCTGCCAACATGCAGGTGATCAACACACAGAAGTGCTGCTAACATGCTGCTTCTCCTACGCAGCCTGTGGACTTTGTTTCAGAACCTAGTCTTCTCACTGAGCTTTGCCACCACGAAGGCAACACGGCGTGATAGGTCTGAGGATGAAATAAGTGTGAGTCTGCATCACTGACATGCCGTCAGACAGGACCGGTGGCGACAAGTGTGACTGAAATGTTGTCTTCTGCTCAGAAAGACTTGAGGAGGACGAAGGTATTTTTGGCAGCTGTTGACTGCAACAAGCACAGAGCATTTTACAGACCAAATAAATAATGTGATGGTAAATGTTACCTGTCTGTAAAGATGTTTAAGCACAACCAATCAGTGATCAGAACCGGATCAGCCAATTCTAATGACATGAAATCAGATGGTGGCATCCTTACTGATAACAATCTGTATGAAATGCAGAAATACATTCCAGAGTGGCTGATTCACTGGTTTTACCTCAACCGACAAGATTTATTCTTAATTTCTCCACTGCACTTTAATTTCCTTTATGGGATTTGGGCCATCTTATCCTCTGGGTGCAGTATGATTGTATTTCTGCTCTTTAATTTCATTACATTCATTTAATTTTATTCTATTTTAACTGATTCATTTTCCTTTTTATTGAAAGTCTGACTGCTGTTCTTGAAGCCCTGCCTTTGAAAGGTGCCATGCAAATACAATAAGCTTGCTTTTCCTTGGTTTGCAGTTCCTGCAGCTTTCAGCTGTATCTCAAGAACACCAGAGGCCATGGCTGAAAGCTCTGGGAACAAGCAAGTCATCCTTGAGTTTAGAATATCTACAACAAATGTGTCCCCAGAGTCCACAATGAACCTCTACCCTCAGGATTTTCTTTCCCAAGCTATGAGCTGCTAAACATGCCTTTACACATTGACGAATTAATGTTTAATGAGTGACCAATCAATCATGTGCATTACAAATAATCTTCACCTAATCTCACCGTGCAGCCCTGTTCTGGTCATAGATCTTTGTGTCCTGAGTTCGTTTTATTGTGCTTATTAAACATAAAGCAAAACTGGAAACAAAGCAATTATTGACAGGATTTCCTTGTAGTCATCAGCAGCTGGCGTGACCCTCTGCGTTTCCCTGCAGGAAGAAAACGGCAGCATTCGATAAGGTGCTCAATTTAGGCCTCTTATCAGCTCTGAGGCTTTTACAATCCAGCTGAAATGTCAATACATGATTTTAAAGTCTGCGTTGGGACAAAGGAAAAAGACGCTGTCTCTCCCACTGCTTGATCCAGCTTTTAATAACCTGCATATACAGTCAGTGCGATAACCTTCCACACCTGATAACACTTCCCATAAGGTGGTGTTAGTTTTGTCAGCTATTTTTCAAGCCTGCTGCCAGAATAAATGTTGGCACTGCACGTTTCTGCAAACCAAAGATATGTTCAAACTTTATGTTTCTATACTTTCAAAATTTAAGTTTCTTCACATTCAGTTTTCAACTGTATGTTGTGACAGCGCTGTGGTTTAAGTTTACTTCAGTTTAGGCACAAAAACCACTTGGTTAGAGTTGGGAAAGATCATGTTTTGTCTTAAAATGCCTGGTTTAGTTGCGACAAACAGGGCTGGAAAATGCCTTGACATCACATTAAAAACCAGTTTTTTCTAGACACAAACACATGTCGAACAGCTGTTTAGTGCTCTGCAGTTGTCTGGCCTGGCGGTCACGCCACCACCATCCCCTCGTCTTCTTGATGTCAAACTGTACGATCTGTGGTTTATTCTGGTGACTGGACCACTATTTTTTTATTTAGCAGTCATTGCTTTGGGGTTTTAGTTTAGTTACTTCCTGTTTTATGCTGAAAGAGTTTTTCCTTGTGAGGTGTTGACGAACATATTAGTCACAGTTTCTCTTAACAAAATTAACGTCATCATAAAGGAGCTCGAGCTGCTCATCCGAGTGTTGTTACTGTGTCACGTCACAAGACTAAAATACTGTTAAACATCAGCTCTTAAACAGAAGGACAACAACTCCCCGTTGATGGGTGTGCTTGACGAGCTGACCTTGGCTGATTTGAATAAAGCAGGTGCGATTGGTCATGTGGTGCCCATGGTGGGTTGTCATAGCAAGTAATTTCTATAAAGTAAGGCCTCGGGAAGCAACAATCTACATTTTTATGTTAATTTGATTTCAGATGTCTGCTCACACATGCTTTTTTTTCTTTATTTCAACTTGTCAATACACAGTTTGGTGTGTGACGATGATGAGCAGTGTCCAGACATCATTTTCAGATGGCCTTGGCTTGATGAAAACAACTCCTGTCTCCTCTCTATCACCCAGCAGCCCACACTTATCAATAGCACTCTCCTCCTCACGCTCTCACACTGCAAACAGAGCTGCTGCTGTTGTCCTCGCGTGGCTCCTCCTGATCCAGGAGCTCCTGAATTGTACTTTAGTGAGTAAACAAGCCAACGAGGGGCCGAAGAGGAGTGCACTTTGAAATGAGGAAGAGCCAGCGATGCAGCGGCTCATTTAAAGGGTAAACCACCTGTTCGAGTTGATCTTTAACGCTCAAACAACCATTATGCAGGATGATATCTTCACATATCTGATCCAGGTTTGATACTTCAAATACTCTGATTTTACGGCTGCTTTTCCTTTTCAATCCATCTATTCTGACAAATGTTTCAATGTCCCAAAGCTGAATGTCTTGTTTTGTCAGACCAGCACTCTGAAAACCCTGAAAATATTCAACTTAAAATAACATAAAATGGAGAAAAGCAGCCAATCTTTACATTTGAGATGCTGGAGACAATATCTGCCTTTTTTGCTTGATTAAACTGTAGCAAGAAACAATTACAAAAATAGCTGCAGATTCATTTCCTGTTTAATCAACCACTGCACTAATTGTTTCTGTATCTCTTGTATCTGTGCTGTGAATTTACACCAGAGAAGGTGGACAAGCATCTGGGATTTGTTTCTTTTTAATCTTAGTCTTTTTAATTTTAATTAGTGTCAGAGTGTTTGGGATTATTCCTTCTTGTTTTAATTAACACCCCTCTGTCAGGTAAAATTATATGACTTTCCTACTGTTACGCAACAGCACATCCTTTACTTTAAGACAAATAAACTGTACGATCTGTTTTCCAGAACATAATGTCAGCAGCAGCTCTGAGCTCCGTTCCCATGCTGATATCCTGTTTCAGGTGGAGTCAACATGCAGCAGCAGCACTGGTGCAAAGCAGACTAGACCTTGTGCAAATAGTATTTGCATACACTTTTAATGGCTTGTTTTTGTTTAATGCGCTGCCACATGGGTGGAGTCTTGCACTAACGTTAAAAGGAACTGCGCTTAGCAAATGACAACATAGCATCCTGCGTGAATCAGCTGTCATGAAGTAGTAAATCTCGCCTGCTGGGAGCTAGAAAACAGGCCAGAGAGCCATCAGGGATTTTTAAGAGACACATGATGTATGAAAGCTGCTCGCACATGGCTGTTAACATCATGTTTAGGACAGATATGTCTGCTGTGGGCTCAGACATGAAGTTTGTGAGGGAACCAGGGTTCAGAGAGACGACGTGTTAGATGTGCAAACAAAGCCCAAGGCCGTGTACATGAGATCTGGTTGACTGATTCAAGACCACTCCTCCTCCTCCTCCTCCTCCTCCTCCTCCTCCACCACTCCATCCCAACAAAGAACAAGCGCCCCCAATAACAGCTCTCCATGCACTCATTAACTTCACCTGCCCAGGTGCTGTGTGTTCAAGGTGTGATGGAAATTTTCAGCTTGGCTCCAGTGCGGTTTGTCACTGTGTGTGTGTGTGTGTGTGTGTGTGTGTGTGTGTGTGACACACTGACACACAATGAGGTTCAGATTTGTTTTTACACACATACACACTAGACATACACACTCACATTTATCAGCCTAAATGAAGTTTACATCTTGCAAGAGCCGAAACAATCATCGATTGGTAAATCAACAGAAGATTATGTGACAACTTTTCTGATAACTGACTATTGATTTGAGTCACTTTTAAGCAAAATTCAGCAACATTCTCCATCTAAATGTTTGTTTCTTTTCTGTTTCATGTTATTGTAAAATGACTATCTTTGGGTTTCTGGAGCATTAGTCAGACAGTGAAAGGCAATCTAACAGGAAAAACTGTGAATTAACTGATCAATAAAATTATTTTTTAATTTGAAAATAATTAATAATGACAGAATTAAACACTCAGACATGGCAGATGTTTAAAAGGCTGATCCCTGTGACTCATTACCTTTAGATTTCACAAAACAAAAACAACATTTCCATCTGTTTATAGGGAAATTAAATAAACAGAAAGTCATTGAAAACTTTGAGTTTCTTTTCTTTTTTCTTTTTTTTTTAAATTTTTTACTTATGACCATGCTTACCTCCAGATAATACAACATGTATGTATTAATCTGTTTGTAGTACTTGTTAACAGACTTTGCCACTACGTGCAGCAGGTGTACTCTCATCTCCGCTGCGTTACATTTGGCTAGGCTACTACAAAATTAGCTTACAGCGTACTTATCAAACGTACTTTTATTTACTGTGGCACCATGTTAGCGTACATAAAGTACTGTACAAAGTATCTCACACTGTGTAACATCGTGTTTTTACCGTGTTTTGTGTGTCGAAGCGGACACTCGCCATATGGCTGACATCCTAACGTTCACCTGTTGCTGGGAATAACCGTCGAAGCTGCGCTAACAAACGATTAATAACGCTTCACAGAACACTTTCCAGCCACTTTAAAGTGAATTCAGAGCAGTATTTTTCATGTCAGCGAACCAGAAAGACCAGGAAAGTCAGTAAATGTTGTTTGGACCTACCTGTTGCGCTAAGCGAAGGTGTGGCACTTTGCCCTGGCTATCAAAAATTCACGGATAACTTCTTCAGCTGTCATTTAAGTAGTCTCACCGCCGGTCCTTTACTGAGCGGAAACTGGGCAAAAAGTTGAAAAAGTAGAAGCTCCTTTCAGCATGTTTTGTTGAATATGACTTCCTTTGGTTTGAGTTGTTGTGGTGAATCGCTGAGAAGAGTTTCCCCCCCTCGATGACTCCACAGTCCCATGTCTCCTGTTTGATCAGCGGACTACTGATGGTTAGTTAGTCTACGAAACTAGTGGACCACAGTCAAGTTACTCACAGCGGCATACGACTGTTTCCTGTTAAAACTTTCAAAATAAAATTCATGACCCCCCCCCCCCCCCCACGCCACAATTTTTTAGCGATTATTTCATCATAAAGTTAAATTGTTTTGCAAGCGAGTCAAACCACAGCAAATAACTGAAGGCAAACTAAACCTGTGCCAGTGAAAAATTGATTTTACACCCTTTAAGACAGACATGAACCTAGATGATGTGACTAGAACATCGATTCCCAATTTGTGGGTCAGGGTCACAAGGAAATTCTGAGGGGTCAGACTAGAGAGATTAGTAAAAAAAAATATATGTATACAAAAAAAGTGCATATTTTGATGCACAAAAAAATATGCTTTCTTCTTCTGACTTAAAAAATCACAAACAAAAACGGTTGGGAATCACTTTATAAACATGATATATTGACAATGCAATTAGGAATTTCTTAATGAGTATTTAAATAGATTTGTAGGTATATTGGTGAATGTATGCAATCAGAATTTACCCACATTGAAATATACAGTACACCATCAACACACCATATAAGGCTTTAATATACCTGACTTCCTGTCCTGACCTGGCAACCTGTGTGCAGCTTGACTCAGCTTAACCTGAGCCGCCCCGTCACAGTTACTAGGTTGATCATATGACTTGGATGCGATTAGAGTAGAACCACCCCTACCACTTGCTGCCCACTTAACAAAACTTGGCTCCAGACCAGAAAAGGGAAACAAACAGATGCAATAATTCTCAGAGTAAGTCTGATCCAACATTTGTACTAAAAAAAAAAAAAAAATGCACATGAAAGGCTGTGTTTTGGGAAATGAGGGAGATAATTCCACTGTATGAATTAATATACAATGTAATGACATTTTGATATGTTAATCTCAATGCAAGGCACTTAACTGACACTCTGTGGAGGATATGAAATGAAGAAATGTATTATTATTTGTTATTTTCTGAAGTGCTGAGAGGGGACTGTTTAATGTGACTTGATAGACAAATGACTTCCCTGAGGATGACTCACTACTGACAATAACAGCTTGGGTGTTTACAGATGCAAAGACGACTAAGTTTATCCTTTGAGGCATCAGGAATAGAAATAATATCCTGCATTAGACATTAATCTGTCGCTGTATCATGAAGATGTTACAAAAACTAACATGAACGCAGGTGTAACTGGATTAAAGAGGACGACGGGGAGGTAGCTGCTCTTGTTCTTTAAAGCTGGAAATTACATGAAGTCATTCTTAAAAAAACAAGTGGCGTTCTTGTTTAACTGCAAAATAAGGTGAATCACTTAACTTTGATATGCATTTGTTGCCTTGTTCGTATGAGTAAGCAGTTTTGTATGTGACTGTGTGCGTGTGTGAGTAGGTAGATGTGAGCATTTTTGGGCTTTTCAGAGAAAATACTCAGAATATCATTGAAAAACACTGGAGATGTTTTCCCTCTCTGGTTGCGGTTGACAGGATGGCAGCTAACATTCTGGCAAAGACACAAAACATGACAACAATGTGACACACCAGATGCAAAATAAAGCCCTTCTAGACATTTTCAAAGATACGGACAGTGGTGCCGCATAAATGCTGTTTCCACTCGGCTGCTTCTTCCTGGTTTACACTTTTCTTTCTGTGAAAGAACCAGAATGAAACTTTATCACACAAGACAGAGAGCGGCCAGAAGTTATGATGGCTGAAAGACCATCTTAATGAACGGCTAATATTTGGTTAATTACACTTATAAGATAAGATCGATGCCACTCTCATATCTGTCTGTTAAACATGAACAGTCAGGAGCCTGTTAGCTTAGCATGAAGACAATCAGACTTGTTGCTTTTACAGTCAAATTTTGCAAAGATTAAACAAAAAGATGTGACATGTTCATCTAAAGAGATTGAAAAGTAATATTAAGCAGATTTTTTTCACCTTCAAACAGAGCCATGCTAGTAGTTTATCCGTGTTTCCAGTTTGTATGCTAAGCTAAGCTAAGCTAAGCTAATAGTCTCCTGACTGTAGCTTCATATTCAACACACAGATATGAGAGTGATGTGCCAGAAAGCAGATAAACGTGTTTCCCAAATGTCAAACTACTCCTATGAAGCTACAGTAGAGCCAGGAGACTATTAGCATAGCTTAGCATAAAGACTGGGAAGAGCTCACTGTAAAACCATAACTTGCTGTTTTCACACTATTGTTTTTTGACCAGATATAATAAGTCAATTAGCTTAAGATGCACAAGCTAGAGGCTAGCTGTTCCCCTTTTTTCCATTTTTATGCTAGCCTAAGCTAATGTCTCCTTGGTGGTATCAATATAAATCTTGCAAGAAAGCAAAGAAAAGTACTATATAAGTCAGTTTCGGTGTATTACAGGTCCAAGTTCAGGAATATACACTGAACCTGCTCGAAAAGGTTGACACAAACATCAAAGATTATTCAAGGTTCAGCGAAACACCGGCTTTGTCATCTTGACCTTCTCTCCCACTACAACAATAAGAAATTGTTTTAATCTTCATCTTGGACGTGCGTGACCTTAAACTAAATCTTGCCACCTTTGTCATTTTAATGACACTTCACACCAAAAAGCAGTAACTTTGATCCATTGTTTGGCTTTGGAGGCGACGTGAAATGAATGGACTTTGGTCATTACTGAACTGATCTTACTGTTTAAAATCAAAAGAGAAAGAAAAGTATCTATCATGACCCATGATTTGATTAATTATTAACTCCAACATCCGTGAGTAGAGGATAACATGTGGGATTAAACATTTAGTGCCGGAGCTTTTAACTGCCATTGTCTGAACCCCTCGTTGTGTTTAATTTCCTCCTCTGTCGTGTGCCTTGAAGATAAAAAAAACAAGCACAGCAGTGCAGAATGGACGCTCTAATCTCTTTAACCTATCACAGGCAAACAGCCCCACTAACATCTCCCATTTCCTACTGTTCACCTGACATCAAAACAGAGACAACTGGGAGAAGGAAGCCTTCACATATCAGTGTCTCTCCTCCCAGCATGCTTCAGAGGAATTAGGTCAAGGCTTGTTGGTGGTTATCTTTCCAAACCGGGGTCTAGCGTTGAGGCAATGGGGAAATGTGGGGAAAGAATATGGTATAAAGGGGATGGAAAGAGCAGTGATCTTCCGCTGTTGTGGTCCAGTGATTAGATTTGTTTTAACTCACCTCACAGACAAGGAATGGCACTTTGTAAAATGTAGGCTTTGTCTTGGAGCACTTTAAAATTGGTACGATTACCCTGTGCAAACATGCCATATTTGGTGAAAGGCTTTTAGCTAATCAAACACAGGCTACTCAAACAACCCGAGGATTTTTGAGTATTTTTTGAGCTTATGCTACGCAGAGCTCTGTGCTTCTGCTTAAATTTCAGCTGCCAGAAACGTTAGTGTTTAGTCGTGGCTGGTTTATCTGGCCTGCCAGAGAGGAGAAGGGGGAGGGAGAGAAATATGGGTGACTCATAGGTTTCCCCTCGGATGAAAATACAGGTTACAGCTGAAAAAAAAAAAACACGAGGATGACAAAAGGAGGGCCTGGGCTTATAGAGTAAATGCAGCTGACAATGAAGAGGCTATTTTAGGGCTGAGTAAATAGGCGGCAATGTCATACTGTACCTACTGTAGGACACACACACAAACACACACTGCGTGACCTGTGGAGACCTCCTGCTCAACAAACAAGTGGTGTAATTATATGCCTGTGCGGCGCTGCAGGTGGAATGTGCTAGCGATAGTCAAGCCCTTGTTGTCACAAGGACTGGAAGCAGCCCCAATAGCCAACAGACATGAGCTCACCATCATTACAATGAGAGGCGTGGCCAAGCCCGTCACCGCTGTGGACCTGATGTTGCCGTGGAGACAGGGCACACACACACACACACACACACACACACACACACACACACGCTACAGATTGGCTTAGAGTGACACCACTGGGAAATTAAAATAGTAGCCCAAAGCAACAGGCTTTTATTGGCCGATCACAGCTTGATCCTGGATGTGTTTGCCTTGCAAGTTTGTGTGTGTGTGTGTGTGTGTGTGTGTGTGTGTGTGTGTTTGGCGCAGGGCACCGTACAGGTGCAGTGCACTCACATCGCCTAATTATAATGACAATGTCAGCCAGTGTTGGAGAAATATTCACCACGCTTGTCTGGCATTCGGCATCAAGCGCAGAAGGGCAATTACTGGCCTATCAAATCATTTTACAGCTCCGTTCTGTCGACGTGCGTGTTTCTCTGTCAGTGTTTTCTTACTCTGTGAAACAACAACAACCCCCTTCATGAATAACCTGTTTCTCAGGATGCTTTGCAATTTCTCTTATATGGGACATCAGGACTGGGCTTATTGTAGCCAATTAGAAGAGAGCTTATTCACATCAATCATTGTCTGAGATCAAAGTAAATAAAACACTCAGGTGTCTAACAGCAGAAACCTGATTGCGATGTCTAGTATCAACCTCTAATTACAGAGAGAAGCCCGAGGCGGTGCGGTGGAGGCAAAAAGTGAACCATTTTATTACATTAAAATGTTTCATACAAACAATGCATACACACTAGTTTCATATTGCTTCAGACATAAGTTTCTTTTCTGTTTGAATTCCAGTTAAACAACTCTGTAACAAAATGTAAGTACAACATTTATGAAAATATAAATCTCTAAACAGGTAAGTCAGTCCTGACAATACAAAGAATACCATAGAAACATTCATTATACCAGTATGTCAACTATGAGTTGCAAACATGTAAGTTATTAAAAGTCATTCAAGTTACTTAACATACAATAATACCATTTACTGGCTTCCATATGGACACATTCAAATATACTCTTAAACTGGCATTCCAATATATTTTATAAGAGGACTCTTTTTAAACTTTTTAGCAAAGATAGCACATTTTCTCTATCATAAACATAATCACAGTAGAACACTGAAACAGTTTGGTACCAATATAATTACAGTACGAGCCTCAAAAAACAAATGAGACGGCCAACAAAATGAAACACAAACTATAATCGGGACTTTGGCAATTACAGGATAAATATGTTTTTTTTGTTTTTTTTCTCAATTTAGAAACTCTTGAGTTGTGGGGAAATAAAGTATTTTAAAGCTTGATGCTGCTACCCGGTTTTGAAATTATCCAAGGGCCATTATTACCTCAACAGTTCAAAACTAGTAAACATACAATAAGATGGAATAGCCCTTAAAAAGTATATGTCAAAGTGTAAGTGTGTTTTTTTCAATCATGCCTGGCAGATGATTGGTCTCATCGGAGCTCAGAATTGCGTTTTAGGTTAATACAGACATGCTTTTAAAAAGAAAGCGATCAAGGTACCTGCAAGGTACAACCTCATACATAACTCGTGTCTTCTGTTGGATTGTCAGCGAACCAGATCTGAAACAGCTTTTATTTCTGCCTGTCATGATGTCACCAGAGTCAGATTTCTACGGGCTCACGGAAGGGTCAGAAAGACTTAAAGCTTGAGAAATGATAGGAAAGAAATTCAAACCCTGTGACAAAAAACCTGTGCGCCAAATTCTAATTTGTGAATGTGTAAGAAAATATTTGCATTTGTGTAAACAGTTTCTCAATGTCTGAATGCAATTTGTGCAAAAATAACATCATAAGAGAGGTAACTCAACGTTACTCTTGTGTGAATACAGATTTGATGCAGAAAGTAAATGTAAAGAGTGACTTTGACCATGATTTTGGCTGTAAAAACTTGGGCCACGCTCACGGTTGTAACTATTACGTGTAAGTTCACTGTTGATACATTTGTGCACATGTTTTATTTTTCTATCTTTTTTAAGCAACTACAAGTTTTTCTACACATTCACAATCCTGAATTTTCCATGATTTTTTCACAGGTGTACAAAAGCTGACAACAGCTGACATGCAACCAAAGTTTAAATAATTTCCCAAGCTCAACATCTTATTAACCCTTATTTGATCCCATATGCTTCCATCTGTCCCATCCCTTGTCTCTTTTTGTAGTGATAACAGGCATATTAAGAGGGAGTATCGCTGTAGCCTGCAAGTACCTGGACGGCCTTGTGTATTTTTGTAGGCAAATCCAATACCACTATTTTAAGACAACTCTAAATCACTTTAAACAATTTATACAATGTTTCATATGAATAAATCTAATAATTTCTCACAAACCACTCATAAAGTGCTTCCACCTACTGTCTAAACCTCTAAATATATTCACGTGGCCAAGTTGTTTGAGTGAAACATTGGGCTAATCACTCTGTCCTTTTCTACTGCAACATTTGAACAAACTCCACTAAACCTAAAGCAAGTACACTGGTTAAGGCGTGAATGTGTATGGTGCTATGCTACACTGTATGCTCAATAGTGGTGTTTCCCTTAACACAAACAGCACACGAACTGATGGAACTGCAGGTAAATTCACATCAAATTTACGTAAACTGTTCCAAGAAATTTCTACAACTATCATTACAAAGAGCAATGCCATCAATCTCTCGTGTTGTTGACTGGATATCAGCACACTGATCCTTTAGATTTAACATCAATGCAAGTCGTATGTAACTGTGTGTATACTGTGTTTACAAATTCCCTGCATTTTCATAAATCTTGTAATCTGCACATAAAGAACATTTTAAATTCCAGGCACTCACTTTGATTGCATTAAGCACAACATAACATTTTTAAGGAGTTGCACATATTGCAGCAGCCAAAAAGGGATATGTACATATGTTCATAGTTCTTCCTTTTTGTACAGTACCGACTGATGTGATACAAACATAAATACGCTCTTTTGTTTTAGGAACAACATTATGACTTCATGTGCACAATGTAAATAAAGATAGTGTACAATGAAAGTGGCTAAGATCACTGGAATGGCTTTGAAAATGTTTTGACCGAGACATTTGAATAATAACTTTGTTCTTCAAATGCAAAAGGACACATAATGGCAAACTAATACCTCACAGAACTGACATGTTTCTTCTTTTCAAAAACATAGTATTTTTCTAACAGTCTTCGTGTGTAAAACAAAGAGAAACTGTATCATAAGTTGGAAGTAAGTAATACATAATTTGAGTGCAGCGTTAAAACGGTCGGCCCATTAACTACCCAGAGGGCTGACATCTGCAGCTGAATCACGTGGCTGTAAACAAGAATCAACTGCAACCCCAGAGATTCTAAACTTTGTCTCCTATCTCCACCTGCCTGTCCTTACCCCACCCACGTCTCTGATCTCCACTTCTCACTGCAACAGTTCAGTCTTTTTTGTAGGCGTGGTCGACTCACCTTCACCAGAGTCAGACACGTTGATAGGGCTGTCTCTGGAAAAGACCTCAGTTGACTCCCTCCAAATGCAGTCGGCAACGGTCTTAAAGGAATGGTTGCCACATTTGGGCCGCACCTTCTGCGAGGCATTGTTGACAATCTGTCGGCTGTTGGAGGTGGCTATCTTTATCTTGAGGGCAGCATCAACACGATCCACTACGGTGTATGTGCCGATGCTGCCATCCTCGAAGCCAATGATGATGTTCAGTGCTCGCTGTGAGAGAGACAGGAAGGTGGGTGTCTTGTATAAGGAGCATGTGCCAATGCTCTTACCATCAGCAAGGCGCATCACGATCAGATTGGACACAACACCGGCATCATCGTCTTCATCACAGTTCCGGAAACAGACATACACTAGATAACGTCCATCTCTTGATAATTTCTGACGCCAAATTATACCCGCAGCATGGACAAGCCTCAGCTTCCCGCTGTGGAGATCCAGGACATTTATATTCTCATCACCTTTGGAAACAATTCCTAGTTTCCCATTGGGTGAGATCTGGAAGTCCTCTAGATTTTTGAGGAAGTTGGTGGGCAGCTGGACTCGCCTGCAGACTGACTCATCTGCCACGCTCCAGATGAAGACGGTCTCTGTGGATGTGATGAACACCACACAGTCAGGACAGTCAGGAATGAGCTTGAAGTTGACGATGCTAATACCATCATCACAGACAAATTTCTTGGACACACTGCCCGACCACAGGCTGACAGCGAGGAGCTTGTTTTTGGAAGTTCCCACAAGGAAAGTGTTTGCTGTAGTGATCAGTGCATTCTGGAGGGTGACTAAAATGTTGCACACTTTGTGCCCAGTCGCTAGCCTCCAGACTCTGGATGCGTTCTGCTCACAGAGAGACACCACAAATTGGTCATTGTGGGTGATTAGCAGCTGTGATATTCTCTGTCCATTGATGCGGAAGATGTTTTCTCCAGTGTTGGTTTGCCAGATGTACTGACTAGACTTGTCATCTGAAGTCACCATGAGATCCCCTGAGGAGGTTAGGACACAGTTCTCCACTATGCCCTCGTGCTTAAAGACTGTCTCAATGAAGCCAGTGCTGAAGTTCCACTTGTGGACAGCTTCTGAACCATCCATGGTAAACACATAGTCCTCTCTGCCAGACAGCTGCAATGTCTGGATCTTCTTACCTGTTTTGTCAATATTGGACATGGCGGTGATGATATCAATGTCCCAAACAGACAACACTCCACTGCTGGCAACAGAGAGGAGCAGGTTGTGGTGGACTGATTTAATGAGTTTGACGATAGCCCCTGAGATCTCTATCAGGCTAGCCATACACTGTCCACTGTCCCTCCTCCAGACAAATATGGAGGAGGTGTTCTCCATGGAGGCCACAATGCTTTGTCCATTCTTGGAGAGAACAGCAGCCACAAAGCGTTCGGTACGTTTGGCTTTGAACTTTTCCACCATTTTCCATACTTTCGTGTCCAGTACCTCGATACTCCTGGCCTTGCAAATGAGAATGGAGCGCTGGTCTTCAGATAACTCAATGCTTACCACTTCACTATCATCCCCTCTACAATCATAATCCTCCATCAGCCGTGGGTTGGTGATCTCTTTGGTGTTCCATACTGACAAACTGCCTTCATTGTCAATCATCACCATTTGATGAAGGGTGTCCAGAACTAGAATGGATTTTACAAATCCCCCAGAAAAGTCAGAGGTCACGGTGGCCAACTTGTCCCCATTTCCCAGATGAAAGATGGATGCAGTGTTGAGGTACTGGCCACAGAAGGCATACATTCCATCTGGAGAGCACTGGACACAAGTCACCTCATACCAGCAATGGAACTGGTAGAGAGGCCAACCGTAAAGTAGGTCAATAACGTTGACATCTTTACTGGCCTCAAGCCAAGCCAAAGCATGATGGGTGGACAAAGTAAATCCATTGATGAAAGCCACCCCACCAGTAACACCACCGTGCTTGGACCCCTTGATTTCAACCTCAGATAAAAGGCAGGACTTGTGATTATCATAGATGAGGAGCGTGTTTTTGGTTGTGGCCACGACCAGATACTTTTCATCAGTGGTTAGCCTGATTCCCAGCACAACTGATCTAGCCGTGTCAATCTGTCTTAGAAGTTGTCTGCTTTCTACATCCCAGGTGCTGACAGAACCATCTTCCAGGGCTACAAGGACTATGTTTGGGGCTAGAGTGGGCAAGATCTCCACAATCTGCATGTAACTAGAGCACAAAGGAAGCCTCTCTGGACTGTAGGTGACGTCCATAGAGGAGTGGAGAGGCACAATGGAGCAGTATTTCGGGCCATCTTTGTCACACTCCAGCAGGAGGTGTCTGAGCTTGGGGAGGGAGGTGACAACTGGCAGAAGCCTTTGCTGCAGTTCTGCAGACAGCGATGCAGGGTTCTTCAGCACTTTCACCTTAATGCTACGGAGAGTTGTGGCTAGGAACTTAAGTTCTTTTTCTTGGGTGTAGCTGTAAGCTAGGTCAATGTCTGTTAAAGCCTTTTCAAACTGGCCAATCTTGATCATTGTGTACAGCCAGCTGAAGTTCATGATGACACCGAACATGAGGTCATCAGTGCGCCCACTCCTGGTAAGGTGGTACACCAGCTCTGTCATCTTCCTGTGGTTGACAAAGAAAATGTCAGGCTCCAAAAGGTTGCACTGGAACACCCATGGCTGCTCAGGAGTTTGCCTGTCATATGAGTACTTGTCCGAGGATGCTTTTTCATGGGACTGCTGATGGTGAGGGTTTTTGTGATGAGATATATTCAGCGAAGTGAAATGGTTGTTATCGTAAGTGAAGATCTTTTTCCTCCCTCCTGACCATGCCCCCAAGAAGTACTCCGCTAAGAGGCTGTGCATTTGATGGACGTCCTCCTCATTGCTAAGGTACAGCTTCTGGGCAATGAGATGAAGGTGTCTGTTGGCCCAAACCATCAAGGTGACGTTACGTACTTGACGTTCGACCAGATAACCTTCCAGCTCTTCCTTGAGCCTTGCAACCAAATCATAAGAGATCCTCAGGGGGTTTTTGAGGTATGTTGCCACAATGACATCACCAAGAACTATATTATCAAGGGACAGAATATCTTCTAGCTCAACCTCAGTTAGGCCAGCCTTGGCCATGGTGATATACCCTAATGCTCTGAAGACAAATCTTTGTCCCAACTTGTTCTCCACTGAGTAGAAGAGCTGTTCGATGCTTTCATGCACTGTGGAGCACAGGGACCTATCATCCACATCTTTATGAGACCTCCAATGAACTACTTCTCTGTAGATAAGATTGACAAACATTGGCAACGTACACTTGGCAAGTGCCTCATTGACATAGATCTGTTGGCCTGAGGTGACTTTTCTCTTCACCCCCAGCAACTGCTGTTTTAATGTTTGGCTGCAGACCTTGCGGTCCCTCTGGATTAATTCCACATAATACCCCTCGTCATGTATGAGGTGTCGAAGCTTCTGCAAGATTCCGTGTTTATTGGGCAAAGTTGAGACTACAATGCGGACTGTCCGAGGCAGGTGTATGGGGAGCCACCACAGCTTGCGAACTTCATCAGTATCTGAGAGCTGCTCCAGGGCATCCAGGACAATGACCAAGGGCCTGTGAAATGAAGATTCCCCAAGAAGGTTGATCAGCAGCTCTCTCATCTCCTGGATCTTGTTAGGCAAAAAGTGAATCAGGCAGCGGTAGTTTAGTGCAATCTGTTCACAAATGCTCTGGAGGAGGGTGCGTAGGTCTGTGGAGAGCTGACTGGAGCCAATAAAACGGACAATGACCACTGGATCAGTTTCAGGGCCCATCTCTTTCTGCAGCCATGTGTAGGCCTGAAAAACAGCATACAGAGATGAATGTTAGAGAAGAATACAATTTTAATACTAGGGTTCACAAGATGGAGAACATTTTCAGACATTTGTTCATATTTACTGTGTGCAACATTTACTTGTGTTCTACTTGTTCTGGTCAGAGAAACACAATCAAAACAACTAGATTAATCAAAGCTCTGGAGTGAGGGCAGAGGGATCTAATTAATCGTTATTCTAACAGTATGAAAGCAGGGCTCATCAGCACAGTAAGGAGAGGCGTAATACATTTTAACCTTATGACAGTATATCTGCACTACACCAACGTTTATTAGACATAGAAAAATGTATAAAACTCAGTAGTGTTCATTTTTAATGAACATTATCATTCTCAATATCATTAATACATAGATTTCATTCATATATGAATAATTTCTCTCATTATGAGAAACATTCTATGAATGAGCACTACTACAATTTAATTTCATTCATGAATTCGCGAAATGGCCCAGCTGAGATTTTGAACATTAAGATGCTACTTGACACTTTTAGGGCAACACTGATGACGCCTACACATCATTTAGCTGCGTGTGAGCGAGGAGGACAGAATAAGAGAGAGGCACAGTATCTGTCAGTAGAGTATTTACAGTTTTAAATGTTTTAAATGTGTGTTTGTGTGTGTGGATGTGTATTACTCATACACACAAATCTGTTTATATAGTCACATTGTGGCGACCTGTCCTCCTTGCAATTCCCTATAATGTAAATCATTAAATTTTAGAAATAAATGCTCCAGGGTTCAGTTGAATCAAACCAGACAGGTTAGGTATGAATTACACCCTGCAGACTGGAGCACAGAGTCTTGGCACAGTGGCCTCAGAACACTTCTGCATTCATCCTGCACCAAAAAGACAAGCCTAAATCTAATAACATCCCTCTCTCCCTCAAACACCAAGGCCACAGAGGACCTCAGACTATTATCTTTTGTTTTAACTTACCTTAACTTGTAAGTACTAAATGGCTAGAGACTAACACACATGAGAATATGGTGGAGAGAAACTTTAGCCAAGTGCAGAAAACTTCAACATCTATCTGGCTGTGGAAGCACATATTTTATGATCTAGTTTCATCTTTTAAGTAAATGGAAAGGTGATCAACACCAGCACAGGCAGAGCATGTGAAGTGGGCAACCCGATCACATACTGAATGTGTATGAGGGTGATTCAATCAGTTGGTTAATCAGCGTGGGCAGCATCTGATAAGTCATACAACCATTTGAATCATTTCAATGAATCATTTCATATATTCCTCTTTGACTGTGAGAAGTACTAGTCACTTTTAAATGGATAAATCTGACATCTAATGTTTTGTGAATTTCTAAAAACTTTCTTTCCGACAATTTCAGAAAGCAGATTTTCCCCTTTCCTGTTTCCAAAAACTTGTTTCCACTTGAGGACACAGTGCGGTTGCCAACGTGTTACAAGGAAGCCTTTGAAAGATCCACCTGGTATTGAAAACATGAAAGAACAAAGATGATTGAAAAAGCTATGGCACGAAAATCAGGACAGGCTCTAGGAAAACAGGTAAACTCCCCTGACGGAAACTAGGCACATGCCCCCGGTGTACTGAAGCAATAGGATTCATTTGTAATAGAAATATCCCATTTTCTTGCCTCTTTCCTCCTTATTCTTTGTCCATGCTCTCTTACACACCTGCTCCTGCCTCATCTGTCTCCTCTATCACTAACTTCTGCTCTATGAGTGTGTGTTTGATCATTGTCTTGTAGCTCTTTTAATGAGTGTTATTGTAACAGTTAACACAACTTCACAATGAAATCGGGTGATATGAATGACTCGTATAATAAATGAGCGCATCACTGTGACAGTTATTGTAAAAGCTGGACAGTACGGGTAGATCTGTGGGTGTGTGCGGTGTGATCTTGGCGATGGTGTGATCCTAATGTAGCCCGGCGGCCAGATGGCACACACAAAGCCAGAGAGTGAACAGAGAACACGGCACATGCACGCTCACTTTAAGAAACAAATGCATGCAGACTTTGTGGAAATCTCTGCAGATGTTCGCACATGTTGAAAAAGCATACACACCAAAAAAAGTCATAGGCAGACACACGCATATGCATGGCTTCACGGGAAATTAGAGACATCTGCATGGCAATGGACCGTCTTTTGGCAGACACACAGATGGTCAAGCAAGCGTTTGATGAGAAGAGATGAACAGTTGCACGCCCCCTCATACGCTGTTGTACAAAGATGGACACATGCTCGGATGAGACAGACGGACAGACGAGCCTGAACGCACCGCGAGGGCCGGCCAAAGTGCAGGCGGGGATCACACAAGAGAAGACTGATGGCACCATCATAGTTTAACATCTCACCTGTGTGGCCACCTCCGACAGCAGCAATGTCTTCCCAGTGCAGGGTCCTCCGTAGACCACCAGAGGGCTCATTCTGCTCCCCTTGGACGGCAGAAGATACTCTTGTATGTAATCCAAGGACTCTGTCTTGAACGTGTAGAGCTCAGCGTAGCTTTTACAGAGCGACAGGTGCTGCAGGATCTCATCGTACAGCGGGTCGGTCTCCGTGTCGAAGTTCTGCTGGACCGTGGCTTGGATGATGTCCACCATGTCCTCGTAGAACTGTTTACACAGACCTTCCACGTAGTTGCTCTCCACTTCTTGGGAGTAGCCTAACTTCATGTCGCAGTGAGTGACTGAAGAGTAGACGCGGAGGTTGGAGGCAGCGACGACTGTCGGGATGAATTCGTCCCGTACCTTCAGCAGGCGTTCGTAGGCTTCCTGGTTGCGCATTACGCGATCGCCGCTGACCACGATGTCCATGTATCGGGCCATCTCCGGGAGTTTGGCGAAGCGGTCGAAGTTGGAGATCTTGCGAATGTAGCAGACACATTTCCTGAGAAAGGCAGGAGTTTGTTTCCCAAGGGCAAAGTCCAATTCATCCTCCAAGGCTGAAATAAGAGAAAAAAACAGCGGATTGCTAACAACTCTTCCTCAACTTCTCTGTATGTCACGACTTCTGAAAACTTATGATTCTGTTGTGTTTGCTAAGTTCTAAAATGGCCCAGTGCTGATAAGGCCCACTGCTGGATTATAATGTTCAGCTTGCAAAGATAAACGTCTAACAGATGTAGGATTTAGATTTCTTTCAGGAGCAAAGCTGAACTGACTTTAGAAGCCTTTAGCTTCCAATTACATACATTTCTCTTGAGCCTTATTTAAGAGGAAACAAAGTTGATAAAATCACATAAGCCAGCGCCACTGAACTGAATCACAGGCTCCCCTACAAAGAGCCAGCTGACTGAATTTCTGCCAGCATCTCCTGTGTAGTTCTGCTCACATGGTAGCCCACTAATTAGGTGGGAGAGAGAAAAGTGTGAAAGGAAAGTTGGGAGTTCCAGGAGACGGCACAAGTTCCTCTATACAGCAAAACCAGGCACCGCTTAAAGCCCAGTGTGCTCAATTAAAGTGCATAAAAACTGCAGTTTCCTGACACAAAAGAGGTGCTTCCTTTTCACGCAACTTAGAAAACTTGAGCGGCAATTAGTTAATTAGCTTATTCCTGATTTCCACCATTACAAACGGCTGCATACTGTGTCGGCTCTACGAGAACAGGGCCAGGACTATAAAGCAAGGACTCATCATCAGACCCTGATCATGCTATTGCTTAGATCATCTCCCATCATGACTGCCTCAGAAGAGAAAAGATTAGTCCAGTGCTGTCCAAACAATTCAGCAATAACTGGGCGATTCCCAAATGGAGTGTTTTATAGACACGAACTGATATGAGAGAAACCTGACAGGGTGAAATTAAACAGTGGGAGGAATTGTTCAAATGTCAGAGTCCTACCTTTAGCTTCTGCTGTTACCTGTTACACTAACAGAGGTATGAAAAAACTGATAATACTGTTTTTTATTTGATTCTGTTTTGATGTTTGACTGGCCCCTTTGGTGAAAAGTAATTAGTACTTTCAAGAACCACACTGAACCACACCACACAATCAATTTGTGGTTTTGTGACTAACACAACACTCTGGCCTGGTAACCACTGAAAATATTACACGATAACACCAGTAAACAGTGAAGTTAATGGAAAACAAGGAGAAAAAAATGCTGTCTGTTTTTACTTGACATCGCAGCACATTATTTGGATTGATTACCGTGAGATGACCATTCAGTGTGATCCATCAATCACTGTCATCAGCCGAGCTGAGCCTGACGGGTCCTGATTGCATCTCATCTCTCGTTATCAGTTTAGTTACAAGATGACGAACTACACAAGAGCCTCGCTCATTAAATACATGGACTTTACCGAGTGACTTTTTCCGCTGAGGCTTAATATTTTTTTTCTTTAAATCATTATTTCTTCTAATTCATCACGTCAGCAGAAGCTTTCTTTATTTTAGGCAAGATGCTGCCAAAATAAGAACCTGTGGGGACGCTGGCATGTATAGGAGAAATACAGGATTACACAGGATACAATATTACCAGACATACTGTACTGACATCACTTATTTTATCAACTATAAGGCTGCAACTTACTATTATTTTCATGATCTGATAATCTGCTGATCATTTTCTTGATTAATTGATTAATTGTTTAGTCTATAAAATGGCAGAAACGTGTCAAAATTATTAAAATACAGACACAAAATAACACAAAAATGTTCATTTACTATGATAAAAGACTAAAAACCAGCAGATATTCACATTTGAGAGGCTAAAACCAGTGAACTTTTGCCATTTCTGGCTCAGAAATGGCAGCGATTCACTGATGACTGCAGAATTATTTTGTTGTTCCACTAACTGATGAACCAACTTATCGATTAGCTCAAGAATCAAACACAAATTCATAGAATTATGTTATTTGTCATCAAATTAAAGGTATTTCTTAACATAAAAATAAAGTAAAGAAATTTGAAAAACCATAAATAGAAACCAGGAGAGGTAGAAGCGAGCAAAACATCAGCCAGTAAGACGTGTTCCAACTTGAAAAGATGGACATGAAAAGAAGCGAGAGGAAGAAAAAGGCGACCTGAAACCAACCAGAGCAAAGGAATTTCTTGGCCTGAGCGCTCTTCATGGTCCCCTTCTCCTGAAGCTGCAGCACCGCGGTTCGGAAGATCCTCTTGATCTCCTCCGACACATTCCTCCAGGCCTTGTCATTCTTGGTCTTGGCTGCGCTGCTCGACTCCATCTAAGTGGGACGGAGGGCAGCGAGAGGACAGTTTAGACGAAGGACTCCCATCGTGCGCTGAGGGAATGTGGTTATTCGTGTTTTCTTAAGCTCTGTGCAGACACATGCAGTAACGAGGGGAAAAATGATTTTCAAATTTTTTTCACTGATTTGATGGATTTTTGAGTGATTCTGCTATTGAGTGGGGAGTTTATCCAAGTATGAAGCCGTCGTATGTGAGTGTTTTGAGCATCCTAAAGTGTGTTAAGCCAACAATGTACAGACTTTTTCTCTCATTTCTATAAAATCTTGGACAAAATAAGACGGAGGAACTCAGAAGCTGAACAGTTTTATTTAAAATTAACTGTGCTGACAGGATTGTTGTTGAACGACTTTTATGGGGTCATCTGCAAATGTACTAAACTTTCTTTTTTTTTATTCTGTTTTGGCAAAAAGTGAAGCAAAAGACTTCAAAAGAGCTCAAGAACTGCCTGAGACTAAACAACTTTGTTCATAAACTGAAGGCAAAGCCGGTTTTTCTTTTCTGTGTGTGAATATAAAATGTGTTCCTCAAGGAGACTGAAATTCATGAACCTCCGAGCTCAAGGACAACAATGCATTATCAGCACTGTTTAGTAGCATCCATGTGGGTAGCAACCACCAACAAAGCCCCTTTCTGCCCCTGTCATGGTACACGTTGGCTGCACTCACTGAGTTCTGGTAGTTCTTAAGCATTTGGGCTTTGGGTTTGAGGTAGTATGCGGGTGGCACAGAGTTTTCATCCCTGCAGTACCACTCTTCCAAAATGTGTGTGTCCAGCCCCGCCTCCACAGCTGCATCCAAGATCATCTCAAACTCGGCTGATTCCACCTCCCCCGGCACTCGGATGCTGCCATACTTTTCTCCCACCAGACCCTGAAGGCAGGAAGGAAGGAAGGACAGAAAGAAAGAAAGATGGAGGGCAGGGAAGGTGAGGGAGAGAGATGCAGGAAATGTGTATCATCATGAGCCTTCAAACTGTTTTAGGGCTCCGTTTTTTGGATCAGTGGCGCAGAGTGGAGTCAATGATACATACCGTGCAACTTATTTAAGGCAATTTCAGAGCCACAGGCACAACTGTGGTGCAGTTGGGACATCCACTAGCCAATATGTGACATCGGGGATGTAGCTGCCAGCACAATCCCCACTCTGTGGACACTGTGGTGCATAGTGACAGCTCTATCTTCGATGGAAATTGCTTTCCACCACAGCCACATATGTATAGTTTAAATAAGAAAATGCCTCTCTTCCCACAGAGACGCATTCCTGTTTGCAGGAAGTGTTGAAAATAACAATCGTTCACAAACAAACGGAACGCCATCTGGCCTCACGCACCAACATAAATAAAGATAAAGATGTAAAGATATGTAAAAGAGCAATTCAAGCATTAAAGCTGGAGGATGAGCAAGAGTCATCTCATTAGTTTTCATATGAGGAATAAGAGAACGGAAAAGGCTGCTGAGGTTAACAAGAGGCCCTTGAAGTGTTGTTAACTCACACTGGTTGACCACCATCCCCAGAACACTTCAGCAGCTGGATGCTAATTGTAATTGTCACACTTTACACACACATTAACAATATTACAAATCTGACCATATACAGGAAGCTATCTGGTAGCACAAAGGCACAGTTTAAACCCAGTCTCCTCTCACAATTCATTGTTTTGAGTCAGAAAAAGCAGATTTGTTCTGCTGCTTCACGGCAAATGTTTGAATGACACATTTATGTAAAACACTCAGCCTCGGCCAAATTTCCTAATGCTCAGTAATCAGTAGTATTAAGAAAATGAGCAGATTGCCTTATGTATAGAACAGATGGGGCTGTTTTAAATGAGGGGAAATGAATGCATTAAAGAAAAGGATGTATGCAGATGAATCTCGGACTGTGAAATTTGATTGAAGCGTGCGTCTTTGCTATAGGTTAACGTTCATAATCCTCACTGCGTCTTCTCCACCAAAGCCAAACTATCGCTCTCCACAATCTTTTCAGTCAGAAACCAGAGCTCTCGACGCAGTAGCTGCATAATTAGGCACCATCAAATTAAATAGTGGCCTTTTCATCCCACTATTATCTCCCACTCCACATGGCATATCTACTGTAAGCGCCGACGACTCGCCACTCTTCCCCTCGGCATCTCCGCACACGCTTCTGAGTGGCAACCCATTCAACAGCATCGGAAGTGATCAGGGCCATTTCCTCGCACGCTCCTGGATGCGCTCCATCAGTCGCGTTCGAGGACAATGGGAGCAGAAATCACTGGAAACGCTCCAGCTCCACGACCAGCTGATCTTTACTCCATGTGTCGTAACTCACATGCGGCTAAAGCCCCCGGGGGCGAAGACGGGCAGCGAGCGAGGGACGAGCCAAATAACTGTGAGCTCCGATGAGCAGGAAAACTATGCTGGTGCGCTCACGGCAATGACGCTTCAAAGCCACTCCATGTTGGACTCCTCGTTCCCTTGGCATTCGCAGTGGGAACAGATGCAGAGAACAAGCAGAATCAGATGATGGCATGTGGCATGGTCTGTAGGAACGTCCTACTCTCAAAACCCACAAATGCACATGGTGGATTCATTTACAGTCCTGCAGTTTTGTAATCATGCTGCATAAATTTGGTACCCAAAGGTCCGTTTTGCATCTAGTTTCCAGGTCCAGTATCAGTTGTTTTGGGGGAGGAGGTGTCACTTTCGAGGTTGGGTATTGTGTTTTGGCTCCAAACCCATATTTGCATTATATAAACATTGATCTGTATGTAGCCTCCACTAAAGGGTGAAAAACAACAATAGGAAGTGAAAGAAACATCCCCTGAATATTAAAGTATTTGCAATAAAACAAGAGGGCTGAAAAGAAATCTATGCTAGGTAATGAATAAATGAACCCTCCTGTGGCTGGAATATTCAAGTACATCCAATAAAGCAAGACGCCTAATTAGAAAACAGTGCTAATGTAAGTACAGAACATGAGCCGAGCATCTGCATGATGCAAGACTAAATAAAGAAGGACCAAAGACAGGGAGAAAGGAAAGGGATTTCCTCCCGTGTGCACTTCTCTGTGCTACCTCCCAGCCAAAATGAAGAGTTTCAGAGATAACTGGGCCAGGCCGCTCACTGTTTTCAGCTTTGATTGACGGGAAAGGTCACGAGATGCATTCAAGGCCAAAGTGTTTCATGTTTCAGCTCAGGGTGCTTAAAAAGACATAATTAGCCGCATTTCTCAGCAGAAATGTGAAACCAACAGACAAACTGAGATCTGATTGGGATACATGGGATGCAACCTGAATTGATTCAATTCCAGCAATCCAATCGTCTTGTCTTAACACGAGCGGACTAACCTATCAAAATTCATAGTAAGTTTTGAAACAACAGGTCCTCATTTCCATCGATTTTTGGAGCATGAATTGATAACTTTTGCTCCCAGCTTTTAGCAACTGCTGCAAGCTAGTTTGCTAACTCGGTTATTAATGAACAGTCCCGCCACGGGTTGGTTTAAAATGCCGTCTCCGCTGCCTACACTGTGGTATAGTCCAGGACTGTCCACGCAATGGATGTGCTATCGTGAACATGGCTTTTTTAAAAACGTAACCTGCAGTTTGGTAGCAATCTAGTTAGCTGGTCATGCTAACGTGAGGCTCACAACAGAGCTTTAATGTATTGTACAGTGCCATGAGTTCAGAGATCTGGTGAGAATTTAAAAGCTTGATCCAACCATTTTTTTACATAATATTAAATCTACATACAAGCCTACAAACAAGTGGCTGTTAAGAGACCCGTAGATTGTCTATGAACGTGTGACAGGACTGATTCTTGAACCACCGGGCTACCCTGCAGGTCACCTCATCCACCCTCTATGACTCACGGTGCTGCAGTGATGTGTCAGTGGAGGATGGAGGCACTGGGCTGAACTACAGTAATGCGGAGAGAGAGTCATATAGTGTGTGTGTGTGTGTGTGTGAGAGAGAGAGGAGGAGAGAGCAGTCACTCTCCAAGTTGCTGACAAAGTCTCTGTCAGCTTGCCTCGTGGTGATACAGCGGGATGAATGGAGCGGGTGACCGACTGTGTGTGTGTGTGTGTGTGTGTGTGTGTGTGGTGAGATAGAGATTAGGATAAAACCAACCGGTGCTTCCTATCAAAACAGCAAAATCAGGTGTTCAAATGCCAACACATCAGCGCAGAGGCCCTCACCCCACTCCACCCTCGCGTGTAATCTACTGTCACTTCTGTCACCCACTCAACTTACCGGAGCCAAACTGTAAGAAGTGTCCAAATATTTGCTGGGTGGTTTTAACATGCCTGTCTTAGCCAGAGAGCTCGCCTGGAGCGAGGCCATCGAGAGTGGATTACAGCACGGCGGCTGACAAGTGTGTGTCCGTGCGTGTGTGCGTGTCTCTTTTGATTGGGTACCATCGGGTTGCAGTAGTTCTTATTACACTTTAGCAACCGCAGGTGTGAGGAGCACGGGAGGCTAAAGTGACAATACCAAAGCACACAGGGGCCAAATGCATTTCCAGTTTTAGCCGCGCTCCTCGGCCTCCCTCCCTCCTCTGGCTTTTCATCCTTCAAAGGGATTTTATACTCTGGCTAAGTGCACTTTATCTGATGAGCCAGTTGGGAGAGGCGACTAAGATATTGTACTCAGCTACAGTATGAATCAACAAATCAATCACTCACGCGGTCAATCAATCAATGAAACACACAGTCAACTGTTCTGATATTTGCTGCATAAGCTTTGGCACTGCAGAGGGGGGAAGTGGCTCCAGAGAGAAACATGATCTGATCAAAAGAAATATTTTAATTTTCAGCACACTCGCTCACGCGTGAGCGATTTCCACGATCGGTTGCAGTCTGTTCTAATTGTCAGAGAAAACTGGAGGTTATGGAGGCTACAGGTTTGTGCTACTATGAAAAGATGATGCTAATGAAACAAAAAGGCTGCTGATGTTCTGTATTTTCTTCTTATTGCCAACAAATTACATGACAGGACTCAACCCAACATCGTTATCCTATATATGGTTCACCAAGAAGGACTCAGATATACTTGTAAGATCAACAAATGTGTATTCATCCACTGCTGAAACTAGTCCCTCAAAAAATTCTCCTACACATGTTTGAGTGCTATATTAGCTTTATCCTTTAAACCTCAATCTCATTCTTGCAGGAGCTGCTTCACCACCATCCTTTATTTATTTTGCCACTTTGAGCAGCTCCTCTATTTCCTTTGAGCATTTTATTGCGGGATGATCGACAGCACACTTGAAAATCAAGCCGATTTAGCGTGCATGCTCATTTTAGTTTATTAAACCTTATATATGTCATTGACTGACGGGCGGACCCAATTTCCAACATCAAGTAAGTCATTTCTTGCAGGTTTCTTTCTTTGCTGGATTGTAAGCAGCAATAATTTGTTCCCTGTATCGAATTCCACTTGATACGAGAGGTAAACCCGCCAGTGAGGGCTATCACATTAGCAGTTACATCATGTTTGACTGAATGGAGGCGAAGCAGAGAGAAAATAAGAGCTACAGTATCCTCCACTATCCTCTTACATGCAGTAAACCTGCCACAAGGCCAGTCAGGCAAGTAGAAAGGGCAGGAAAACTGGATGAGCGGCTGCACTCTGTGTGCCGATATGCGTCCTTGAGGCATTCGTCGGGTTTTTGGTGTTTTTTTACGCGGGGACATTTGAGACTGCTGGAGAGCAGGAGACAGAGGAGTAAAGAAGAAGAAGAAGAAGAAGAAGAAGAAGGAGGAGGAAAAAACAGACGCGGCTCATTGTCATGCTTAATCTCCGGGTCAATGACACCATCACCATGCCAACCCCTGCTATCGCCATGGAAACCGGCATTATTGCATCGACAGGTTAGAGAAAAGCCCCCCTTCACCCAGGTGTAGTGGTGTGTGTGTGTGTGTGTGTGTGTGTTTAACAACCCTGCACTGCCACCTGTCTTGTGTTCAGCCGTGCCCTTTGAAAAACACTTGCTGCAATTGATTCCTGCTCATAAAGAAAGACTGACACTTCCAATAAAACGCCGGTTATACAACAGCCCACTCTCTGTCTTATGAACTAAGGCTACTTGATGCTCACACATGCCTGGGAAATGAAAAGAACTTGGTTGTTTTCATAGTTGTGATTCCACTCAATCCCGCGTAACCAGGTGAATGAACGCCTTTAAAAATGTGGAGCGGTGAGATTTAAATCCCCAGATCCCGCTGATCAGCCTGAGATGATGAGTGGGATTAAGCCCGCCTTTGTGGAGAAGTTACAAAGCTCGATATCGGTGCTGTTACTCTGATTGTGGAGTACAGCAGAGCAGTGACTCATAGAGGTGAAGGAGGAGAGGTGTGTGTGCCAGATGGAGAATCAAGAGGTTTCCAGGTGTTGCAAAGATCCTCTGTGGCGGCGAGAAACACACCTCCACCCCGTGTGTCAATCCTGTTTCCTCTGCAGTGCTCCTTATCCCCTCCGCCTCTCTTTATCCCTCCCTTTTTTCTGCAATAGAAACACATCCCACCTCCTCTATTTTCTCTTGCATCAATCATCAATGCAGACGTAATTGTGCTTTTCACAGATTTTCCTCCTGTCTTCGTCCTCTCTTCCGTCCCCCCTCTGATCCGAGCGCTGGGCTCTGTGACAGTTGTTGTAGGCTGCAGACCCCCCCAGATCAGCTTCTCTTTGAAGTCTCCTCTTGCTGCCGTGTGGCTCTGTGCATAGGTGTGTGTGTTAGCTGGGGGTGACACTTGGGCTGCAGCGTTTGAGGTGCGCGCCTCAGTGGGCGAAGGTGATGATAACGGCGTGTGGGGCGGTTTGAAAACGAAAAGCAGCGGAGGAGAGACTCTGGGGTTTTCCTGAACAGTGCGCGGTGACACACTGAAGCCTACTGTATGTTGCTGCAGATATAACAAGACCCTAAATTCTGCTGACGTTTCCCCCCGTCCTCACATATATATCTAGGTCTCCCACCCTGTAAAAATAAACAACGGTACTCCAGAGATGGCCCAGACAACCCAGAACTGTCATAAACGAGGATCTAAGTCCCTGATCAAAGCACCCGCCGCCGCCTCGGAGCTCCCCGCTCCTGGAGACGGGGCTGGCCGGCCTGTGTGGCGGCAGCGGGGAGCCCGGCTGCAGGGGCTGCAGCAGCTGGCTCTGACAAGTCTGAATGAGACTTAATTCTGTGGAGCTATTGTGGGCTCTATAAAACCCTTCATTCACCACCAAGAGCGGACTACTAGAATATGCCATTAAAGATTTAACCAGCCAGATGGGGAGGACATGCACTATGGATGTGTGTGTGTGTGTGTGTGTGTGTGTGTGTGTGTGTGTGTAGCGGGGAGTAAACAGTCTGTATCACCCAGAGTTAGAGTTCACCCTAACTGATTCTCCATTTCATGACAGAGAAAGTGCCTCGGGTCAGGATGCTCTGTTTGTACGCGCCTGCGTGGGTGTGTGTTTGAAAGCAGGAGGGAACAAAAAGCTGTGTGTGTGTGCGCGTGTGTGTGTGTTTTAGTGTGAGCGTACCTGAGTGTCTGTGCGCCTGCTTTCCCGCAGCATGTTGTGTGGTATTGCTCGGGGTCGGTCGGGGTTAAGATGGTGAAATTGCAGCAGAGACAGGGCGGCGCGGCTGATGGGGATGAATGAAATCAGCGCGAGGTGTACAATGCCGCACCGAGCAGCACGCCGGCAGCACGAAAGAGGCGAGCGGATTACTTCTTTTCTGCTCAGATCTGGTCGTTTCAGCGCAGTTTAGTCTGACTGAGCTGACACTGCACGGCCCGATACGGCACGGCGTCTCGATGCGCTTCAGAGGTCGTGACATCAAATCTCAGGATGCGGTGGAAAACTTCAGCACATAAGGACAAAAACACAAACATCTGCAGAGAAGTCTTTAACTTCTAGACTGTGCAGGGGTCACTACTGAGGGCGATACTTGGAGGAAACTGCTGCAATGCGAAGGCACACTGGGAAAAAAAGAGCGTGGGCATGCAGCAGAGTAGATGTTCTTAATAACATCTAACCACAATATTGAACAAAATCTAAATGTTTTAGAGGCCGCAAACTGCTCAGGCAATCAAATCACATGACACAGTCAAGACGCTGCAACATATATCCAACGCACCCTTTGGTAGAGGGCGGTCTTTTCAAGCTGGCAGTGTCACTCTGATCACTTGCCAGCACCTGCTGCCACTGCGAACATGAGGAAGCTCGCCTGTTAGCGCCTTCATTACAAAGCAGCTTCTCCAGAAAAGAACTGCGTTTGCTGCTTCCAGTGTTCTGCTTCCGCTTCGAGTCCGATGAGCGCGTTTCCTTCGCGTGACGTCACCGCCTGACCTCGCCAAGGTAAGCTCCAACACCTCCTGCTTGTGCTAACATTTGTCTTGGCTCTGTCCAGCTGTGTGTTTCGCATGCTTGGCGATATCAGATGCTTTTGATACTGGCTAATTTCTGCTACGCTGCATATGGTGCTTATGATGAATGGATTGTCTGTGGTTGTTATTTGGCATCTGTGTCATGATGTTTTTCTTGCTGTGTCATAGTCTGCTGTCCTGAGGCTGATGTACAGAATGTCGCAAGCATTGTAATTATTATTAAACTTACTTTTGAATTTAACAAATCAGCTGTTTTCGAGGCTTGTGCAGGGAGACGCTGTCATTTCTCATGTTTCCATAGCTGTTTTTGTCGTTAAGCTGCAGACGTTTTGCTGTGAAAAGTGTGTTTTGTGCGCTTGTTTGCATGAGAGAGACTGAGAACAGCAACTGGTGAATGAGAGAGGCTGGAGGAAGCTGCGCATGCAGGGAGGGGGAAATAGAAAACTTGGTCTGGGGGAGGAGATTATGCTCCCTGCAGACCGGGGCTCCTGCCCTACCCAGAATGCATTACCCCTCCCTGTGATCTCTCACCTCAATTTCAACCTCTAGAAACGGATCTGTTCCATTTGAATAATTCACCATCAATTTTTCCTCCTCTCCTCACTCCTGTCTTTATCCTCTTCCGTCCTTGTGCCTGACTTTTTTTTTCTTTTTCCCGTCGCCTAAAATGATCTAGAAAAGATCATTGAAATGTCAGCCGTGATTACGCCTCACGCCACTCTCTCCCTCTCTCTCCTTCTCCTTGCAGAGGTCTTCGCATAACTCATTTGTACGAGTGTAATTTTAGCCTTGCTTTTCCGATATCCTCGCCCAGGATGCTTTTCTTCTCCTTTGCACTCCGGCAAACATGAGTTTGCATCTCCTGTCATGCTTGTGAAGCTGTTTTTATGTGGTGAAAATATCAACTCATCAGGTAACATAGACAGAAATATGGTTTTTATCTAAGTGACAGAGTTATTGGCAGCACCTTAACAAAGCAAATCAACTCTCTCTCTGCATGATTCTGCATGATTTATTCATCCACGTCCTGCATACGCAAGCTGCCACTCTCCAAATGTGACCAGAACCGGTGGTTTGACAGCCTGGGAACAACTTGTTTCTTAATGTCATATCAGAGCCACGTCATGAGATACAGGGGGATTGTGGGGAAATACGAAGCAGACACTGATTTAACAGATTTCCTTATTATCATGCAAAGTGTGGACACGCAGCGATAACATCCAAACAGACTCAGACAATCCATTACGCTTCAAGCTGTAGCTGTGACCCGTGTGGTGTGCAGTACTTACGACAAAACACGGTCCCGCTGAGGTCTTCAGGCATTCCTCCAGGAGCTTCATTCTGAGTCTCTGCAGCTCTGGACTGTCCCACTCCTCCGGGTCCACGCCCCAGTACAGGTCCACTACCTGGAAACACACAAACATGGGCCAAACCTGACATGACTGTGCGTCTTAAGACAGCAAAAAGACACATACTGGAAATGTATTCTTGAAAAATCTCTGCAATAGAGAAGAAAAACATAGCTCGACCACCTTCCTCTGCTCGCCAAAGAAGAAGTAAATGACAGATTTTCCTTTTAGAAAGTGAAACACTTGTTTTACTGGGGGGCTTTGCTGCCGCAGGAGAACACTTTAGGACACATTTTGATTTGCATGCACACACAGAAACGTAATGAACTTAGTGGAGAGAAAATAAAACAACTGAGCAGAGCAGCACTGCGCTGAATAGAGCTGGAGGAAAACGGATGCCAAGTTTTGGGTTAAGTATAATTAAACAAAAGCAAAACAGCTCCAGCTTACGCTCTCAAATCTCAGTTGAACTAATGCCATTACTGTTTTCAACCTGCTCTGTGTGGCTGAAAACCACGACGCTGCTCTGAGCATGAGACCAGCCGGGAGGGGTGACTGAACACACACACACACACACACACACACACAGACATGCCACAGAGGGGGTCGCCCTCAACACACTTGTCACAAGTTTTGGCAGCTCAGACAATTCAAACTGTAAACACGCCACGGGGGGCTCTCCCACCGGAGGAGAGGAAGGTGTGTGTGTGTGTGTGTGTGTGTGTGTGTGTGTGTGTGTGTGTGTGTGTGTGTGGCCCACTCCAGGCTGCTGCTGGCTCGGTCTTGTCCAAAGGGAAGACCTCCTTCTGGCAGCTTCCTGGTCTCTACAGGTTTTAGCCACCTGTCTGGGCCTCAACACGAGGCGTACAGTGCGATTCATTATTCCTGATGGCCTTTTCTGCCTTGAGGCTCAGCTTTCAGTCCCCAAAAACGCATCACGCGCCTGATCTCATAATTCGCCTCTTCTTCGTCTCTCTTGTGGCTCTCCACTCCGCTGGTCTGCCTCCCGGATGGCGGTGTTTGAGGGGTGAAAAGTAGAGGCAGAGCAAAGAGGGGTGGGGTGAGGTGAAGCCAAAGTGATTCAGCGGCGAGGGCTGCTGCTGTCTTCCTTCATGCTCTGCTGCTCACCACACTCGCTAGCTCAAATGAGTTTAGCCTGGCACAATGACTGACACATCCGCAGTGTGGCAGAAAACAGCAGTGAGTGGCAGCCCCGCGCAACTGCTCGCCACCGAAACTGAGCGTGTGGGATTTTACTTTGACAGTCTGGGAGATGTTCGCCTCTGCTGGTGCTGCTGGGAGCAGCGGGAGGGCTGGAGCTACACCTCAGCTCATCTGTCTGATTGTTGTTGTGCACCTGTGAGCAGCTGTGTTACTCTGGAAGGAGACAGCGAGCTGCATGTTTCTTCCACAGCCTCAGGCTGCAAATAACAAACATTTTCATTATCAATTATTCCAGTGGCTACCAACTGTTTGCCTTGTAACGCCTGAGAACAAAGCGATGCGGAGCTGCGACCCCCTTCCACAGGCTGCATAATGCACGTATTGTATGAAGCGATGACTGCTGACATTAAAGATCCACACAAAACAAGAAAAAATGGAAAAAAGTGAGTGTGGCAGAGAGAAATCTAAGAACATTTTCTTTGATTTCCTGTCTTGTAAGCGCTATTACAACCATTCAGAATTGTGTTGCAACCCTTAAGGGGCCCCCGAGCTCTATGCTGGGAGCCACTGGATGCATCTGTCTATTATTCATGTTTTTTACATTTTTACCTTTTGTGTGATCAACCGTCTGGTCCTGTTAAATGTCGCAAACATCCAATGCAACAGCCCAAGGAGACATCTTCAAATTTCTTTTTTGTCCGACCAAAAGTCCAGAGATATTCGATGGATAATAGCAGGCCTGCAACTAACAATTATTTTCATCTCGGGCTGACATCTTTTAGACTGCATGTTTTGTCCAAACAAACCTCAAAGATATTCAGTTTGCTGTCACATAAGACAAAGAACAGCATGAATCATCAGGGCTGAAACGCTGCCCCTGGGAATGTTTGGCATTTCCTTTGAGAAATGACTTAACTGGTAATCAAAATAGTTGCTGAGTAATTTTCTGAGTGATCAATTAACGGACTAATTGTTTTAGCGCCAAATGATATAAAAGTACAAAGCTCACGTTTGAGAAGCCAGAACCAAAGAACGCTTGGCACTTACTTTACAACTGTGCTGATTAAGTGCAGTTACAAGCCTCTTTGCATTATTCTGAACCACCAAGGGGCTTTTACTTCACTCTCCCACTCACACGCACATGATCCCTCGTGTTGGCCTGTTGTGGAAAACTCACTGCTGAGCACATCAGCCACTGTATCGATGTCGCTAATCTACTTCCAACGCACATGTGTGGGAGACTGCGATCGGCTCTTTGCTCGACAAGGACCGCCGGGAGGTGGAATGAAGTGAGATGAGCGGGAAGAGGTTTCTGCTGGGTTCCGTCAGGTGACTGGGAGGATGAGGAGTAATTAAAAGCTAAATGAAGATATTAGTCATATCATGTGACTGTGTGTGTGTGTGTGTGTGTGTGTGTGTGTGGAGGATGTGCTGATTAAATTTGGCCCATCAGCCCACCTGAGTGTGCAGGAGAACAGGCAAAGAGATGGGAGTGATCACGGATGGAGGATTAGTTCGGGAGGGTTGTTGTTTCTAACTTTCTTGTGTCTTTTCCTTTCGTGCCAACTTCCCCGTCGTCTCCCCTGCTCCTCTCTCTCCCCCGACTCTTTCCCTCTCTTCCCAAAACCGCGGTAGTGGGGGCGCCGTTGCTTACGTAAGAGCCGAAGCAGCTTCTGCTAAGCAGCTTTCTAATGCCCTTGGAAGGCATTTGCCCATGGCGGGTCAAATGCAGGAGGAGCCCTTCTTGCTTTTTTTTTTTTTTTTTTTCCATTTATTGAATGTTAGACTATTAGACTTTGGGATTATGCCCAAGATGCCCAGGAAGAAAGGGCATGAAATCAGGCGGGGAAAAAAGGCGGAAAAACCCCACCAACAGACTCTCGGGCAGAAAACAACGGTAAAAATAGACACGGTGCCAACATAAATATATCTTAAGCTCTCCACTGCAGGCAACTTTATCAAGAACATGTAGTAAATCTCTAAGAATGTTTGATGAAGCAGCTTCCTTGGTGCTCGAGGAAAGTGCAGGTTTTAGCAGCAAATCCGTGGCCAAATCAGAAATTTTTTGCAGCGATATGAAATACAAAAAAGAAGGGAAGGTAAGCAGGGACTTAGACTGTAATGTTAGATCCAGTAATGCTACGTTTACCCATTTCAGTCGTCCGCCTGCTACAGTAAGAGGTCAGATCTCTCTTCGTGAGTCTAATAGAGTTGATTGAGGTTGTCAATAATGAGTGCTGAGAGGAAATTTCACGTGCACGCCTTGGAGGAAATCTGTCAAGCTCTGACACACAGGGGTAATTATGGCGCAGCGTTACAGACGCCGCAGCTCAACCATAGCAAGTTAAGGTTAAAAGCCAGTCAAAGACATGAGGTAATGAGATCACATGACTCGTGGTGACTGTAATGAGGCAGCAGCAGAGGAGGAGGGAGAGTAAAACTGCTCCGGGAGACACCTTTTTCATGGCAGGAGCAAGTCTGATGGGGTTTTTAGAGGCGGTCGAACGCAGCTTTGGGACCGGCGTTCTGATGTGAGATGAGGTTTGTTGTCGCTTGAGAGTTACATGAGAGCAGAGCAACATGGACCTTGAGAGGCAGCTGGACTGGCGAGATCATACGAGATCGTGTGACTCTAGAATCCATCTAGAACTCAAGCGCTGACCTAAAGAGGTTAGCTTAGATGCTGCTTTAGCATCAGTTATATCAGAGCTGGAGAGCAAAGAACGGCACTGAAGGCTTTTCCTGATGGAAAAGATGGCTTCAGCACGAGTTTCACTCTCCTACTATACTGTGTAGTCAATTGATCTGATTGGCTAAAGCCAGCTAGTGATAGATGGTGACAGACAGATGGTTCATCCAATCACCTGCCAAGTGTTTCTTGCCCTTTTCCGAGCAGCTTCCTCGGACGACCTCGCAGATGGATCTGTGTGACAAACCATCTGGCCCGGCAGGTCAACTTGGAAGCTCCTCGAACCAATAAGTGAACCCACACGGACAAACTAATCGCAGCACTGTCGACCATTGCGGGTGTGTAGCAGAGCACAGATTTCTGCCGGCCAGCCGGCGGACATGCTGCAGTGATTGGGAATAATTCAGCTTTCTGGGTGTGAATTGCAAACTTTGAAACGTCTTTGAGGGTGTTGACGCTCAGAGAACAGACTTTGACCATAACTGAGAACAGAAAGTTCAAGAAAAAGCTTGAGGTTCAATTGTTCCCATTTTTTTCTGCAGCTGCTATCGCCTGTGAGACACTCGATCGTTACACTTTGATCGTGCAGTCAGAACACCTGCCAGACCTGATAAAATAGTCTCTTAAACTTAATGGGAACCAGGCTACATTATGAGTGAAGTCAAAGGGTCAACGCAGCTTCTTCTACAGTTCATCTTCTCATCTCTCAGCTGCCCTGTAGCTCAATCAATGTGGACATTTCTGCAGTCGGCAAAAATGCATTTTCAAGTCAAGGAAAGAGTTTTAAAAAGTGAATACCCTGAGGAGGTTTTGGGATTGCAATCAGAGCGTTACCTGCAGTGCATCAGTCTCAGTCCGACTGACCATCGGATGTTAGATGCGACATTTTCTACATTTGCCCTGATCTTTTAAAGTTATTTGTACCATCTTGAACATCTCACAACACTAAGAAACCGCTGTCTACGTTTTGGTTTTGCTGTCTTGGATAAACACAACTATTCATGCTTTTTCCAGGCCGATCTGTCCGTCAAATGTCAGAAATATTCTCACATTTTCTGAGATATCCTGCTGACAGCAGCTAAACTGACAGCAGTGAAAATATAACCATCAGGGTGACAGTAATAAGACACTTTTCCCACGGGTTATACTTAAACGCGTTAGCTGAAACCTGTTTGATTTTTGATTATTCCTCGCTGATTGTCAGCATCGTTCCTGCGGAGGCAGCTGGCGCACTCATACGTTTCTGTAGAGGCTGAAGAGAGAAAACAACAGTTTCAGAGGAGGACAGAGAACGGAGATGGTGGCCTGCTGCCGAGGAGTGAAAGAAACAGACTGAGAGACACAAAACCAGAAATATGGCAGCCAGGTAAACAGATGGAAGAGCGATGAGCACTTCATGCTTTGAGCAGCCTCTCAGCCGAAAAACACAACAAATATCTACAGCCAGACTTGAGATTTCCCATCATCACGCAGAGAAAGATTAAATGTCTCCGCCTCAGCACTTTTTCTACCATTTTGGATTTAATTTGTTTTGAGTAAAAATTATTTAAGAGCTTTTGAGAAGAAGTGACTTGAAGATAAAAGGCAAAACATTAGAGCTAATTAGCCACTTTTAAATTTTTAAGTGGGTGACATATTCAAAGAGCACTGCGTCCTCTCTCGACAAAGCCAAATTGACAGCCGTGTCCCTGCTTCCTTAAAAGTGCAAACACAATAGACTCCATGAAAAGGCTATTTTTCAGTCATCGTGAGACGTCATCTCGCCCGTCATCTCGTCTCCGATCTCGCTGCTGGTGCTGCGAGTTGTAAAAGACGTCCGAGTGACAGCCATTGAGCAGAATCTCAACTCAACTTTTATTATAATTGCACTCTGTCCATGTGTGTGTGTGTGTGTGTGTGTGATGGCCGGTGAGTTTGGCAAGCACAGAGAGGTCCGACCACATTGTTAACAACACAGCTTCCAGTAACCCTGAGATTCAGTTTATCTCCTGCATGTGAGAGGAAGCCATTGTACTGTAACAAGATGATTTATGAGGCGAAAAAATGCAAGATGGGTTAAGATCATGGGAGCCAGGACCTGGATGAGAAGGTGACAGCCCAGCATGTGCACCACTGAAGGGCTGAGGTGTGAGTTTATAGACCCGGGGTGCCCAGATTTTTTCCATTGGAGAGCCACAGCAGAAACTAATGTTGGGCCGCGAGCCAAAAGCAAACACCTATTGTAATTTTAAGATGCGAAATGTTCTGAGGATCCCAGAGGAACTGAATGACCTCCTGCACAGAGTGTCACTCTGCCTGCTGTGCTCAGATTTGATTCAGAAGTGCATTTTTATCTCATGTTTTTTTGCTAGAAACATCTGGGGGGGCATATCAAGCCTAAGAGCAGGCCAGCTTTGGCCCGTGGACCCCACATTAGGCAGCTCCTCTGCAGACTAATCCGGGTTGTAGGTGGAAGGAAAGCAGCTGTCCACTGTAAACCCACACTGTGAGGGAGTTACATTTTAAACACATTTGTGCTGTTTTTTAAAGAAATATGTGCAGCAGATCTGGTAAAAACTGGTGAACTATAGTTTTTGAAATACAACTGAAGCAAATCTTGACAAACTTTAACTTTTCAACAAACATTTGCCCAGTTTTAACAGATACTTCGATGTCTTTTCAGCTGCACATCTCCACCAAATAACTTAATGAAAGCCCAGAGGGGAAACTATTTTGGCCTGTCATAAGTGATACCCCTGAACAAAAGCCCATTAAGAGGCGATAAATGACATTTTTATGGTCATATGTGCTTCAAAATGGTATCAAAACAATAACACAAACTCATATCACCACCTGAAGGAGAAGCACCCAGTTGAGTACAAGGAGAGCCAAAAATCCTGAGAGGAGAGCTCAACAGCTGCTGTGAGATCGAAACCAAAAACTGAACCAAATTAGACCCAAGATCTGCATCAGCACGACAGGACCCACCATCATTACCTCAGACACTGAATAAAGGCCCGATAACCAACTGTGCTCGGTCCCGCTGGGCCACCACACTGTCAGAGAGCCCAACAAATAAATCAGACATTTGAGCGTCCAAAAACTCGGCTGCAAGCATGAAATCCATTGATCAGCATCTCATCAATAACACCATATGGCTGAAGACTGGACGTTTAGTTTCCACCGAGCGGAGCCGTATTAGCAGCAACGCAGCGTGGCTGAAACCTTCACTGACCCTGATCCTCACGTGCATCTCTGCCATCGCTCGTCTGCTTCCTCGCTGCATCTTCCTGTGTGTCTCTATTGTGAATTTATAAAAAGAAAGGATGCAAATGAGTGGTGAAAGACAGGGAGAGCAGGAAACACGGGGGATAGAAATGGTAAAAAGGGATCACAGAGGCTGAAAACCCACCTCCCCCCCCCGCCCCTGCCGCCCCTCCCGGCGCCGCCGTGCACTGACTGAATGAGGACGCAGCCCTCGGCCCCTGGGCTGGATTTCCGCGCCCTCGTCCTCCCTCTATCCCTCTCTCCGTCTCCCGCGATCCCTCTGCATCCTCTTAAGGGAGCGTTCTGGTTGGAAACTGAGTCAAGTGATGAGGGACCGGGGAGAATCGGGTTTCATAAGCTTGGCATATGTGTGTCAGTGTGTGCCAGCGGATGTGTGCGCGAGACGGAGCGAGCGTGTGTGGAAGGGGAGGCAGGATCGCAACATACATTTCAGAATCAAAGCAAAAATGCAAGTAGAAAAAGAGTGAGGCTGCACAGATCCCGCACGGAGACGTCGCTCATGATTTCACACGTTGAGATTCGCACGCACCAGTGCAAGTCACTCTCCAGCTCCAGTAAACTGTGCTTTAAGCCAAGGTGCCAATTCTCACATTGCGTGGGTGAGGATGAGGAGTGGGGGGGGGGTTGGGATGGAGGAGGAGGAGGAGGAGGGAGTGCAGAGTAAGTGAGTCATAGTATTAACTCCCAGGCCTTCTGCATAATCATTTCAGCTCACGCTTCGTCACAGCGAGCTGAATCACCAGACAGACACGTGGCCATGGATACCGGAGCCAAAACGTCTCCGCCTGGCTTTTCTCGCATCATCTTGCACTTCTCGATCGGGACATTTGTCAGATCTTTCTGTCTGGTCGCGGCGTCTTTGACCCTTTGACTTTATATAATTGATGGTTGTAATAATAAGCGCATCAAGCCTGTGGAGAATCCGCCGACGGTGGGCAGGAACACTGGCTTTGGAGCCATACGCTGAATGACAAATGATTCATCCCGTTCAGCGGCTGGCTCGTCTAGATTTTATAAACAACAACAGATTAAAAAGAGCTAAGTGACAGCTAAGATTTGGTATCAATTATCGCTTCTGAATTCAAGTTTCTGAGGATGTGTATGATGTTTACGGCACGGTGGAGCGGCGCTAGCTCGTAGGTGTGCGGCCAGACTTCACAGAAAACAGCAGTGATGCGTTCAAATGTAACAAACTGCACACAAATTATTGAATCCAACCCAGCTTGTGCACAGCGGGAAAGAATATTTATGGATTTCTTTGGATGTGAAATGACCCCAATCACACATCAGTCCTTCAAAACCATTCCAATCCTCAAATTAGCCCACTGTTATAAGCACGCATGCATGCAGGCTAGGCGTTCTGAACACCATTGTGCTAAGTCTTGTTGTAACACCTTTTAGATGGCATGCGCTCGGAGCTGTTTACCAAACATTCTTAGCATGAAATGAGAATTAGCTGCCGACACCCAGCTGACTCCAGCTTTGCGCAACAATTCAGGGGTCACAAGTCTCCCCATCGGAATCAAATCTCCACAAATCCTTCCAGGAACAATCTATTGCAGAAATCTCCCCCCTGACCGGAGGGCTCTCCTGGATTTGTTAAACAAACAAACCTCTGATAGCAATCTTTCCGTGTACACTGATGCTGATTTGCAATGCAAATGACGCCGATCAGTGGACACCGCGAGGAGAATGCGGCGATTCTCCGACAACAACAAAGGGAAAGCCCTCGCATCACGCTGTCTTATCCACAGCGAGATTTGTGCCAGCGTTCACTGATGGAAGCCTTATCTCTGCTGGCCTTCTGTCCGCTTAAAGGGACAGGACCCCTCACGCTGCTCTGAGGACCCCTCCAGGTACGGACGGCTCTGTAAGCCACGGTGTAGATTTGGAGGCACTTAACAGTCAGGACCGGCAATCTACAGCTCTGGAAGTTACAGCCCCCCTTGAGCGGGAGGCAGGTAAGACAGAAAGGGAATAAATCAAAGGAAAAGGGAAGGTAGAAAAGAGGGAGCGCAGCCAGTTACCTGGAATTCAATCCCATAGTTCTCCCTGCAGAAGTCTCGAAGTTTGGGGTAGACGTGCTCCTTCAGCGCGTTCCTCTCCGCCTCGGTGTCTGGAGACAAAAGACAGAGGACGTGTTAAAGTGTTAAAACAACACGTAGAAAAGGGAAACGGGAGCAGAGCAACGAGCAGATGATAGCAAAAGGCTCATTTACACGGCCAGTTCCATTAAAGGGAGGAAATGAAAGAAATAATACAGAGCTAGAGCCAGGAGGTGATTAGCTTAGCTTAGCTTAGCTTAGCTTAGCACAGCAGAGACTGGAAGCAGAGCTCCTCTGCTAGCACATCTAAAACCCTCCAACTTTAAAAAGCAGCCTGGGTTTGACCTTTGCAGGTGTTTGTCAGGGGTAAGACACCACAGGTCAGCCTTTTTATACATTCATTCAACAGACGAGTAACAAAAGCCACTAAAGTAAATTATTTGCCCCAAATTTCAGCTTTTCTGAAGAAAACTCAAACACAATCGCGGGTGAAATCACGATGAATCGAGAGCGACAGGACTTGGTTGCCCCTCATCCATCCATCATTATCAGGGTCGCTAATAATATAACTTGGGTGGTCCTGGCTGTCGTAACTGCAGTTTCTAGAGTCATCTGAGGCCAGCTGTGAACGCCCACCTCTCTCCCCGCTCTGACGGATCATCTAGAGTTTTCCATGTTTCCCCAGAAGTTACAGCGACAGATGAATAGAATAAATGAAAAGGCGTATTTCTTGTGTTCGAACACTGCTGGAAGCATATTGTAACTGTACAACTCAACAACTCAATTCAATCTCATTTCAGGCCTTGGCTAATGATTATTGATCAGATGATCATTAACAGATTGGTCCTTTTGTCCACAAAACATCAGAAGACTTTGTGAAATCTGCCCATAACCTCAAACTGACATCTTTGTCACTGATTGATCAACTAATCGTCTCAACTCTGACATGATTTCTTCCAATATCAGCATCAGCACCCTGTCAGTGTGTGTGTCTACAGCCACCCATGAAGATTACCTAGAAGAGGCCGTGCGGACACACACTGTTGAAGAATGTGGGATTATCCAGCCTTACAAAGCCAGTGATCACATTGGACAGTCAGAGTGTCACAGAGTGACTGCCCACGGCTTGTTGTTGTGTCCCACTTTCCTTCCTCCTCTCCTCTCTTTTTCACTGTCTTCCAAATGGTTACTGTAATTTATTCGGACAGGCCCAGTCTCTTCCTCCCCCTCTTTTTCTGAAGGGTGTGGACGGATAGTTAAAAACAGAACATGCCCGACAGAGAGGCCCCGTGTGACCAAGAAGCTGACTTGCACATGAACACGCATGGCGGCCGGCGCGCAAACAGCCGCTAACCGTGTCATACGCACCGCGAGTAGAAGAGCCCGCAAATTTAGTCTGACGTATCTCGCCTCTCATCTATCTTTAGTAAGGCTCTGGGCCGTGACCGTACATGTATCCGCCCACAGCTACGCGAGCAAAATGTCAAATCAAAAACGGCTGTAATAGTATGCAAATGAAATAAATGGCAGCTGCTGCGTCAGTGGAGCTGCGGTCTCATTCCATCAGAGAGACGCTACAGCACGGTGAACGGCGAAGATCACCGGTGACATCACCAACGCAAAGATAGCAGCGTGTGTGGACGTGGGTTCGTGTGTTATGTGTTTGGGAAGCGCTGAAAGGCGGAAAATGAGTGAAGTCTGCGTCTTGCTGTTGTGTGTCTGCTTGTGACCTGACAGACTAAACTGTGTTGTTGTTTGTATTGTGCTGATAACAGCGAGACGCCTCTCTCTCCTTCCCTCTCTCTCTCTGGGATGATGATGAGTTATGGCAGCCTGACGTATGTGTGTGTCTGCTGCGTACACACCCACATGCAAAGGAACAAAGGCTGGATGTTCCACGCGCCCCCTTTCTCGCTGTGTGTGTCCTTCCCTCTAATTTTCCAATCTGTGTATTTCAGTGGTGACGACCAACCCAGCTCTACTTTCAGATACGTCCTGTCAGCTCGCTCTTCTTCCTTCCTCTCTTCCTCCCTCATCCTTGGGGAACTCATGGGCGGTCAATTGTGCAAAGAGATGCGGCCAAATTTACCTGCTTCTTCTTTAGTCCTTAACATGGGAAACAGTGAAAACAGCCCATCAGAATTTGAAGATGGCATCATCATATTGCTTGTTTCATCCAACCAATCGTCCAAACTGAAAGATATTCAATGTAAGGTGACATGAAACAACTGCAACTTGGGCTTGTTTGCCATTTTAACTTGATTAATGACACCAACAAACCTCAGCAGCACTCAAGTATCTCTGGATAACACACCAAAAGCATTGCAGCACTATATATGTAGTGATATTAGTTACACAGTGCTTCACCTTCACTCCTCCAGACAGTGGCCGGTCTACAGCTGCCCTCTCTGAGTCTCATCAACACGACTGACAAAGCAATCACTCTCTCATCAAGCTACGCCAACTGACACTCCAGAGCCACTTAGTATGCACAACTGCTGAGAGATCTGTGATTAAAAGACAGAGAAGGAGAGCGAGCGAAGTCCACAAGACGAGTGTCTTCGCAAATAGAACAACGCTGTGACAAGAGCAGTCGCCCATGTTGACGTACAGAGCGTGTGTGTGTGTGTGTGTGATCACCAGGTTTAGAGATATCTGCCTCCAGAAAGACATCACAAAGGAAATTCCTCTCACTTTCATTGGTATGAGGTGGAGGTACAAATCCAGGGCTGAACAGCGAATCGAAGTATTATTAAAATCTCAATATGGCCGACTGCAACATCCAAACCACAGGCCTCCAAACGTTCCCCAGATGTAAGAAAACATGTTTGTTTGGTCCAGACCCCAACAAACAAATCATGAAATATTAATATCTATCAAAATAACTACCATTTGTTTTACTATATCATGCAGCCCAACAGAATTCAAAAACCGATTACATGAAGAAAACCAGACACAAAGATGTGTATGGACGACACACAGCAGCTCAAACACATGCAGATGAGCATCTTTCTAACGCAGTGGTCCCCAAAATTAGTGCTGGTTATCTCCAAATTCTGCTTTTGCTATAAAAAAACAGGGTTATATCTCTTCTGGCCTTTAAAATTAATTGTGAAGTGGAAATAATCTGAGAAGTCGAGAAAGAAAAATCAACTCGAAGCTGAAAAAGGGAGCTCAGTAGATCCAGAAATAATGTCAAAATTCAAGACGCCACAAGCAAAAAAGCTTGAGAGCCACCACTCCAGAGTAAATTTTCAGATTATGATTTGTCGTTTCAGTCACTTATCAAACACAAATCTGGTTCCAGCTTCTCAAATGTGAACGTTTTGGACTGCAGGACACAAAAATACCACTGAAAACCAACTAGGAACGACTGTGGGAAACCATGATGGGCTCCATTTCCTGCCACTTTACAGGCTAAACAATTAATTGATTAATAGAGATAATAAACTGATCAACTGATTTAAAAAAAGACTCTTCTGTTGCAGCCTGAGTTCAAATACAGCCGCTAACCTGCAGCATGTTATTCGCTCACTCGTCTCATCACTGCATGCTTCACAATAAAGCATCGATAGATAGAAGCAAAACGTTTCTTCTTTCCCTCTCAGATTACTGCTGCCCAAAAACTTCCGAAACTCTCTCAGTGTGCAGATCTGAACCTGAACCGCAATGATGCAAACGCACAGTCAGTGAGCAAATCGATACCGAATGACCTGGAAGATGCTGAAGGCAAATTGCGGCGGCGGCGGAGAGCAGCCATCCATAAAGGCCAGATGTTCCTGCGTGTCCTGAGCACGGGGAGGCCCTACAGGTTAGCTGAATACCACTGACTCAGGATGCAGAGAATCCACTGGAGGTGATGGTGCCACCATCACCAACAGCATGCTGATACGCAGCAGGGCGTACCATGATGGGGTCCTCCCCCACCTCTCTGCCAGTCACCTACACTGTGTTTGATTCGAATGCAGAACAAGCGTTCGTCTACCCAACATTAAGTTCTCTGGGTGACATCTGTCCTCGCAGCTGTTGCCCCAAAAGCCGCTCGCGGGGCTTTCAGGGGCTTTGACGTGAAATGCACACATTTATGCCCTGAACGCTTCACAGCCCAGTTACAGGAAGCAATGATGACATCATTCTCAAGATCGCGGAGACTCTCCTCTGAGCTAAAGATGGAGGTAAACCACGGACGCCGCATGTCCTCGGAGCGGTCCAATCAGCTGTCAGACATAACAGATGTGATGTCTTCCTGTAGTTTGAGCTGAAAACAGAATTGTGGGTGGGGAGAGTAGGACCCTACCAATGTCGGGCCACTAGTGAACTACTCCCACCTACCCTCTGGATTGGGTTGGTGTACACAAACTGAGGTTGGTTTCGAGAGACTGTTGAGCCGTGTAGACAAATCACAGACTTAAAATAAGACTAAGACTAAAGTGCGACACAATTATCATATTTACTTTATGCTGCCTCACTCTGAACCTCATTACCAGATCGTCACATTTTATTTTCTAAACCTCAGTTTTAATCTGAAACTGTTCTTTTTCGGCTGATTAATCTTCGCATGCAATACCTTATTTCTGTCCTCGTGTCCTTGCTGTGGTTGGATTGAGAGAAATGAAGAGAATTAGTATTGTGTTCAAAGGAGACTTTAACTGTGGGAGATGTCTTAAATATTCATGTGATTTTTTTTTGTTTTTTTTTTAAGTGAAGTAGCAACTCTTCAGTTTTGGGAAATTCGTCAATTTGTCTTCTTACAGTCTGAATCCGCAAATTAGAGAATGGACAGATACATTTCTGAAGAGGTCTATGAATAAAACGCGCAGCTGGAAGCAAAGACACACAGACAACACCTTTGATGCATCGACATTTTGATGCTCCAAACTGATGAAGACAGTGAGGAGGCGGTGTTTGGCGAGACTTCAAGCATTACCGCATCGGGTCAAGATGATTTTAGATGGGGCCAAAAATAGACAGAGGCTCCCGAAATGAATACACCTTCCAAGAAGAAGACGCTGAATAAAACATTGTTCGGAAATTACAGCGCTGAAATCTCAATTATCAGCCCTCAAACCCTCCCTCGGCAGCGTCCTTCATGTGCACATAAAATAAAATTCCCATTACTTCTAAACCACTTGCAGACAACGCTGGTTTTCTCGAGTTTAATTATGTTGGTTATGAGTGGATAATCATTGCGCAATTTGACTCAGGTGTATCTCGCGGGCTGCTTGCTCTCATCGCCGTCGCTCCCTGATGAAATGCTTTTACAGCGTGTTCCATAAAATGCTCTGAACACCCAGGGAGCTGGACGAGTGCGCGAGGGCAACTGCTGAATTTGTCAGAACGACGTCCTGGGGGTGCAGAATTGCTCCACAGCACTCTGGAAAAACTCAGAGAGAGGTCAGTAAAAGCTGCTGCCAAACTAGTCTCCCTTTGGGGATAAAGAACGGAGGCAGAGGACGACGCAGGAGGTGGAGAAATAAGCTCGCTAGCACGCGTCATGAACTCCACGACGCCGCAGAACGGGGGCCGGCCTCGTCCAAAAAATCTGGCACTCTCCAGCCCCAGAGAAGCAATTTATTAAACAAAAGCCACCCTTGACACACTCTCTCCACAAGTCATCTCTCCCTCTGTCCTCCCTGCCATCCCTCCCACTCTCTCCTTTGTTCTCTCTCACCAGACTCAATTCCAAAAAGTGGATGATTAGGGAGAGGGGGGATATTTCTGAAGGAAGAAGAACAGCGAATTAACGAAATCTGAGCTGGAAACGACAACACGGCCTGAAAAAGACAAACAGAGGAAATCTGAACACTGGGTATAATTGTGGGGTTAAATGTAATGTAATTAGTGGTCTCAGCGGTGACATACTGTTGCCTTGATGATGGTGCGTTGGAGGGGGAGATGATTTTAAGCATCGCATCCCTAAGGCCTCGTGCTTTTATCAACTTTAAACAGCTTAAGTGATAGCTTGCATACAAATAGCTGCCTATCGCAAACAACCCGTGCCAGAGCCCCCGAGGTGACTGCAGCAAGGTAATGGAGTTGTCTTGATATGCTTATATGGATCTCCACGAACGCACACGCGCACACGCACGCACGCACGCACGCTCGCATGCCTATTGACAGATGAGACAGGCTGCATAATGGACTAAACAGTACACACAAAAATAAATCACGTCAGGCTCTTCTCTGGTTTGCTGCTACCGTCTGGCGACTGGCGAGAACAGATAGTGGGGCTTTTAATTGATCCACACACACACACACACACACACACACACACACACACACACACAAATTCATCCACCTCAGCCAAGAACTTGAGTGATTCATTAACATCATGGAAGGAGGATGTAAATCCACTCAAATTAGTAGTTGGGCTCACATTTTGGCAAACACTCTGGAACACCTGTGCACGCTTCAGCCTCTCTTCTACAACATCCTCTGAGGAGGACAAAGTACTTTTACAGGTATTGTTAAAATTGAGTGTCATGCCTCTTTACAGGCGACGAACACAGCAGTGGAGGCGCGTCGCGGCTGTCTGTGGCTTTTGATTAAGGGCATTAGGGTCAGTGTATTCAGCCGAGCGACGCTATAACCGAGAGCACATAAAACTCTTGGCACTGTAGATCAAAGCAGATAGGTCCCCCAGTCACACAGACACAATAAAAGAAAAGTGCAGTTCTACTGTTGTGATGGCAGGATTATCGCACCTTTCCCGCGTCCGGTATTACAAATGCTGAAATGACACCGTTATGTGTGGCGTATATTTTGTTAACCGCTATAAAAGGGAAGTTTGTCAAGGCGAAGGTGATCCTGTCTGGCTTCCACGGCTCGGCGACAGCAGGATGCCCGTGGCGGGGTTTTAAATTAAAATGCTGGACGGAGATGCCAAAAGAGTGATGCTGAAGCAGAGGGCTGTCCTCTCATTGTGACCGGGCGCCATCAAAACGTGGATGTCATTACACAGCACATGTGGAGTCAGGTGAAAGCTGTAAAATCCGTGCATGGACAGCCCCCTCTAGTGAACATGGAGAAACGGGCTCTGCAGCAGGATTGAGGGCAGGCCTGGGTCACAGTCATGAATAACTGTATCTCTTCATGTGCACGCTGAACCAGAGGGTAGACTTGTGAAAGCTTGTGCAATCAGTTTGAATCTGCATGCTGCAATGGGTTGAACTGCTAGTCCAAAAAAGATTAAAACAAACGTGACTTGATCAAGGTGAACTTGTGGGGGGAATCAGCAGCGTGAGACAAACCGCTACAGCTTCATTATTAGGATATGGCTCGAGACGCCGGCACCTCGCCTCACTGGAAACAGCAGTGCATAATTAGCTCTCTTTCACAGCTGAGATGTGTCTCTTTCTATTTGTGCCGACGGTGTGAAAACAACTCCTTGGAATAGCCCCCTCATTGTTTTTCCATCCACGTGGAGATCGGAGCGTTACGTTCCCGCTGTGACGGGAGCGGTCTGAATGACTGAGTCAGCTACAGGTGGCGAAGCAGTGCCAGACTTTTTGTCTTCGACTGAAGGCCATAACAGTGCAATAATCTGAGGTCAGCTCGTTGTTTTGTTTATTTATTTTTTTTTGGCGGGAGTGGGCGGGTGATGTCCACAGCAATTTGCTCAGCGAGGGCAAGCAGATGACAGTGATGCATCGACAAAAGCAACCTCCCTTTTTAATCCTGGCATGCCCTCCTTCTCTCTCCCTCTCATAGCCTACTCTACTTCCCTTGCCTTGTTTACTCCAGTTTTACTGAGCCTATTTTTACCCTTTAGCCCACAGGGCATATTCAAATACAGCACTGCAACTGGGTGTCTCCCTCACGACCCGACCGTCTCGCACATGCACTCTGCGTCCAAAGCAATCTGTGGTTTGGTTGGGTTTTTGGAATAAATCGTGCACCTTCTTGGTTTTTTGTCAAGTTATCACATGGCCTGATGTGACCTAATTTAAGATATTTTCCAGTAGGTCAAGTGGTCCTTTAAATGCTGCAGCTCAACACCGAGCCAACAGAGGACACCTTAACATGAGAACTGACTTTTCCTTCAGAATGGCTCAAATCGATACTGGATGACAAGATCACGTGCTTAGAAAGAGGCAGATGCTTATCCTTTAAGATGCTTAGCCGCAAATTGTTTTATGATTATTCCTCAAGAAATGTCCACACAAGTTAGATCTTATGAACCCTGCTGCTTAACCGTGTTAATTTCCACTGCAGGCAATTGAGCTAAAACCTAAAAAGACCAAGAAGTGTGGATGCAGAATACTAGTAATGTATTTCCATATTTGTAAAATGAGTCACAACATTTTAAAAAAGAAAAAAGAAAACTGTCTTGTGTTATTTGAGGGTCCGCAGGCTTGAGGGGAGTGTGTAGGACTGGCAGAGGAGGGGGGTGGGGGGGTGATCACGCTGACTCTTACCGTCGGGGTTGGAACAGATGAAGACCCGGACGCTGCGGCCGGTGGGGACGCCGTGCGGCGGCAGGGCGCCGATGTTGCCGCTGATGGCCGCCCTGCGCAGCGCCGACTCCCGCGGGCAGGGCTGCCTGCTCCCCACTCCCGACGGCCACATGGGAGGCGACTTCCAGCGTGGCTGTACACACGCAAACACACACAGACACATGCACAGAAGGGGCATGTTAGCGCGGCCAGGGGCGCACACGCGGGCACATGGGACAGGCGTGCGTGCGTCCTGATCCATCCACACACACGGGGCGTTAATTATGGCAAAGGCATGGAGCCGCGTGTAATGGGCTTTTAATTTGCTGCTAACTTAAGACACATTTACAGGCATTGACTTAAATCCTGGAGATTCTATATTCTGATCAATACAGGACTTTCAAATTGTTGTCATTTCGGTGTTTTCTCATGTAAAACACTTCAGCGCGAGTCCACTTTGCAATAGTCCTAACGCCCATGCTGCGCGCACACACACACCAATCAAGTTATGATGGATCTGCCAAATGTTCTCCAAACACAGTAATGACACTGAATGTGTTTGTTATAGCATTCATGTGGTAGGGATATAATAATAGGATATTACGCACAGCCTACTACCGTCATGGTGCATGCGTAATTTGTATACATGTCCTTGGACGCATTCATGAATTTTCATGCCACTGTGGGACAAAACAGACAAACAGAACGAGACGATACAAACTCGAATAGACGAGCAAGGCAAGCATCAGTCGTATTCCCACCCCAGAAAAGATGCTTGTAAAGGCGAATAACCGCTAACAATGGTTATTCCGCCAGGAGCAGATGTCAAGTCGCTGGTTTTCCGGAGTTGGTCTATCCTGAAATCTTTGTTTCAAAGACGGAAAACCTCGAAAAAGACAACAAAAAAGCGGGGGAAAGTTGGGTAGTCCACTACAGAACACTAAATAAAATCCTCTGAAAACAGACAACTAAACATCACCGGGGCACCGCATCCACGGAGAGGACTTGACTACTAGTGATGCTGGAGACAGGCACAACAACAGGACACTTCTTGTTGCTCACATTCATTCGCTTCATTTCGTGGCTTCCGAAAATATCCAAGCGTCGAGGACGGTAAAAGGAAGGTAAAAACGCCCATCAGAGTTGCTGTGGCCGAGAGACGACGCCGGGAGACGGTAAAACGGACGCCGTGTGTCGGAGTGCTCCCTTTGGCATCCTGCTGTCTCTACGAGCTGACCGAGCTCTGAGACACGGAGAGAGTGTGAAGCTAGACAAAATAAAAGCGCGACTACCGTCTGGCGTTTTCAAATTAAAACACCGATTCAAGCCTTCACATTGCTACACCCTCACCCTGTAAGCTGTAGAAGCTTTAAAGTGAAAATTTGAGACAAATGATCATCTTAGCATGAAGCAACAACATACTTTTTTTAATCTAAATTGTGTTTTTAGAGCTTATAGCTCCACATACTCACCGAGCTTGTCCCGAAAATTTGCGCTTTTACTTTGAAAGCTAAATATGTAATTCCGGGCGTGCTCTGGCTTTCTCAGTTGGGCTTGACGGAGGTGTCAGAGAAGCTGTGGATGCTCTTCATGTTTCTCTCCCTGTCTCTCTCCTCTCCGGTGGGCAGACTGGTGCTCACCCAGTCCGTATTAAAATTGCACTGGAGCGCAAAGTCAGCAGTGTGGTGTCGTTAATGACGTTACAGCTCTGCGCAGTCACGAGCAAAGCAGAAGCAGCCGTGTGCCACGTTGCAAATACCTCTTTACTGTTACCATAGCTGTTCAGGTAGTAGTTAAATGTCAGATTATGTTAACTTAACCACAAAAAAGTTAAAAAAAAATTAAAATATTTTTACTTTCCAGGGTTTTCTCCACCAAAATTGACCTTATTCTCCCCGAAGTTCCCCATTTCTGATACCACGAGCTAGCTAGAATTAGCAGAAACAGAGCTAAGCTAACATTAATTAGCTTAATGTTACTGTTCCCGCTTTGGCAGTTTTCCTTCTGCCAATGCAATTTTCTTTCACAAGAGGTGTTTAAACAGTTTTCTGCTCCATGACAGTTTGTGAGAAGAGAAATTGACTCCCTTTTTTATAAGTAATGCGTTACTTTTATGAATAATGGCTACCTGAGGTTCCTCTGCTACTAATGGCGGGGGAGCAGCAGTCCCAGAGGAGGAGGACAAGGAGAGGAGAGGAGGAGTTTGAATTAATTGCTTTATCGATAAATGTACCTCTGCTCTGCAGCCTCTGGTTATTCGCGCTGGAAGTTTAAGTGCATTGGATTTGTACTAAACAGAATTGATTACTGTGCTGTTCTTGTGAGGGGGAAACGCTGAACCATATATTTCCAGTTCTCTCTCAGTCTCAGTGTTTAGCGAGTGGCAGCAAGCATTTCTCTGAATCGGGTGAAGGGAGTGTGTCTGTCGCCTTAACCTGAAGTTCAGCCTAATGCTTTAAAGTTATGATCACATAAAAGAGGAATCAAGCCTATAGATGCATCAAGCCCTTGGCCACCGTTTCATGGAACATCTTTGGCATCATATCGATGAAAATAAGCTCTCTACATCACTTGCATTATTTCTTTTTATGGCCACATCTCTCATCTTTTCCTGTATCCAGATCTGAGACATTTAATACAAAGCAAACAAAACTTGTACTTCAGAGATCATAACATTTTAAGCATGGACCTCGTTTGCATGCACAATTAATCCCATTGCTCCAAATGATTCAAAAGCACAAATCACAACTGACAAATGACAAGAAGCTCCAAATTCTGCTGCTATTGCACATTTCATTCACTGCATTTAGGTGCTGCACCAAATGCACAATCATATTCAAATAGAACTTATCTAACTTGTTCCTGCTACATTTTAAAGTCTAGAGGACACATTAACATGACCACAAATGCCAAATTTAACACATTATTTACGTAAGATAAGATAATTAGGGACTATGACTTACTGTTCTGCTGCAGGTCTTGAGGGTGAGACTAGGGCTCTGCAGGCTCACGCCGACCCATTTAAGGCAGCCTCCAAAGCCACCAGCTCACACCAGAACAAAATTCAGACTCCGGAAAAGCTCAAGTGGAGCACCGGGGACTTGCCTTGTTCCCAGCAGTGTTATGACCTTTCTTTACTTGATTGTTCCGCTCCCTCTCATAATCCCCAGTCAGTTAATCATGAGTGCACCTGCACTGGATTAATGTGCCGCAGTCTTATGAGAGGATGCACTTTGCACAGCTTCTTGGCATGATGTGATGTGGCAGGCGAAATGTGTGTTTTTGCATGTGTGAGCAGGGCTGCTGCTAGAATTTCTGGGCCCTGTGAAAATGTCTCAGGGGGCTTTAAAACACTAAAATGTATAATATCTGGCATGTCCCAGGGCCCCTGTCCCCCCCCCCCCCCCCCCCCCCCCCCCCCCCCCCCCACCCCCCCCCCCC